>BSBM01000195.1:30102500-30637500 GCA_027924585.1 Larix kaempferi | reverse complement strand
ATATTTTATTCATAGGCTAAGTTTTAGGTACGAAAGCTTATTCCAAACTAGTTATCAAATCAAAAGCTATAGGTAGGATTCTTTCAGAAATTAAAATAGACACTGTGGCCTAATCATTACAAAACTTAAAAATTGACATCAATGACGAAGAAAAAGGAAATAACCATTTACATTCTACCTAAGCTAGTTTCGTATTTCGAACTCGAATCAACAGTTTTTCCAAACAGTCATTTGTTAATATCTATTTTAAGTAATATCATTACAATACAAGAGAACCAATAGCACAGAAGCAAGTGAAAGATGGCTCCATTAAGGAATGCCCAACATCATAGAAGAACACGACATAGATTTATTGTTTCCATTTAAGATTTCCAAAATAGAAATTTCCATTTCAAAAGAACGAGCCATAGTTTACAAATGCAAGAGAACCCTCAATTCTCGGTGTCCATTTACGATTATATAACATAAAATTTCATTTCGAACCTATCAAGGCTTCACAATACACGGGACTTGCCCCTTATCAACCAGAAACTTAAAATAGAGTCATGAAGCAACAAACTACATAGGGTTTCTACCCTTAAAAACATCTAGCAGAACAAATGAAAGTTCGTAGTCTCTATTGACCACACAGCCAGGCATTAAATAACAAAGAGGCAACTTAAAGGATAGAGAGGTTACCCTCTGTACAATCTGAATCAAGACAAGACAAACTTAAAACTTCTTTTTTTAGCCATCACTGATACCAATCGAAGGCTTCCAACTCTTGTCACATAGAAAAACACATCAAAGGCACCTACGAGGCTTTTCAAGAACCATCGAAGCTTACTAGGAAGCAGTAGTAGCTTTCCTTTCCCAAAATTGTTGCATAGAAAACTTCTAATGAAGAGGGTACCTGCAAAGTTACACATCGAAGTGGTTAAAACAAGAAGATACATGAAAGCAAACAAGCAACATAGTATTATTCATTTTCAAAAATATTACCTTCTAATCGAAACTCAAATCAAAGGCACACCACACCAACAAAAGAACGACGAAGCCTGGTAGTAACATCAATAACCACAATCTCAAAAACCATAAAGACGATTTCAGAAGGGAAATCCAAACCCCATTTACAAAACCACTCTTAACAGATGACAAAATAACCACACTTCATAAGACTATATCATGGTTCTATGGCACGAAGCCAAAGCCTGCAACTATTAAAAAAATACCTCTCACAGGTCACAGGGTCGAAATCCTTCCAGGAAACTTCTCCAACCCTACATTTTGGCAGCTTGTCGGCCAAACTCCAACGTAACAATGAAAGACCGGGAAACTTGCTACCACTACATACAATGAGGTTAGGGTTCCACAATCAATGGTCAAGATTTGGTAAGATCAACGGAAAGCAAGAGCCAACGAAGATACATTGAAAACCAGGCAAACTTGTAATGATATCCCATTAATTACAAACATCTACGAATTTTCCAACCCTGCATGCCAAGGAACATTACCGTGTACAGCGTGGAGGAGAGGCAATATAGCAACCATGCCATCTAGATCTCCTAGTTACATTAACAATCAAAGTTCACGTGGAGGGATTACGTGGTATGACAGCCACACTTTCCACTAAGGAAGTTCAGGCATAACATTTCATACATGATCGTAACCCTGTCAACCTGCAGTTGGAAATTTAATACGCATGAACTCATCACTTCAATATCGAGACTATTTTGAATACAATAACATATGGTAATGATACCAAGGACAAGAGTTAGGTTCATGAATGGAAATCATACTAATCTCTATAGTTATTTGATATGCATCGAACCATTGTATGATAGGTTTATGTATTGCATTTCATGTTAGTCCTTACACTTGTTTGTTATGCATCGTATTAATTGTAATCATATCATTGCATAATGAAAACCATATCATGGTAATATGTCAAGCAAAATTTATATAGTCCCAAGTTTAAACTTAGGCATTGTAATATTTACATGTCCATGCAATATACATAGCAACTATAAGATATATCGAGTTCACTTCTATAGTTCTGTGTAAGCATAAGAATGAAGTGTTATAATGCTAGTTCATAGCATATATATACCATAACTATGATAAATTTTCTATGATGGCCATGTAGGGAAAGACTACGGTATCATTCTAAGTATAGTTAAGCATTGACAAGATACACTCTTCAGCCAAGATCTTAGTATAAGCACTAGTCAATATGCTTTATATATATTAACTATGTATTGAAATGATAAATACATGACATAGAGTATTCTAAGACCCGTAGATGCTAAGTATGATGATAGTTCAAAGGTCTAATCATTATTTCTACAAGCTTCATAATATCATACATAATAGATAGTAGTATCCCTGTTTTAATATTAATGTTAGTAGTATTATGACAATAAATGTAGCATCATAACAGAACTTTTGGATGACATGGAATGATAACATTAAAGAGCTTTGTAATACAGTACATAAACTAGGATTAGAACCATGTATCCATACCTCCAGTAATTGGTGTCGCAAGGAAGTACTTAGCATTCTAAATTTCATTGACGATGAATTGAAAGACACAAGTACTCTTAATACATGTTGTCTTATAGGATTTCTTACCTGCGGTCTACACATGGAAACAAGATTCAAATGCCTTAGCTAAACGTAGCTAAGTAAACTCTAGGGTACCTCGTAGGACCCCTTCATCAACATACAAACAAACTGTCAGCACTTCATTAAAAGCATCACAATAGTACAGCATGTAATCACTTTCAAGAACTTAAGCAAATTTGAAATTTGTACTGGCATGTATAAATCATCAAAGATATGTCGTTAAGAAGATTAACATCCGCTTAAATTTGAAAACAACAAATACAATTATATCTTATTATTCGAGATATATGACATGTCATCGTCATTAATTATCTTAGTTAAGAATTTGAATTAATTTATATGTTACGCATTAAATGATCTTGATAATTATTGCTATTATAAATTTTTATTTTATTTGGCATTTTCGAGATGTTACAATGGGGGAGAGGTTAGAGAAAGGGAGAGGGGGTTTACAGAGAGAGAGAGAGAGAGAGAGAGAGAGAGAGAGAGAGAGAGAGGTGTAAAACCATAGAAGAGAGAGGGATGATGATGATGATGATAATGATGATGAAGACGATGCCGATGATGTTGATGATGATGGTGATGAATATCATGATTAAGATGATGATGATGACATCTTCATCATCATCATCATCGTCGTCGTCGTCGTCATCTCCATCTTCATCATCATCATCATCCTCATCCTCATCTTCATCATCTTCATCGTCTTCATCACCATCATCATCTTCATCTTCGTCACCATCATCATCTTCATCTTCATCATCCTCATTATCATTATCTTTCTCTCACCCAATCTAACACTTCAAAACATAAATTTGTGAATATTATAACCCGCACGCGTTATGTAATCACATAACATGAGCATGTTATGTATCCACATAATGCTAGCGCTTTGATTATAACATTGAGCGTCAAAATACTAAAATTTGAATTTAAATACAATGTGCGTTCTTGAGTGCCTAATCACCCACTCCTCCTGCGCCTGCATGTCAGCCACTGTCCTATGTGGTTGGTTCGGACTTACCAAACCTGTGGTAGGGAATTTTTATATGATAGCTAATTCGACATTTTCAACATTTTTCTGAGTATGCATGTTTTCACCACTCTCTACAACATGACATACCTGACCATTATTGACGAAATTTTAGGCAAAGATAGAATTTTTTATGCAGATTCCAAATATGTAATTTAAAAAAGAAAAATATTGAGATTTTCTATTAATTTCCTAATTTTCTTTTGTCATCACTCCGTTGGTCAAAAAACATATTATTAGTGTTTATTCCGTAACTTTTTCATTTCAAAACCATTTTAAAAAAAAACTTATATGCTACACTAGAAAACAGCGACCTCTACATGTTGTAAAAAATCCAAGTCAAAATAACTACATTAAGACCTTTAAAGGTTGCACCCACATTTGATGTAACGTTCTCGAGGTTTGATCACTTACATAATTAAAAAAATAAAAAATTAAACATTTAATTTTGAAAAAATAGCGCTGCACTAGTGCTACGGGTTTTATAAATGTCTACCAACTTTTGTATCCCAAAACCGTCATTTAGGCATTGAAAGGATGCACCCACAAAAACATATACCTTCTCATTTGAAAAAAAAAAAAAAAGTGACTATTAGAAAACATGAAATTTGACATAGTTATGTAAATTTTCAATACTTAAAACCTATATATTCGGAAACGTGACTCAATTTCGTACGTTTCATCTTTTTTACTCGATGCAAGATATCGTGTGTAAGAATGTCAAAAAAATCAAGTAAGCTGAGGGATGTCTGATTTTTCAGTTTTCTATTGCATCTAACGTGCCAAAAGTGACCCTCATTAGCTTGCACATGCCCACCAAATGTCGAGGAGACTCGTGAAATTAGCAAGTTTCACTTAGCTACACTTATTTAGTTTTTTTGGATCAGCTTTTTTGGCTTTTCGACGTAGTTTTATAGTTTTTGGAAGTTTAAAAAAAAACTGAATGTAATGGTTAAACTAAGAAATTAGTTTTTTTGACGAATGGTACAAACCGTTGCTGCATTTTTCTGCAGAACCTATTTTTTGATATCGTGCTATTCAAGCACTTGTGAAATGTATCTTGTTATTAAAAGATCAATATATGACTTTTTTCTTTGGAAAAAAAAACTCTCTCAAGTGGGATAGCTCCTCAATGAAAGGGTTTAATACTAAATGTACAAATATCAACTTTCCAAAGACGCTCTATTTTAACAAGATTGTATTTTGGTTTTATTTCTAGAAGATATAAGTTTTTTAGTCCCAAAAAATATATATAAAATGTAATAGAATGTAGAGTACATATAATTTGTTTAATTTTTATGAGTGCAACTTTTGTCTATTTATAGGATTTATGTGTTATTATTTACAAAGAGATTCCAAATTGGAGTAGTTGGCATTTGGACAATTATAATGAAAAATATAACGGATTATGTATTGTTACTTTAATAATAGAATAATGATGTAAATATTAGTTTGGTTCCTAATTATATAATTAATGCAACTAATGTCTATTTGTAGGATTTATGTATGTTATCATTTACAATATGATTCCAAATTATAATAATTGGTGTGTGGAAAATTATAATGGAGAATATATTGGATTATGTATTGTTACAATCCAATTGGGTGAAATGTGGACTTGGCTACATTGTAAAACATGATTGTATAACCAACATAGATTTATCTTAAGCCCTGATCCAATTTCTTGAGGTGTAATTTTTTAAATCTTAAACTCAAGAAATTTTATCCCTCTTGATATATTGAGGCATACGAGGAATTTTTAAATTAATTTTCATATATATATATATGCGGCATGCATATCAACAATAGTTATTTTACTTCATAATTAATGAACAATTATAATTTTTGTCTATTCGAAAGATTTATATTTTTTAATTTACAACACAATTTCAAATTGAAATAGTTGGATATTGGATTTATATAATGAAGTAAACTTCAAAGAGCTGGAAGGATCCATTAAAGGAGATTTAATCCTTCTAATAAAATTCAATGAACATTTAACTTTTTTACTTATATTTTATTGTTAGTTATATTATGTAAAGTAAATATTTTAGTAATTTAAAATAAATTATACTTTGAATATAATTGAATTGTATAATATAAGCAATTTATATTTAACATTTCATTTCATGCTACTTTGAACATATAACCATTTATAATATAATTGAATGGGATGATATTAAAAATTTATATTTATTAATTATCTATTTAAAATGATTCATGCTAGATTTTTATAAAAAATAAATTTCCTCTAATGAAAATGACATAATATTCATGAATATTACTTCAAGAATATGGAGAATATTATATTCAGAATATGACATAAAATTAAAAGGAAGATCCAATATTAAACTAATTATTAATATTTTGATTATGGCATAACAAAGATTAATGTCATTAATCTATTATTCATTAAAATACTTTGAACATATAACCATTTACAATATAATTGAATGGGATGATATTAAAAATTTATATTTATTAATTATCTATTTAAAATGATTCATGCTAGATTTTTTATAAAAAATAAATTTCCTTCTAATGAAAATGACATAATATTCATGAATATTACTTCAGGAATATGGAGAATATTATATTCAGAATATGACATAAAATTAAAAGGAAGATCAAATATTAAACTAATTATTAATATTTTGATTATGGCATAGCGAAGAATAATGTCATTAATCTATTATTCATTAAAATACTCAGCTGATTATTAATATTTTCAGAATTTATAAAAATTTCATATATTTTTATAAGATATAACCAAAACTAAAATAAATGTTAAATGAATCTTTTAGATTTGAGAAATAATTCAAAGACCGAATAGTTTTGTTTCTCATAATCCAGCGGCTTCCAGCTATTTAACTGCATCATATCTTTTGCTCACGCCGGGTAGGGCTTTTGGAGAGAGAGTTCAAGCCGAGGTTGGAGATTAGGGTTTATTTGTTCACGCCTACGGCTTTTTTTTGGAGAGAGAGGTCAAGCCGAGGTGGGAGATTAGGGTTTATGAATGGAGAGCCTTGGCGTGAAGGAATATTACTCGCATGTTCAGGTGCCTGTAAATGTAATAGGGTCTGTCATGGTGTCACGTTTTCGACCTTCACCCAAGACCATCCTCTATCTTTCCAATCTGGACGACTCTCCCCTTAAGGACGAGATTTGGTACAGCGCTTGTCTACAATAATGGGTCTTATAAATCCCCAAATCCTGTGAAGGTTATTCGGGACGCACTGTCAGAAGCATTGACCTACTATTATCCACTTGCAGGCCGGGTAAAGAAAACGCAGGACGGCCGAAAACTCCAGGTAGAGTGCACAGGAGAGGGCGCTCTCTTCATTGAAGCCGCTACGGACAACACACTTTCACAGTTTGGGGAATTGGAGGACCTGAAACACTCGTACGACCATCTGCTCTCTCAGCTAGCAGAGATCGATGAAGTTCCTGTTGTTATTTTTCAGGTAAACTTCATTCACTATAGGGATTCACTATAGGGATAGGGATAGATGTTTATATTCCAGAATTTGGGGTGCACTATTATTTATATGTTGTTTTTGGTAGATTAAAAAGAATAGGACAAGTGTACTTTAGAGATTGATTTGTTCTTATTGATCTTGCATATTGATCTTGCAGTGGTTGATATGTCCTATTAAAATTATGATCTTCTGCATATTCCTCTCTATATGTTTCATGGGTTAATAGCCTTCACATGCATAAACAGTTCCAAAAGCTGCTATATTTGGTGCTAGCTGTCAAATGGGGAGAATGAAGGGAATCCTTTGTGATTACATAAATCTGTACATGTTCCTCTTTATATGTTTCATGGGTTAATAGCCTCCACATGCATAACAGTTCCAAGAGCTGTTATTTGTAGGTGTTTATATTCTAATATTTGGGATGGACTATTATTTATATATTTTGTAGACCAAAGAAGATGGGACAAATATACTGTACAGATTGATTTGTTTCTATTAATCTTGTAGTGGTTGAGATGTCCTCTAAAAGCTATCATCTTCTGCACACTCCTTTCTATATGTTTCATGGGTTAATAGCCTCCACATGCATAACAGTTCCAAGAGTTGTTATTTTTCGTGCTAGCAGTCAAATAGCCAGAATGAAGCGAATCCTTTCTGACTACACAAATCTGTCTGTACAGATTGATTTTATGTGATTTCAGATCTGTAGACAACCTATTTAATTAAAGAAGATAATAGATAGTTAGACACACATAGTAGATAATTACAATTAAATATGAACAAGTAACAGAAATTATTAGGATACTTAATTTGTGACTTAAATGGATATTCACTAGCAACAAGTACGTGGATGTGATAATCATACTTTTGGTTCTCCTTTTTTGTTCTCCATAAAATGGATTTTAATGGATTAACTGATTTTGATTTTGATTTTGAAAATAACAGGTAACGCGCTTCAATTGCGGGGGACTTGTTTTGGGTGTGAGTTTCAACCATACTCTGTGTGACGGGCGAGGAGCGGCGCAGTTTCTTAAGGGAGTTGCAGAGATTGCTAGAGGAGAGGCGAGGCTTTCCATTGAACCAGTATGGCAGAGAGAAGTTCTCAAACCCCACGAACCTCCTTTGGTCGGTGTTCAGCAAGACGAGTTCCTTCAAAATGAGTTCCTCGTGAATCCTACTTGTCTTAGTGTGAAACCGGATGACCTGGTCCTGGCTTCGTTTTTTTTCAGCTCGGATGCTTTCAAAGTATAAAACAGCCCATCGCAGAAGAGCTGAAAGAACAATATTGTACCACTTTCGAAATTTTATCCGCGTTGGCATGGCGAGCGAGAACAATAGCTCTGGGAATTCCTCTCAATAACGCCGTCCGACTTGTTTTCCCCGTGGATGTGAGAAGAGCATTGAAGTCCCCGCTTGCAGAGGGATACTACGGCAATGCGGCGTGCTTGGGATGTGCACGCAGTGCTACAGCGCAAAAGGTTGTCACTGGATCCCTTTCTTATGCTGTTAAGATGATAAAGAAGGCAAAATCTTCTGTAAACGACGAGCATGTGAGATCGTTCATATCCTTCCAAGAGATGAAACGCTCATCTCAAGAGATCAAAGATCTACGTATATTTGCTGAACACGCGTTTCTTATTGATTGGAGGTGGCTCGGATTTCACCAAGCCGACTTTGGGTGGGGTGAGCCCAACATTGTTTGGCCTGGTACTCATTTTCTCAGAAGTTTGTTCTGCCCAATTATATTCCTGCCTCCCCCAAAGGGAAAAAGCGGAGTAATGGCGGTATTCTGCGTGCCACGCCCAGCATTGAAAGATCTTGAAACTGAAATACGAAGTCTGATGTGATTTGTAGTTGCAAAATATCTTAATGCCAGGAAAATTTATCAATTTATATGTTATTAGTATGAGTAGCTAATAGTTAAGAATAATGCAGTTTAGCAATTATGTTGTGTTGGCTGAGTTGTTTGTGAGTTGCTTATAGTTGGATCTCAAGCAATTCTATACTCAGGCCAACTACAACAATATTACTTACTGCTCAACTAACTAAAATTTTAGTCCTAAAACTGTAAATGTCCGGGACTATTTCGTAATAACTGTTGTCAATATCAAGGGACTATCAATATGTTTTTCTGCACCATTATGGAGTTAGCCTTTGAAACTAAAGTGTTATGTCTTTGACTTCATGTGTTCATTTTGGACATATTAAGTGGTCCGTGGAACAGATTTTTCAGCTTATCAAAGCTTAACTATACTAAAATATCTAATTTTCATCTCAAGTTTTGAAGATTACCTTGACATGTGTCCCCGTACGTCATCCTGGTGATCCTGTCACCATAGTTTCAGCCTGCGAAGTTAATGGTGCGTTTTAGCCAAATTTTTGCTTGAGTTTTTACATCTGGTGGGTTCTGTGCTTGATATAGTTTTTTGTGATAAACCTTCGAGGAATCCTCTATGCATTCCATTTCAATGGAAATCAAAGGAGAATCGTGTCCTCTCACTCTGAATGCGCTTCTAAACAATGCCTGCGAATTGTTTTTACAAGCTTAGGCAAACAAATCTCAGCCAAATGTGTTCGAATGCCAAATGAGTTCCAATCAAATCCATTCCAGGTTCATCGAAAATGTTTGGGATTCCAGGGGCGGGAATCCTTGGTCATTGAGTTGATAGCCTATAATTAATGAGCTGATAGCGTATAATTAATGAGCTGATAGTGTATCAGATATGTGATAGCTTATAATTAATGAGCTGATAGTGTATTAGTATTTAAGTAGCCACATTTGTATTCCCCAAGATCAGATTTCTTAGGTAGAAATTAATTGCAGTGTTTATTGCATCCGTTTAAATAGAGATGAAGGGATAAAAAGGTTTGACGTAAAATCTCATCTGTGTGTATTGCGGCAAAGTTACTCTGTTTTACAGTGGTAAATATATAAGTTCTTAAGTTGTATGCATTTATTCTCAAGAATGTTTATTTATGCATGCCGCCCAAGTATTTCACGGTGATAAATGCCCCAGTTACCTTTAACATATATTTTGGTTTTTATGTTTCTGCATGAAATATCTTTATACAAAGTTTGTTTAAATATTTCGAAGTTAAGATTTGTGTATTTGCCCAAAGTTCAACTGCACATCACGCAGTTAATCTCTGCACAGTAGAAACCGGCAGTTAATTGTGATGAACCTGCAATAATTAATTAATGCAATTACACGAGATATCATAAATAATAGAACATAATCACTTTTATATTGATCACGGGCCACTTCGAGGGGGCAACCTCCTTTGAGCAAGCTCAATACAATTAACTTCACCATCCTTCAATTACCTCAACACACACTTATATACTAAGTCTATGCCCCATACTATGAGTCAAAACCATGGGACGTATAATATTACGGGATGACTTACAAAGCATATGCATCCAATACTATAGGTCAATACTATGGGCTAATATAAACTACGGATCAACAAATACTACGGGACGACTTACAAAGCATATGCGTCCAACAACAATATACTAACATAGTAAAGAGAAGGGTTGACATAGGTTCCTAACATCCCCTCTCCCGTAGAAAAAGCTTTGTCCTCAAAGCTTTGGTTGGAGAAATTGCTGCAGAATCAGAAGGAGTGGTTCCCCGGTAGCATCTCGGGTTGCATTTTAGGCTAGTGACGCCTTTGGAGTGTCAAGGAGGATTGCTTGGAAGGCTGTAGATGAAGAAGAACCCTGTCAGCTACGTAGAAAATGCGCTCAGAATGGTGCTGATCGGCTTGTTGTTTCAGGCGAATTCTGGCCATGTGAAGATTGTCCTGCAGAATGAGAAGAATCCGATCGCGGTTTCGAAGAACCGAGTCAATTTCCTGAACTGGGGAGCTGCTAAGGGTGTATGGAAGAAGAACTGGCGGTGTTTTTCCATAGACTGCTTCATATGGTGTCCTTTGAGATGTGGTATTGTACCACCAGAGTGTTGCTAGGAAATCCATAAAAATAGTTGGCCAAAGCTGTGTAGGGATGGGCAAGGGTTTGAGCAATCCCGAAAGGAGTGTCGTTTCACCCTTGTTGACTTGGAAAGTATCATCGCCAGCCACCATCTGTTGAATTGTCATTTTTAGTCCCTACCAAAAGAAATTACATTGTTCCCGGTCATACATTTTGTAGAACCCAGAGTGCCCTATTGATGAAGAAGCATGGAGTTCATAGAAGAGAGAGCCCTGTTGAACATATTGCAACCAATTTCGAACAAGCAGAGAAAGAGCTGTAAGAGAAACTGGGTCATCAATTATGCAAGAAGGAGCATCTTCCACCATATTGTCCTTACTCTTCTTGTAAGTGATCACATAGGGATAACCCATTTCAGGTGTGTTGGGGAGGAGACCCATTGTTCCAGAAAATTTTCCAGACTCGGGAGATCAGTCTTGATGCAGAAATAATCCCTAATAGGTATGGCTGCCACTTCTGTACTGCATGCAAAATAACCATCATTTCCTGCTGAGAGGTAGATGTGGCTAAATTCTTACCAGAAGGTCTCTTGAAGGCAGCAAGTGCATTGGTTCAGCAAAGATACCTGCATATCTATCCAAGGAAGTAGTGGAGACTATTGATGGGTGCATCTGAATGGAATTGAGCTTAGCGATGACACTATGTGAATTCTTCTTAAGGATTTTTTCCAGGCGATGTGAACTGATGATGCAGAGAGACCCTGGTTTTAAGCCCATAAATTTGGGTTGTGCCTCGTTGACTTTAAACTGCATCCAAAGTTCAGCAAAATCCCATAAGATGGGGCCAAGTGTGCGTAACCATTGAACGCCCAAAACCACATCACATCCGCCTAAGGACAAGGCAAACATGTCAGAGCGTAGGTTATAATCTTCCATAGAGATACAAACATTGTGACACTTCGCCTTGCAAGGTAAGGTGCCCCCATTGGCAACCATGACTTCAAAGTTGGAGCAAGGATGGACAAAACAATCAGCCTATTTGGCAATCTGAGGGTCAATGAAGTTATGAGTGCTACCAGAATCAATGAGTATGGTAAGAGGGAGCTTCTTGAAGTATCCCTTGACCCGCATTGTTTGTGGGGTGGTGACACCAGTTACAACATGGAGAGAGATCTCGGGTGGGTCGTCCTGAGATGCAATGTCAACAGGCGGGTGTTGAATGTCGACCTGATCATCTATTGTATCTGTAGCTTCTTCACCAAGTTCTAAGGCAGGCGGAGAATCCACATCCAAGAGATAGAGCTTTTGTTGAACACATCTATGTCCCCGAGTGAATTTCTCATCACAACTATAGCAAAGCCCTTTTTCTCGGCGTGCCTGCATTTCTGTTTCAGACAAATGCTTGATAGGAGTTGGTTGAGGAGAAGGCGTGATGGGAGGTCGTTGGGAACCCATATTTATGAAGGGAAAAAAGGTGGGTTTGGAGCGTTGTTGAGCTGCGATCTTGTCCTCGGCTAGCTTAGCCAACCTTAGGACTTCAATCATTGTGTTGGGACAAAACATTTTGACCTTTGAGCAGATTTCATCCTTGAGACCACTGATAAAACAACTCCTATAGAATTCATCAGACAATCCTTCTGTGTGATTGGCCAATTTCTCAAATTCTGTCTGATACTCTCTCACGGTGCCAATTTGGTGAAGTTTAGTGAGTGCTCCTGTGAAATCATCAAAAGCACTAGGACCAAATCGTGGCAAAATGAGTTGGCAAAAATCTGTCCAGTTTGGCTCGGGATGAGCTTTGATGTACCAATGGTACCATTGAAGGGCTTCCTGTTCCAAATGAAAGGATGCAAGTGGAACTTTCTGGACATCAAAAGTATTATGTAGACTAAAATATTGTTCTGCTCGGTATATCCATCCAGTCGGATCAGTACCATTGAAGCGAGGAAAATCAAGCTTCGGGCCACGAAAATTGCTGGAAGAAGAGAACCTGGTGGCTGCAAAAGATTCTGGCTGTCGGTTATTGTTCATGGCTGAATGTTGAAGATGGAGGCTGAGAAATTTTTCATCCAGATCTTGGAGTTTGGTTTGGATGGCTACAAGTGCTTCCTCCATGGTGTTTGCTCCTGCACGGGTGACAACCCTAACCAGGCTTTTTTTTTTTTTTTTGGTGGAATGGGTAGAAAAACACAAACATAAGCTAATTTAGTAAAGGGAAATTTGGATTGGGGAAACAATCTGATGGGTAATTGGGGTTTGACTAGATTTTGGACACTCTCGAAAAGACAAGAAAGCAAAAAGGGAGATTTCAGAAGCGAGGTGATAGAATGAGAAAATTTGGCAGAGAGGGACAAAGACGCAGAATTCAGAAAGGAATTTCGTGGTAAAATTTGAAGGTGATTGGGTGAAATCTGAGGAAGTTATGGCAAACCCTGAAAATAGACAAATGTGGGATTTCGGGCTTTGGGAAGGGGAATTGGGGATAGGGTCCTCAGGAATGAAAGATGCAGAATGGAATGACAGGGGTTGCCTGAAAATTTCAAGGGAAATAGAGTGAAAACAAGGGAGATATGGAGATATGGGATTTTTTTTTTTTTTTTTTTTTTTTTTTTTTTTTTTTTTTTTTTTTTCCCAGAAATGGATCGGCAACAGTGGCACGGAAGGGATCCGCAAAAGATGGATCTGCAACAGCGTGGAAGGGATCGAAAATGGATGGATCTGAAATGGTGACTGGATCTGGAACGACTTTCAGAATAGATCTGAAACGGCTGGATTTGGAGCGAAAGTGATCGGCAATAGTTCGACTGAAAATAGATATGGACCCCAGGTATGTGTGGCTTCCTAACAGTTCAGGGGTTTCACTCGGCCACCAATTCTGTTTAACGGCTTGCATAATGGGGCAGTACCCCTCACTCCACAGCTCAGGTAAAACTGATAACCGCTTTGCCACAAACGACAGCTCTTGGTTTACCTCACGGGTGGAAGCCAGTCAATCAGGTAGGGGTCGTTGCCCTTTTTGCTGGCAGGTCCTCTCAATGGGCTAGATACTTCAGGGTTCCTATGGTACTCCTCACAATGATTTTTAGGGCTTATGCCCAAGTACTTCCCACAGTTAAGCAGATAGGGATTATTCCCAAATCCGAACCTACAACAGATGCGAAAAAAAAATTGGCAGAAATTTCACCCAGTGAGCCCAAAAAAGTTCTCTGATACCAGATGTAATGAACCTGCAATAATTAATTAATGCAATTACACGAGATATAAAAAATAATAGAACATAATCACTTTTATATTGATCACGGGCCATTTCGAGGGGGTAACCTCCTTTGAGCAAGCTCAATACAATTAAATTCACCGTCATTCAATGACCTCAACACATACTTATATACTAAGTCTATACACCATACTATGAGTTAAAAGCATGGGACATATAATACTTCGGGACGACTTACAAAGCATATGCGTCCAATACTATGGGTCAATACTATGGGCTAATATAAACTACAGATCAACAAATACTACGGGACGACTTACAAAGCATATGCGTCCAACAACAATATACTAACATAGTAAGGAGAAGGATTGACATAGGTTCCTAACATTAATCTTGGCGCAGTAGAAACCCGTTGTTAATATTGGCGCAGTAGAAACCCTGAGTTAATCTTGGTGCAACTCATATCCGCCGATTTATTTTGTGAAGTAAAGTGTTTTATAAAAAGTGGAAAAAAATTTAAAACAAAGTATTTGCTGGGTCTATAGCATGTCCTTAGCAAAAGAAAAAAAAAGTTTTATTCACTGCGCAGTTCAATTTTATTTGAGTTTGCGGTGTGTTTTTCCCTTGATTTGGTATCAGAGTTTGGTTTACGGAAAATAGAAATTGCATTTACAAAAGGGAAAAGTGATTAAGAATGGCTTCCACTTCGGTTAATTTGCAAACCCCAATATTTTATGGTAAATATTATGAATATTGGTCTGTCACTATGAAGGCTTTGTTTAGAGGTCAGGATGTAGGGGAAATAGTCCAGCATGGTTATGCAGAATGAGCAAATCTAGCAGCATACAACAATCTCACACAAGCTGAGAAGGATGTTGTGATAGAACACATGAAGAAAGATGGAAAGGCATTGTTCCACATACATCAAGCAACAGATGAATCCATACTCCCAAGAGTAGCAGCAACACAATCAGCAAAGGAAGCGTGGGACACACTGGAAACTTCCTATCAGGGTTTTAACAAGGTAAAGACTGCCAAACTTTAGATTCTTAGAAGAGATTTTGAATCTCTGTCAGTGAAAAATAAGAGTCAGTAGAATCATTCTACACTCATGTCATTGATCTGATTAATCAAATAAAGTTTAATAGAGAAACTCTAACTAATCAAAGAGTTGTTGAAAAAGTTCTTAGAGTTCTACCAAAGAAATTTGAATCTTTGGCTGTAACCCTAGAGGAAAACAAAGATCTGTCCACATTTACCATTGATGAGTTGCAAGCCTCATTACTCAATCATAAACATAGAATCAGCAGTCCAAATACATCGCTAGAAGGTACATTCACAGCACAGTCATCCATAAGTCATGGAAGAGACAGAGGAAGATCAAACTCTAGAGGTAGAGGAAGAAGTTCTTTCAGAGGAGGTCACAGCAGTAGCCCTACACATGTCACTGGTAGAGGCCAGAATCAAACCCCCAATCAGCCATGTGGACAAAGGTATGATAAATCAAAAATTCAATGTCATTACTATAAGAAGTATGGAAACTTCGCATATGAATGCAGCAATATGACCAAGGAAAGCAAGGTGAATCTTAGTCAAGCAACAATAACACTCCGGACAGCTCGTTGTTCTTAGCATGCACATCTCCACTGGAATGCAATTCTGTTCAAGAAAGTCCAAATGACATATGGTATTTAGACTCAGGCAGTAGCAATCACATGACTGGTAATTTAAATCTATTTTCTAGTCTAGATAAATCAGTTCAAACTGATGTTACACTTGGAAATAATTTTCAAGTCATTGTGTTGGGTAAGGGTACTATTGATATTCTAACCAAACTGGGGGAGCACAAATATATGTTTGATGTGTATTATGTTCAAGGTTTGAAGCATAATTTGATGAGCACTGGACAACTGATGGAAAAAGGTTGCAGAATCCATATGATAGGAAAGCGTTGTCTGATCAAAGACATATATCCAAGCAATTAGTTGATAGCAGAGGTGCAGATGATAAGCAATCGCTTGTTTCCTTTGAGGATAAGACCCATCATAAGAGGAAAAATAGCTCAAGTTGTTCATGAGAGTTAGAATGAAAATTCTGGATCTTTGTTCAAAGCAAAAAGCAAAGCAGCAGAAATTCACTGCGCAAAAGAATCAAAAGACAGCACAATGCAAGTAGCATTTCAAACAGAAATGAAGGATGAATCCTTGTTATGGCATTTCAGATTTGGACATTTAAATTTTGGTGGGCTGAAGCTATTTCACACGAAGGACATGGTGAAAGGATTTCCATTGATCGAAAATCCAAAGAGAATTTGTGAAGGCTGTATTTTTGGAAAAAAACACAGAGAGACTTTTTGAGTCGAAAAGTCATACAGAGCTCGCACACCACTTGAGAGTGTGCACTCTGATATTTGTGGGCCAATGCAAACACCATCCAAGGGAGGATGCACATATCTTCTCACATTTATTGATGATTTCCCAAGAAAAACATGGTCCTATTTTTTAAAACATAATTCTAATGCATTTGGATGTTTTCAGCAAGTTCAAGGCACTTGTGGAGAAGCAAAGTGGACACAGCATTGAGATATTAAGAACAGATAGAGGTGGTGAGTATGTTTCAAATGATTTCTTTAACTTTTGCAAAATCCATGGCATACAGAAGCAATTCACTATGCGGTATACATAGCAGGAGAATGGTATCGTAGAGAGGAAGAATAGAACTATCATGGAGATGGAATGTAGCATGTTGGCAGCCTCGCATCTGTCAAATGAATATTGGGTTGAAGCAGTGGCAACTGCAGTATACATCATGAATCGATGTCCAACAAAGAGTGTGAATAACAAAGTTCCACATAAAGCATGGACAAGTATGAAATATAGTGTTTCACATTTAAAAGTTTTTGGTTGTGTAGCATACGCACATGTTCCAGATGAGTTGAGAAGAAAATTAAACAATAAATGATAGAAATGCATTTTTATTGGATATTCTAAAGACACAAAAGAATACAAGTTGTATGATCCTGTTGCAAGAAAAGTTATTATGATCCGCGATGTTCAGTTTGTGGAAAATGAATCATGGGATGGAACTGTAGAGAAGAATGTGAAAATCGTGTCACATGTTGAACATGATGACAGTGCATAAGATATGGTTGAGACAGCGCAGGTAAATTAGACCTGCGCAGCTCCATCTACTCCAAGGATTGCGCAACATGCTCCAGCACAAGCAACTCCAACACAAGGTGCATCTCAAGCTACTTCGACAAGCACACCAAGTGCGCAACTCACACAGTTCAACACCAGCAACTCCATCAAAGACAAGAAGTCTGTGCGAGATATATGATGCTGGTACACCTAATTCATTTTCATGTTTTGCATTATTTTCTCATGTTAATGATCCTTTAACATTTGAAGAAGCAGTTGAAGATAAAGTTTGGGCACAAGCCATGGATGAAGAAATAGAATGCATTAAGAAGAATCAAACATGGGAACTAGTTTATGTTCCTAAGGACAAGGATGTGATAAGTGTGAAATGGATCTTAAACACCAAGCAAGACGCTGATGGAAATGTGCAGAAGCATAATGCAAGATTGGTAGCAAGAGGATTCACTCAGCATCCTGGCATAGACTTCAATGAAACTTTTGCACCTGTAGCATGAATGGACACTATCAGAATAGTTTTGGCCATCGCAGCACATAAGACATGGTCTATCTATCAGATGGATGTTAAGTCTGCATTTTTAAATGGTTATTTAGAGGAAGAAGTATATGTTGAGCAGCCACATGGCTATGAAGTTCCTGGAGAAGGACACATAGTGTACAAATTGAAAAAGGCACTGTATGGATTGAAGCAAGCTCCTAGATCTTGGTACAGTAGCATTGACTCATACCTCATTCAAAATGGATTTCAGAGAAGTGAATGTGAGCCAACGTTGTACACAAAAATCAATCAGGAAGGTAATAAGTTAATTGTCTGCCTGTATGTAGATGATTTAATATTTACTGGTCAATTTGGCATAAAAGAATTCAGAACAGTTATGGAAAGTGAATTTGAAATGACTAATTTGGGGCTTATGAAGTGTTTTCTGGGCATTGAAGTCTAGCAGAATGAAAATGGTATTTTCATATCACAATCAAAGTATGCAAGTGATGTCTTGAATAGATTTAAGATGTTAAATTGCATGACAGCTCCAACACCATTGATAACAGGTTTGAAATTGAGCAAGGATGATAATGGATCCACTGTATATACTACGTTTTTTAAGAGGTTCGTTTCCAGCCTTATGTATCTTAAAGCGACAAGGCTAGACATCATGTATGGAGTCAGCCTAATCTCAAGATTCATGGAGTCACCAAAAGAATCACATTGGCAAGCAGGTAAAAGAATTATGAGGTATGTAAGTGGAACAAAAAACTTTGGTATTTTGTATTCAACCTCAGAAAATTTCAAACTCATTGGATACACTCACAACGATAATGGAGGCAACATAGATGATAGAAAAATCACCTCTGGGAATACATTTCATGTAGGTACAGGTGTTGTATCATGGGATTCAAAGAAACAGCCCATAGTAACTCTTTCTTCAGCAGAAGCAGAGTATGTTGCAGCTACAAGTGCTGCATGTCAAGCAGTTTGGATGCAGAGGATGTTAAGTGATCTGTCACAGAGCCAACAAGAACCCACACTCATTTACTGTGACAAAAATTCAGCTATATCACTGTCAAAGAATCATGTGTTTGACCACTTTAACTTGCATATCTACATATGCAATTCTATTAATTGCTCTCTGGGGGTTCGAAGAGCTATAAGGGGTATAGTACTCTATTTTCTCCATTTTGAGGTCGAGATTGAGTAAGAGTTAGAGTTCAAGGTATAGTGTTTATGTATGTCTGCTATGAGCTTTTAAAGGCAAGGACTTCTAGCTATTTCTCTTGGATGTACTTCATAAAAGAACCAAGCACATTGACATAAGGTATCACTTCGTCAGAGAATTGATAAACAACAAGGAAATATGCTTAGAATTTTGCAGGTCTGAAGATCAGGTAGCAGACATATTTACAAAAACATTGGCAAAGGACCCATTCCAATTTCTGCGAAGTTGTTTGGGAGTGACAAGTTATGCGCAGTGAACTTTGTCATGAACAGAGCATGTTTTAGCTCTGAAATATTTTGTAATATTTTACTTTTGTTTAATGATCCCCATCCACTCATAATTAAGGGATAATGTTGGAAATATCATAATTAATGAGTTGATAGTGTATCATATATGCGTCGGCTCTGTCAGACTCCAAGTCGGTAATTTTGTCAGTCTAGAATGTCAGACAGTCAGTCAGTTTGTAGTCAATCTAGCTCACGGCAAGTTAGTATTTAAGTAGCCACATTTGTATTCTGCAAGATTAGATTTCTTAGGTAGAAATTAATTGCAGTGTTTATTGCATCCCTGTAACTTCGAGGAGAAGCTAAACCTAAGTTTTTGTATAAATGAATACCTCCCACAGAAGATTAAATAGATATGAAGGGATAAAAATGTAAGAGTGAAGAAGAGAAGAAAAAATGACCCGTGAAGTGTATGAAGAGCCCAAGCTCTATGAATGTAAAACATTGAAGTAAAATCTCATCTCTCTGTATTGCGGCAAAGTTACTCTGTTTTACAGTGGTAAATATATAAATTCTTAAGTTAAATGCATTTATTCTCAAGAATGTTTATTTATGCATGCCGCACATCTACTTCATATTGACCTGTGTGAATGTTGTTTACATTTACGGTTTGTAAATCAAATCAAGACTCTCAAGTATTTGACGGTGGTAAATGCCCTAGTTTAACGCGCAGTAACCTTTGACATATATTTCGGTTCTTATGTTTCTGCATGAAATATCCTTATACATATTTTGTTTAAAGATTGGTTTGTGCACAGTTAGAGAGGTATACAAAGATAACTGCGCAGTTAATATTTGTAAAAGTTAAAAGAGTGTGCAAAAGTAATTTGTATGAAGTGCGCACTCCATACAAAGTCAATTTCATGCAAAGTAAAGTATTGCGTGAAGTTAAGATTTGTGTATTTGCACAAAGTTCAACTGCACAGTAGAAAGTGGAATCGCCCAGTTAATCTCTGCACAGTAGAAATGCGTAGTTAATTTGCATGCAGTAAAAGGTGAATTGCGCAACTCATATCCGCGCATTTATTTGTGAAGTAAAGTGTTTTATAAAAGGTGGAAGAAAATTTAAAACAAAGTATTTGCTAAGTCTAGCGCATGTCCTTAGCAAAAGAAAAGAAAAGTTTTATTCACTGCGCAGTTCAATTTTATTTGACTGTGCGGTGTGTTTTTCCCTTTAAGTTGAAGGAACTCTATCATGGGAGCCATCAGTGCGCTTCCTGGCTTCCATGGCAATCTGCTCGTCGAGATCATGGTGTTAAGCGCTTCCTTTTTGGGAGCATTGACGAGGCTTTAGTTTTAGTCTTTGAGAGAGTTCTAACATTTCCTACTTTCATCGACAACTTCTTGAGTTCACTCTACATAAGTTCACTACAGTGGTATGTGCTTAAGTGTCATGGTCGTCATTTGCACATATTGCTTAGCCATGGTAAGAGAATAATTTTTGCTTTTTGATTTTTTCCTTTACTGTTGTATATACATGCGTCCATTCAAATAGCTAATGTATTGTCACCATTCCTTCTTAGAAATGACATTTTGGTTTTGATTAAGTGCAACCGTCGAAGTGGAAAATTTCATTCTACAATTTATCGGGTTTCCAACCTTTAAGCTTGCATTATGACCATGGCTTGTCTCTCTGGTATCTACCCTCATTGTTTCACTACATCTTCTTGGTTTCCACTTTCTTCTTTACTAAAAATCATTGGGGTTATTCTAGTGTTGACCCATTTCCCTTTGTTTGATTTGTATATGTATATGAATAGGATGCAGTGTTGCCAACTCTTAACTACCTACAACTTCGACATCTCAGGTATGCTCCTTCTTAACCCTTCTTTGTGGTAAAATTGGTAGTGCAAGGTGTAGGATAAAATATGTGTTAGGGTTTTGAATGGTTTGTGGCAGCATGGCCAACCCAGTATCACATACACTATGACCCTTTAGATTTTCACTTCCAGAACTGTCTAGGCGTATTTTGGGGAATTTAGCCCAGGTTTCATACTTTTTTTCCATTGCTTCTACTATGTAATGCTTCCTGTAAAATGAATTGTTTTGGATGATATATATATATATATATATATATATATATAGGTTAGCGATTATCAAGACTCAAACCTCTGTTGAATGGTTTCTCTCTTATGTAATTATGATATGTTCCTATTTTGAATTAAAAAGGAGACATTTCCAGGGCTTCGACCACCTACCGAATGATTTCTTTTAACTGTACATCCATCCCAAAAGAGGATTATTTAACATTATTTTATCTTCGATAATGTGTACTTATGGTCTCTATTACATTCTATATCTGTGTTTATGGTACATGGATAATCAGAGGGTGAAAACACGAAGTTGGAAAACAATTTTGGCTTGTTTTTGACAAAAAAAACTGTTAATTTTTATGTTTTTCAACTTTGACCTCTTCAAACCCATATCTCCCTTAGGAATTTCAACTTGAAGTAAACAAAAAGGTTTTACATAATTGAATTAGTTTTCTACTCGTATTTTTTTTAATTTTTTTTTATGGACATATCGTGGGACAAATTTGTTGTCAAGCAATGGCATATACTTGAAAATTTTAGGTATGGATAATGAATGACCTGTGTTGACAATGGTTTGTTGATAGATGGTTATTCATTTTAGGGAAAAAAAATTGTATGCTCATAATCTACACACACTAAACTTGATCCTGGACTATATTTCGAGTTTTTTAAGACTTGGGAACTATTTTTTATTATTTATTGAAACAGCGTATGTTCAAAAAATGGTGCATTATTGACACATGTTTTTGTCTTCACATTTTCTTTCCAATGTTACTCTTATCAAACAAACTAAAACCAACCCATTGAAGAGGACACTTCAAGGAACATCCTTGTATTTTTTAAAAAAAAAATTGACATCATCATTGTGATGATATTGAATTTTCATTGTGACTGATTTTTCAGTCACTTAATTTTTTAATGATAAAGTTTAGTAAAAAAATATAAACAAATAGTAATCATAAATGAAATTGAAAAACAACTATATTACTAGAAAGTAGATTGAATGATGAATCTACTAGTATAAAGTCCGACATGTAATTGTCATGGTTTGCAGTGGTCCGACCTTGTTAAAGTGACACATTTCTGAATTCTATAGGAATGGTCCTGGAATTGTTGACCAAAAACTCTCGGGCGAGAAAATGTCTTCCAAACTCTCGGCGGAGAGTTTAGTTCAAACTCTCATTTGAGATTTTTTTTAAAAATACAGCGTGTAGATTGGTTCAAACTCTCAGCCTAGAGTTTTTTTAAACTTTTGGCCTAGAGTTTTTTTAAACTCTCGGCCTAGAGTTTTTTTAAACTCCCGGCCTAGAGTTTGAACTCTCAAAACTATTAGCCTAGAGTTTAAAAAACTCTAGGCCAAGAGGTTGAGGTTGACTTTTTTTACCCTGTTCATCCACGCTCCCTCTTGTTTTATCACTCCGTTGTCATGGAATTGTTTCCCAGCTTCACGTTTTCACCCCATTGTAATGCGTATATTTATATATATATTTCTGTTGAAAAGGGGTTTCGACCCTAAGTCAGTTTCTTGGCTCATGTTCTCTTGCCATGTATGTATTTGATGTACATAGGTCGCCTCTTGTAGATGTAACATATATTGTTATTTAAGAGCTGCTTAATAATGTAATTCATACGTTTTAATATTAGATCCATGTATGATTATCTATATAGGAAAACTGGTGACGACAGAGCTAAACTCTATTTGATTTCTTATAATAAAGGTTCTTAACACATAATAGATTCAATTTCCAACATAATCTGCATCCCTATATTACATTTCATTGTACAAGGTTATTGAAGTTGGTTTGGTGATGATATTTATTTTGGGCATCTTCCTTCTAGCCTTATTATGCAGTGTAGCCCGGCCAACAAATACAAGGGAATATTATTCCACAAGAATACATACATCCTTGAGACTCACTACTATTTCTGTTCTGTCCAAATAAAATATTTGTTGTTCAGATTGTCATGGTCTTGCATGCTTAGTGTGTTGTCCCAGACTATATCGTTGCTGTGATTCCTTCTACTATGCTTAATTTTACAGGTCCAATTATATTAGTTGCAATGCAATTTCTGAATTTATTATTGTAGACCAGCCTATATTTGTTTTTTATTTAAGTAAGATCAGATCACCTTAAAAACAAGAGTTTAATTCTATCTATATATGTATACTATACATTGTCTAATGGTTGATTGGCCTCATTCTATATATAAATAATATAACAAATAAACACCACTGTTTACCAAGAAAATAACCCTATTGGATTTTTATAAGCATTGATAACTTACTTTAGGATGAATGTTTGTCTGAGATATTTGTAAATCATTTTATAGTTCTTCTTTTCTTAACCAGAAATACTATATCCTTCCTATGTCTATGTATCACATTTCAATACTCGGAAATAAATAATGCTTGAAATGAAATTATGTAGTTTATACTTTATAATGTTTACGACTTCCTTATATATATATGCACAATGCAAAGTATCATAGGTTAGCATTTTAACGTAACCCTACTTAATTTTACCTAGTTAATAAGGATGGAATAATACCAACTTCACCCCTCGGATAAACTAAACATTATCCCATTCTTGTCCATCAATTTGAGCATTCATCTACAACAAAAGAAGTAGATTAAGGAACTTATCTATTTTATTCTAGATGGGAAAAAAAATTGAATTCGACTATTCATCCCCGCCATAGTAGACAATAGCCAAATTACATGTTTAGCTACACCCCTGAGCTTGATCAATTGCACCATAAGTAAAATAAAACACAACCTCTTTCCTCGATTTGCACAAAACACCTTTCCCTCAAGGTCCTTAATAGATCACTAGTACACTTCCACAACTCAAGAATACTTCATTTGATAGCAAATTTGCATGCATCAACAATGCTCAATTTGTCTTCTCAACCTCCTTGCCATCAAGGTCAATCTTCTCAATTTATCCCCTGCATGACTTTGGGTTTGGTGCTACATTTTCCATTTGGTCTTTCCCGAGTTGCCACATGTCTATCCCTTATGGAGTGGTGATCACTCTTCAATGGTCAAATCCAATTTTTCCCCTTTATTAAACTTATTATTAATTGCACCGAGAGGAGCAAGGTTCTTTATAGTCAAGTATGGGGAAGATGTTGTAATGTAATGTAAAATGTTCCCTTGCCAAAAATAAAAAGTAATAAAAAACATAACGTTACATTACAAGAGAGATCAAATTTCTTGAGTTTATGATTAAACAAAATTACACCTCATGAAATTGGATCCCTGTCGGTGCTTGATAGGTCCAGGTTTAAGATGGATCTATGCTGGTGTATTTTTTTTACATGATTTGACCTCGAAGATCACAATAAAGTTGAATGAATTTTACAAACTTAAAACAAAAAACTTTGCAATAATAATAATTGTCTTAACTCGGGATATCACAATATAGAAACAAATATTGTTCTCAAGTAGTACCAATAAAACTACACTAGAATTCATTATTGTGGATACACTTACGACTATAAGTAGGTTTGTGTAGAATAACGAGTATAAGTATGTGCTAAAATGTTTGTCAATTTTTTTGGTTACCTGATGTGAAGATTAGCATTTAATGCAATGAACAAAAAAACTAGTCAAAGAAGAAGCACTATAAATCTAATTAGGGCAACATTGTGTAGTCTAACAGAAAACCTATCTAGGTATAAGAAGCTCAAATAAGTTGATGCAAATCAAAAAAGAAAAAGTGACTTTGGTAAGTGGTTGAAACGGTATAATAACTCTAATCACGGAAACAATTTATCATGTATTTGAACCCGTTGATTATATTGTTGTTTATGATCCATTGTTACAGACATCCATCTATGATGCATAATATCTACTTTTTTCTATAGGTCATAGTTGTGTTAGAGCGTTGGAACAAGAAGAAATAAAGACACTATGAGTAGAAGGTCTATGTTCTACCAAAGCATCTAGATGAGAATGTGTCTATGTTAAGAACTTAAAACTTAAAAGGATCGGATCCAATAAATTTGGAGAAAGAGGACTTCCCCACTTAGAAATCCACAAGCCATTATATAGCTAAAGAAGGATATACCCTTCCTTATCCCCAATCAAAGGACCTTGAAAAATTCCCTGAATCCCAAATGGATCCAAAAATCAGTATGCATTCCAAAGACAATTTTTTGTTTTGGTTAATGGCACATCAAAAACTTATAACTGCAAAAAATCTACTCAAGAAAGGCATCTTAGGTCTGTCTTGGTGTCTTCTTTGCAAAGAAAATGAAGACAAATCAACTAATTTCTTCGTGTAATGTCCCCTTTAAATTTGAGCTTAGCCTTAAAACACCATGGTCCTGGGTTGAAATGAAGTATTTTCTTATAGTATGTATAATAATCCAGTACTACCATTTGAATGTGAATATTTTTTCGAGTAAGTTTTATTGTGGTTGCAGAGAATGGAATCTATGCTTTGAAGGTCTTGACCCAAATTGATGAGCAATTACAATCAGTAAAACAAGAGATACATGTTTCATCTCTTTTCAATCATCCCATTCTGCTTCTTCTTCTTGATCACTCTATTATTATAGTGAAGGTAGTGTTTTCACTCTTTTAACACTTGTTTTTATGGAAATATGCATAGATAAACTCTTGTAGAAAACAAGTTTTGTAGTTTTTTTGCCTCTAGTAGTGGCTGAACAATTTTTGCACTGAGATATGTATACCACCTCACATCAAAATTCAAACTAGTCATCATGAACACTAGTGCCATGGTAACTATTTCTCAGTGTAAGCAACTTTCTTATGCATAATAGTTCAATTCTGATATTTGTAGAGTTCTTGTGTAATTGTCATAGAGCTTTGTTTTTTTTGTAATGAAGGTGTCTTACATTACCTATTACATAGTTTTCTTCAAATGTTTGACAACTTACAGTTATAACTTATGTGGTGGAATGTTTTGAGGGAACTGAGGATTGCAAACATATACCTCTAGCATATCCTACTTAGTTTATCCAGCAATAAGTCTTCAATATCCCAATTAAAGATGCATTTTCTTTTGGTCTATGAAGGAAAAAGTTTTCATTAATAATAGAAAATGTACAATATTACAAATTTATAGTTTTGTATTGCTACCCAGCAAAAGAGAGTCCACGTCACATGATTTTGAGCTGATCGTTGATTGACTAAAGTTGGTTGACGAAAAAGTACATAAATTATTCAAAATTTGATTAAAAATATATATATTCATAGAGTAGTGTATTCTCTCGACGATTTGCACCAACCGAGTCGTCTAGACATTTTCCTACATCAACTCCATCTACAGCTCCCTCGTCGTCCTCGTGGGCCCCTCGTTGTCTTGGGATGACATATCTTTCAGCACGTAGAACAAATAACCTAGCTAAGTTAATGCATGATTTTGAACCTCGTCGACTCCCTTGTGTCCCTCATCACCCGTGACTTCTTTAAACACTTTGCATGGCGAACCCAACCCTTCCTCCCTTTGCACACGGTGAACCAACATTCTTCTACGCTTTTGCCCCTGCGATGGCCATCCTCTTGAAGCTCGAACACAGCCACCTCATAAGGTATGATTCACAAATTTGCTTGTTGAGATGGACCTGTAAAAGTTAAGTTAGAATAGTAGTGAGCGACACAATGACCATATTTAGTTCATAAAACTATAAAAATTCAGGATGTTCCGTCCATAAGGGAATCACACCTTTTACAAAGCATAATCAAGATTCAAAACGTTCCTCCATACATTCTTAAAATTTGCATGCTATGCCTTTTCGTTGGGAGCATGATGGATTAAATGTTTATTGAGTACCACTAGTGGCATTCCATGAACCAAACTAAAAATTGTTAGAAAACTGCACGTTGCACTACACATTAACGTTATATGAAATTTCATTGTAACTAGTAAAGAGGAAAAATTCATAGGTATTTGCACTGTGTCGTCACTAAAAAGGAGCTCCTAGCTATAAGTTGGCAAATTATTTTGTTTTATCGAAAAATACATATACATTTAGAACCTCTGCGGGTCTAGAAAAGAGTGTGAGGACTGTTCTATAGATGTGGATAGAAAATTTGCATTTTCTGAGGCAACCTGGTTCCTGAAAACTCACCATGGGATCCACGAACAGTTGAATTCTCTGTTCCTTATGCATCTTGTTTCACTATCATCAACATAAAACCACTCAAGATTTCACTGATACCTATTCTATATAGATTTCACTGATAACAACTAACACACTATTAGTTACTAGAGTAATACCCATCACCAAATATGTACCTAAATTAGACCGTCAATCTCTAACTCATTTGATGGATTTCATGTTCCATCTTTCCCTATGATATACGTGTACATGCCTCCTCTTCTCATACTCTTACCCATCTTCCTTGGTGTTTCAAGTTAACTGTAAATCTCTATCAAAATAAACCGCACTCACAACCAAAGCCATCATTTTTTTAAAGTAAAAATGCATCTATTAATATCAGGACAATTTATATTATGTTCAACACTATTAGGTCTGATATCCAACAATTAGACACTCCTATAGTAAAAGGTCGGAAAGGGGGAGCACGCATTCAGTTTTTACCCCTTCTTCTTCTATATCTACTGAATAATTGCTTGTCTAAGGTAAACCCTGATGTTCGGGGATTAAAGAGAAATATCTAGTAAGTACTAGAAAATGACTGTTTACGGAAATACAGAAAACTCACATCTAAGATGTTTGGATGCATAACCAAAATAGCAATGTGACTTCAGGCGTAAATTGCTTCTCT
This sequence comes from Larix kaempferi, assembly GCA_027924585.1. NCBI lineage: Eukaryota > Viridiplantae > Streptophyta > Pinopsida > Pinales > Pinaceae > Larix > Larix kaempferi. The sequence continues at coordinate 30,609,284 of BSBM01000195.1, read as the reverse complement.
AATGAAGTAGCAATAGTATCATCCTCATCCGGTTGCCTCATCACCTTAACAGCCACAACCCTTTGCTTGTAAATTCCATGGCATAGCCGGCTGTAAGTCCTGGAAGCAAATTTAGTGCCTATGAACAACTGAGACATATCAATCATCCATTCTTCTCCATCTCCAATGGCTTGCTATCCTCCAATGAAATCCAAATAATAAGACCAAGAAGACACTCTTCTGTTTTCTTTCTTTACAAAATCTATATCATCTAAGGTTTGGTTGTCAACGGGTAAAGGAAGCGACCGAGTGCCATTCAATCTTATATTCGAATGAGAGATTGGAACTGATGAGATTTTGCTCATATTCTCATATTTAACTTGCTTTGAGCTTAGTTTGCGATCACAATGCTTCCCAACATTCTTCATTGTGCTCGACCTCTGAGACCTTTGGGGCCAGGGCCATCAAAGGATTTCGAAAATCAAGAGACAATAACTGCAAAGCTTCAAGCGAAACAAAATGCACAAACAGGCCCTGTTATATACAAGAAAACTCTGCAATCTAATGTTAAAATACCAAAATCTGTCCTGAACATCACCTAAAATCTTCTATTTATCCATTTTGCTGAAGAATTTAGGCGAACGCAACTATTTCCCCTCACAAATCATTGGAATTTAACGTTATATTTCAAATCTTCAAAGTTTTTAATATCTTCATAGGCTCATTTAAAAGATTCAGTGAAAAGCTTCACAATCCTCACAAACGCATGAAAATCCTCACAATCACAACACATGAATTGCACAAATTTTCCCCAAAAGGTTTCAAAACTCTATATAACCTCGAAAACTCTATATAGCCCCGCCTCGAGCTCGGCTTCGAAATTTTCACAACATATAACAGACATTCTCACCACGAACTTGAAAATGCTTCAAGCTTCATAATCTGTAAGCAAATGGGGAAAATACATTCGAGGCTCCTTTTCTACAAAATATTGAATTCAACATGAACCAAAAACTTAATCTAATGCGGCCAACTTTATGTATCTATAAAATCTATTCACCATTAAATGTAAGTTTCCTTTTGTTGCCTCCAACTTTCCTTATTGCATGAATATTGATTCAAATTTGTGGATAAGAAGTTTAGTAGTATCATTTAGGTAATATAGCTTCTTTCTTGACCTCACAACAAGTCTAAGGAGTCATACATTACAAATTAATTTCAATACCATTTCAACTAGCCACTCTTTCTCCCATTAAGATTTTGGGAAGTATTTGCATAATTTTTTCCTTTCTTTCTTCTTTCTAATTGTTGTGTGTAAGCATGTGGTGTATTGCATATCACTCTGCACATTAGTACAACCACTTGTATCATATTTACTCACCCTCTCTAAAAAATATGCAATAGATTGTTGTCATGGGAGACATAGTTTGGTTGCATGGTACAAGGATCAATGGTTTTCTATGTTGCCACACTCTTGGGCATGTCTCCATAAACCATCACACAACCTAGCATTTTGTCACATACCCATTAACCTCTATCCACTATAAAGCCTATGGGGTACCATAATTTCACCTCTAAATTATGTCTTCTACTACCAAAATCATTTTTTATGGATGACTATAGATATTAATGACGGAAGCAATCTACAACAACCTTAATTATTTAATTAAGATACCAAACATGGATGTAGTTATACCATGCATACATCTGTAATTATGATACTTTAGTTTCATGCACATAAAATTTAACAATATGTAGAACAATCAAATGCATAACAAATTATAAGGCATGGCATTTAGATTCAAAACACTTATCTCTATGGGAAGTAATCCTCCAACTAGATACAAAGGAAAGATGTTCCCTTATCCTTAAGCTCTTTGTCATACTTATTCTTTCTATAATAGAGGCGACCTCTTATCTCAAGCTATTATTACACATGGGCGAAAATATTAATGCTTCATGTTTAACCCACAACCCAAAAAACACTCTAGTACCAAAATTCCCTCTACATCTATCCCAATCAACTACCACTCTCCCCATGCAACCTACATAACAAGAGGAATGGGATCCCATTCTCTCAAGCAGTCCCTAAATCTATCCCAATTCCATTCTACTGCTCTAGCACTGGTTGGTGAGGGAATCTCATTGGTTGTACTTTAGTGAAATTCTCAATTGTAGGTCACCTTTCCTATTCTAGTCAACCTAGAAATCATTAGTACTAATTTACCATGGAAATTACATCATTATTCATAAATATACATAATTATTGACATAAGTTTCCTCCCCTCTTAGCCCCAAAATTTGTACCAACATTAATGATGGATGAATGATGTTATAATCTAAATTTTCAAATATGATATTTGCATACTAGGAAACCTCCATGTGGCCCTCGTGAGCCTATGTTTCCCCTTTAATCCAAAATCTTAAGTATATAAGATAATATTAAATAAATCAACTCTCATAATCATGGGTTTATGGATTTTGGATGAATTCATTAACTTAGGTTTATAATTAAGGTTAAGGAACTAGGTTAAATTCACTAGGGCCCTCTCCCCTTAGACCCCTTTCACTTCCCCCACTTGCGGAATCATAGCCCCCCATCTCTTTTTCATCCTTCTATATTTCCAACCATTAAGCATTTTTGTATTATAGAACAATGCACATAATTACAATATCTTCGGTAATCCACGACCATTCATGTCTAGTGCCCCAACATAACGAAATTATTTGAGTGCAAGTGTTAACAACGTATCTTATGTAGCTCCCACTTGCTCCCTCTTCAAGCTTCTTATTTCTCTGTTAATGGCATCTATACGCTAGATTTTACACCAAAACCTCCCATTAGCTTCAACGACATGGGTACAAATACAAGCGAAAGTCTTTAGGTTCCTAACCCCACAACAAAGGTGAAAGTGCTTGAATACAACTCTACAGTGCAGGTAGTTTTTCAGTCAACAAACATCTTCATGGTAGAGAACCCAGATGCCGATCATCTAAAATTAAATTTGGTTGATCCCCCAAAGCACGACACAATAATCGCTCTAGTGAGAGGTTGGGTTTCCATAAGATTCAATGCTAACAATAAAGTTATATAAAACCTTATGCATTTTATATTTATATGAATTTAATTTCATCATCTTGAATTATGTACTAAAAAAACTTATGTCAAGTATGGCCAAGATCAAAATCATGAGCCATGGCTAGAGTTTGTTGACTAAGTCGTTAAGCTAATGTTTGTAGTTATCAACCCATGTGGAGATACATAGTCCATTGTTCCGGTTTTCTATCATATAGCTAAGGCATAGATTCAATTCTAGTGCAAGATGGCATGTATCCTTTAGTTCCATAACCTGTAGGTTGAGCAACCATGTAAAAAAATTATGCTAATATATTTTAGTGTTACACATTAGCTCCTGCTATGCAAGCTAATGTTCATCCTACTAATGGAAAGACAATAAGACAATGTTATTTGTAGCTGATTCTTAAAACCAATAGGGCTTGGAAAGAAAATCATGTCATTGCCACCTTCTAATACTTTGTGCTAGATTATAGATGCTTATAGAATGGGAAGGTCATTTATTTTCCTCCTAGGAATATTATAGCTCGTTACAGTTATGGCCAAAAATTAAGAATGAATTGAAGTTATGATAAGATACTCTATTAGTTTCGTTAAGATACTTGCATTTATTCAAACCTCTACTTGCCTAATACTTTATAACTAATTGTCCATTCATTTTTACATCTACTTTCTCACTACTTTATACCGGGTAGTCTAACTATTTATTTCCATGAAAATATTATCCATGGAAACAAAAAATAGTTCATTGCAGAATTCTTGAAAATGCTCAGCGATGAAACTAGATTTTGCAATACTTGAATATATGTCATAAAAAATCTAGTGCATGTTTCTCTATGTCAATGCAAGCATCTTTGAATCATAAATGCTTCAAATTGTTATGCCTTTCAAGTCTCACAAACATTGCCGCTTCCGCCTCCCAACATTCATGCTAATGCATTTTACACTTTGTCAAAGACATTGTTGCTTGCAACTCCTGTTATAACTAGCATAGCCGGGCAAGCTAATACGCATAGGTCAAGTTAAATTTATGCAAGGCTGACTGTTTCCACTATTCGTTTAAATGCGATGAATCGTGGGTCACTTGGTAGCCCTGTGTTTTCACTATCAGTTTAAATGCAATGGATTGTGGGTTTAATGCGGTTGGAATACGGGTGACATTAATTACTATTGCTTGCAAGGTGGCCATGGAGGCAGAGTGTTGTTATTTATGCTGTTGTTTTCAGGGCTCCAGGTTAGTCATTTTCTTTTGGCTGATTTGCTCTCGAGATAGAGCTAGACCAGGTTCGGTTTGGTTCGGTCTGCCGTGGAGCTAGTTCCTTTGCGTCTTTAGTTGTTGTTGTGGTTGTTTGTGCCTGTTGTTAGTGCTTCTGCGAACATAGTGTAAAGGTGCATATTGTTGTGTTTTAATGCGACATATTTTCTATATGAGTCTATTCTCTGAGGTTGGTGACTCGCTGGAATTTTATTCTGTCATTTGTCCAACATTTATAGATGAAACTAGTTGGAGCCAAAGCTATGGTGGGAAAAACTACTCTAAATCCCTCTTAATTTCTACTATCATTGAATTTAAGGGCTTACATACAAAATTGAAGACATGATGTAGGTTGGTTTAAAAGTCTTAGCTAGGCTTATAATCAGCTCAAAAAACATTTCATTTTTACTTTCTTTGTTGAGATTTGCTGATGCAACTTCTTTCTAGGCTTTCTTCTCCAAGCTTTGAATGTTCCTCTTCTTCCTTCTCTAGAACTCACAGGTTAGAGTTCTTTTCCTCTTATTCGTTTGTTCTTTAGGTGTTCGATCCTTCAAGCACATGGATGTACCATTTGCAAGATCATCAATATTTTTGCTATTGTTCAGTAGTGTTGGTGGCATGCGTAGATGTTCTTCAATGTTTCTAGAAATGGGATTCTTCCATGTTTGTTCACATTAATTCAAATGTGCTTTTCCATGTTTAATGGATTGTTGCCACATTAAACCATAGTAGTATCTTATCTTTTCTATGCTCCAATGCATAGAAATTCTTTCAACATATTCTTTAGATCCGTTATCTATTTCTATAGGCTCTATGTAGTCCTCATCATACTTGGGCTTTGCTAGCCACTCTTCAATCAATTTTAAATCTTCATCAAAACTTGTTGGCACTAACGCGTGTGCACATTTTTTACCAATCCGAAATATTGTTTTGTTTTCATCTTCATCTAACCCTCTTCACCCATCTCACTCTATCATTATTTGGTAAACCTCATCTTTTTGTAGTGCATAGATCCCTACTCATGACACCCATACCCCATTTAAAGGCCTATAAAGAACTCGTACAAGGGGCATACCATGTGATCTATCCATGGTCCCATGTGGTCGTCTAAGGATGTGCTAATGGTGCTTAAGCTTTAGAATCTATGCTTAGGGCCCAAGGTTGTTGTTTGCCTCCACCAACCACGCTAAAGGGATAAACGCTCTTGTTTCATTACCACAACCATGGTCAAGGCATGAAGACCCATCCATGGTGCACAAACCATCTTAAGGGCATTGATACCTAAATCCCACGCAAAATACTCCCTAATGAGGGCTCATCTGGTTTCTAGGGCTCAATGATGATGAAGATGAGGATGAGGATGAGGATGAGGATGATGATGATGATGATGTAGATGATGATGATGATGATGATGACGATGACGATAACGAATATGATGATGATGATCATCTTCATCATCATCATCTAAATCATCTTCATTATCATAAGGAGCTTCTCTAATTTTGTTGAATCATTACTAGTGTGAGATGATGATGATAATGATGATGACGATGGTGATGATGATGAAGATGTTGATGATGATGATGGTGGTGATGATGATGATGATTGAGAAGATGATGATGAGGAGGAGGAGGAGGAGGAAGAAGATGACGATGAAGAAGATGATGATGAGGAAGATGATGTTGAGGAAGAGGGTGATGATGATGATGATGATGAAGATGACGATGATAATAATGAAGATGATGGATGATGATAAGATGGTGATGATGACAAGGATGCCGATGAAGATGATGACGATGACGATGACGATGACGATGATGATGATGATGATGATGACAATGATGATGAAGATGATGATGATGATGAAGACGATGAAGATGATGGTGATGATGACAACAGCGATGATGATGAAGATGATGAAGATGATGATGATGATGATGAAGATGATGATGATGGAGATGTTGATGAGGAAGAGGGAGATGACAATGATGATGAAGATGAGGATAATGATGATGATGATGACGGTGATGATGATGATGATGATGATGATGATGATGACGACGATGATGACAATGAAGAATATGATGATGATGATGATGATGATGATGATGATGATGATGATGATGATGATGATGATGATGATGGTGATGATGAAGATGATTGTTGTGATGATCAAACGGATGATCATGGAATTCAACATCATCATCATCATCATCTTCATCATCATCATCATATTCGTCATCATCATCATCATCATCCTCATATTCGTCATCTTCATCATCATCATCATCGTCGTCGTCATTGTCATCACCCTATTTCTCATCATCATCCTCATAATTATCATCATATTCATCATCATCATCATCATCATAATCATCATCATCATATTCATCATATTCATTATCATCATCATCATCATCACCCTGTTCTTCCTCCTCCTCCTCATCATCAACATCAACATCATCATCATTGTCATCACCATCTTCGTCGTCATCATCATCATCATCAACAGCATCATCATCACCCTCTTCCTTATCATGATCTTCATCATCATCATCACCCTCTTCATCATCATCATCATCATCATCATCATCATCATCATCGTCATCACCATCATCTTCATCGTATTCATCATCATCACCCTCATGATCATGATCATCATAATCATCATGATCATCATTATCGTTGTCATCATTTCCATGATCATCATCATCATCATCATATTCATCTTCATCTTCATCTTCATCTTCATTTTCATCATCATTGTGTTCATCATCGCCATCTAAATCATCTTCATCTTCATTTTCATCATCATTGTGTTCATCATCGCCATCTAAATCATCTTCATCATCATAAGGAGCTTCTATAATTTTGGATATAAGGAGCTTCTCTAATTTTGTTGAATCATTACTAGTGTGAGATGGTGATGATGAAGATGATGATGATGATGATGATGATGATGAGGAAGAGGGTGATGCTGATGATGATGATCATGATGATTATGAATATGATGAGGATGATGATGATGATGATGATGAAGATGATGATGATGATGATGAATACGATGAAGATGATGGTGATGACGATGATGATGAGGAAGAGGGTAATGACGATGATGATGATGATGATGATGATGATGATGATGATGATGATGATGATAATGAAGATGATGGATGATGATGCCAAGAGGGTGATGATGATGAAGATGAAGATGATGGTGATGACGGTGATGATGATGATGATGACGAGTATGATTATGATGATGAAGATGATGATGATGATGACGATGACGATTATGATGATTTATCATTTGAATCTGCTTGCAGTTAGAGGTGAATTCAAGGGTCGTAACCTGTCAAATTATTGTTTTGGTGATTTTCCCTCCATTACAGATAGAGCTAAACACGACAAACTAAAAGTGGATGCAATTTATTTTGATAAGCCTATGTCTTGTAAACAAGGGTAAAGTCTAGTTTTTGGGTGATATCCTCATAAAGGGAAGAAGATCCATGTTTGTATGAGCTTGGGTTTAATGTTAGCTTGTATTTTTGAATCAAAGATACATTCATAAACACCTAATTAAGAAGAATCTACTTGTAAAAAGGAGAAATGGGTCCCCAAAGAAGAGTCAAGCATATTAAAAGAATGAATACAAAGATAGAGGCAAAGTATTTTGCATAAAGGCATGGATAAGTTTCTATTGTTGAGGATCCTATTAATATAGTTGGATTCCAATTCAAAGAGAAGAACAAGGATAATTGGAGCACAAAGTTTTGCAAGTACCGCCACATTTTTAAGGTCAAAATTACGAGTTTTAGGCTATCAAGATGAAAATTTTTCTGAGAGCAAAGGATTTATTTATGGTATTTAGTTCAAGATGAATTTGTACATCCCCTAGATCTAGACGCCTTTCAGGCTATGACAGAAGGCCAGAAAGTGCAGAAGCATGATTTAGTATTATATTCCATTCTGCGGGACTTACATGAAAATAACTTTGTGAAGGTAACAACACCTAAAACAACCCAAGAAGCTTGTAAAACTTTAAAAAATGAATTTTAAGTAAAAGGGAGTGACATGTGCAAGTAGAAAACTATGTCACACCATCTTGAAGAATAAGTAGAAGAAAAACCTTGAGTTGAAGCAAAATACAACCAAGTTGTTAGTGAATCCCACCATATAGAGGAACTTGTGGATGAATATGAAGATGAAACTGCAATCGCAACAATTGAAGCTCCAATTATAGAAGTTGTTGAGAAATCTAGTGAACCCCATAGAGTTGTGGATGATGAAGTTGAAGAACCTTTTATAAAAGCAAAAGCACTTTCCCCTGACACAAATAAACACAAAATGAACAAAGAAGATGATCTATTGAAGGCCAATCCCATGAGGACAAAATATTTTCATAACACTTATGTTGTTTGTGAGTGTGTAGGTATTGAGAGCTAGAATTTGCTTGCAATTGCTGAAGAAAAGAAGAAAAAGAACAAGAGCACACTTTGATAATGCCAACAAGTCTTGATGAAGATTTAAAAGTGATTGAAGAGTGGCTAGCAAAGCCCAAGTATGATGAGGACTACATAGAGCCTATAGAAATAGATAACGGATCTAAAGAATATGTTGAAAGTATTTCTATACATTGGAGCATAGAAAAGATAAGATACTACTATGGTTTAATGTGACAACAATCCAATTAAATAGGGAAAAGCACATTTGAATTTATGTGAATAAACATGGAAGAATCCCATTTCTAGAAATATTGAATAACATCTGAGCATACAATAGCAAAAATATTGATGATCTTGCAAATGGTATATCCATGTGCATGAAGGATCGAACACCTGGAGAGAAAATGAATAAGAGGAAAAGAAATCTAACCTACTAGGTCTGGAGAAGGAAGAAGCAGAACATTCAAAGCTTGCAGATGAAATCCTAGAAAGCAGTTGCATCAGCAAATCTCAACAAAGAAAGTAAAAATGAAATGTTTTTTAGCACATTATAAGCCTAGCTGAGACTTTTAAACCAGCCTACATCATGTCTTGAAATTTTTTTATGTAAGCCCTTAAATTCAATGATAGTAGAAATTAAGAGGGATTTAGAGTAGTTTCTCCCATCATAGCTTTGGCTCCAACTAGTTTCATCTATAAATGTTGGACACAAGATAGAATAAAATTCCAGCCAGTCACCAACCTCAGAGAATAGACTTGTATAGAAAATATGTCACATTAAAACACAACAATATGCGCCGCTACACTCTGTTCGCAGAAGCACTAACAACGGGCACAAACAGCCACAACAACAACTAAAGACGCAAAGGAACTAGCTCCACGGCAGGCCAAACCAAACGGAACTGGTTCTAGCTCTATCTCGAGAGCAAATCAGCCAAAAGAAAATGAATGACCTAGAGCCCCGAAAACAACAGCATAAATAACAACACTCCGCCTCCATGGCTATATGTCCCATGCTACAAAAGGACATAATAATCTCTCATGGCTCACCAATGTTGAGCACCAAGCCCTAAACGTTAAGGACCAAATTACAAATATTACCAGCATAGATCCAAATCCTAAGCTCTATCAAGCACTCAGAGGGATCAAATCTCCCAGGTGCAAATGTCTCTTTTAAATCTCATATTTACATTTTACTTTGTATTATTCCTTTTTGTTTATGGCCGCCATAATATTTATTACTTTTTACTTTGTATTATTCTTTTTTGTTTACTTTGTATTATCGACAAACACTCTAAAATCTCATATTTGCTTTTTACTTTATATTAAAAGTAAAAAGTAAAGTCTATAGTTTAAGTCTCATATTTACTTTTTACTTTGTATTATTCTTTTTTGTTTATGACTGACATAATATTTATCACCTAATCCTAAGCTCTAAAATCTCTAGTTTAAGTCTCATATTTATTTTTTACTTTGTATTATATTCTTTTTTGTTTATGGCCGACATAATATTTATTACTTTTTACTTTGTATTATTTTGTTACTCACAAACATTGGACAAACTCGACAAACACTCAACACATTTTACACGATCTCCCCCATACTGGGTTAATAAAAATAATCAACTATACAATAACATAATTAAATTTTAAAAAATGGTTAAAAATATACTAAATAAAATATCAATGTTAATCAATTCTTTACTTATCATACATCCACATAGTTTAATACAATAAGCAGTAACAACTATTCTAAAATTATATAATATCATATGCTCAGTAAATAAACTAGCACGTAAAGTGGCTAAACATTAAACTAATTAATTTAAACATTAAACTATCATAAATATTAACTAATTAATATAAACATTAAAACAAATGCTATTTAATAAACATATGGGTTTTCTTATCCAGAACTTAACTTAAACTTAATCAAGATTCATTTGAGCATAACAAGATACTACCACCATGAAATGAATCCCCAATGTACACTTATGACACTTAGGTTAATCTTGTTGATCCACTCAAAAAAATCCGAAATCTCAGATAATATCTAAAACACCTATAGGTATAACCAACATATAACCAAAAGATAAAGATTTATGAATTTTTTTTAAAAAGTAATTTAGCCATATACAATAGTTATTGAAACTCATCTCTACATGCTGGGCAGTTAAGTTTACGAAAATACCATTCTGATATGCATCTTGGGTGAAAAAGATGCTTGCAAGGCAGTTCCTTTGCTGGAAATCCAATCGGCATTTTATCGTGACAAATCACACACAAAATCCCCTTTTTATCATCACTTCTGTCCAATAGTTCCTGGTCAATAATAACCGTTGGTGAAGAACAGAGAGCTGAAAAAGCAGCAGCTTTTGGAAGATCCTTATGGCGAGAAATAAACTGCTCTTTCAGTTGAGAATGAAAACAGAACTCTTCCCTTCTCAATTGTACAAAATATGTATTGTTCTTTATACTCTGATCAAACAGTTTAACTAATCGTTCACATTCTCTGAAACTTCCACTCCAGATAATTTGGTTGCTCAACACGCTCCCATCCTCCCGGCTCCAATCCTTTATAAATCGGAACAAAACAACGTTATTGTTTTTAGCCAGTGCGGTCCTAATATTGTCATGGTAGTTTACATAACATTCAAAGTTTTCAGCTCTTCGGATGTCATCCAACTGACTTACATTTACACTATCCCAGATATTCTCAAGTGACCAATAATCGATATCCGAAAAATATCTGAAGGTAGCACCCGATATCAACTGCTGTGGGACACCCTCACTGCCCATATCTGAAAATTGGTCGGGACTAGGTTTCCATAATTGGCTGGCTTTCCATAACTGCCTGGCCTCCTCAGCGTCTAAATGATCATAGACTTTCGTAAATATTTCTTCAGCCAGACATTGAACTACATCGTTATTCATATCACCATTGCTCTCATTTCGTGGTCTCTCCATTTTCAGAACTTTTGAAATCTTTCTCTGATTTCGTGGACATATATACTTATTGTATTTTTCATCAACCGACACGTTATGATGGTGTTCATCTTTAATCTCTAATTTAAATAAAAATATAAAAAAAAAATTGTTTTAATGATATCAATGTTTATTATGTTAATGTGTCTCTAATTTTTATTTGTTACAATTTGAAAACATAAACAAATTAGAGTCTCCAGATCAATATCAAAATTACGTAATAATTAATACGATAATACAAATTGAGATAAGATTGAAAATTATTATTATTATGTTAATGTTTCTCTAATTTTTATTTGTTAGAATTTGAAAACTCTAAAAAAATTAGAGTATCCAGATGAATATACTATTTTGAAATTGTGATTTACTATTGGTGTTATGAAGACATTATAAAAAAAATCATATTTAATCATCTTAGTGTCTAAAAAATGACAAATTATTTTTATGCATGATATTTTAGGAATTGTATAATGTCTTGTTTTACTATAAAGTTTATGAAAATTTATTCTTATTTTAACAATATTAATATTCTTATTTAACTTAATTAAAAATATGAAATACTTTTAAAGTTAATAAGCAAGGAATTGCTTTTCCTATTCATTGCAATGAGAATACTTTCTTTTGAGAACATACATAATTTCTTTTCAAACAAATTTGCCCCTCAGCCCAAATCTCCACACGACCATATTCCACATTAAATATAAATTTAACATCATATTTTTTGAATCAAAAGTACACACATACATTACTAATGTGTCCGAATTCTTGCATGCGGACATTAGGAACATCTGTATAGATAGAAACATAAGAATAAGGCCAATTGCTATTTTTATTTGCATTTTCCAAGTGATGGTGAATTTTTTCCAAGTCATCCATTAGCAATTTTCACATATAATTCACGCAAGTTTTATTTGTCTCAAAATTTTATAATTTTAGAAATGTCCATATATTTTAAGAATATGTTGATATTGTTGAATTGTAATTCTTATTCTATAAAGAGGGAAGAAAACCTTGTTCCGAACAAAAAACCAAAACCCTAACAATCCACAAGAACCATATACTTAAATAATTAAAAGTCTAGATCAACTTAGAAACTTAATTGTGGAGCATAAGAACATAAGAGAATCATTATGCATTTTACTCACCACTTCTCTTGATACTATAGTTGCTTCCATTAACTATTATCATGGCCAATTATTTGATATATTTAAATATAGGGAGAGGATGAAAGAGTTTTCCTTTATATTGTAATTATTAAGGACAAGGTTAAAATATTGAAATAACCAAATAGTCCATATTTTAGTTGTTCATTGGTTGTAGAACGAGCCAACCACCTAATTTTGGAAGAGGTTCATTTTCATGGATTGGTGAACATTCCAACCATGGAGAGACCATTAAATGGATCAATGGATTATCGTATTGGATTTCAACCCCCCTTCAATAACTTAGAGGTTCCTTTATATTTTGTTCAAATATAACATGATGAGTTCTTTCATGTTTACCCTTTCAATTATATTATATGGGTGGACTCCAAGGGGTAGGTCTTGGTTAGGATCATGATATAGCAACTTCCATACATAACCCACTAAGAGGACCACATGATCTTAAGTGAATTCCAACCCCCATGGTCCACCTCATCTTGGTGATGGGATTCAAGCTACTAGCACAACAATATAATTCTAAGTAACATCCAAACTAGTCCAACAAAGTACATTTGTAATGGATTCCAATTAAGGCACACCATTTGATGATTTTAGGACACCTTGTGTTAGGGATTCATCTAGAAAAGATGAGCACTATTCGTTTTGGACTAGTTTCTTCTCATTAATGTAGGATATTTCGTTCGAAGAGCCACGTGTTGGGGTCTGCAGAATTTTGGACACATGTCAACATCGAGAGGAGATATGTAGTACATATCTCAAGCATTTCTTAAGATATTAAGGGTTGGTACAACCATCCAATCAAGGGAGAAGAAAACCCATAAGAGTACTAGGACTACTATCTTAGCAATGTTCATAGTCATTCAATCGGTTATTGGTTGTGATCAAATCCATGAGATCAACAATCATCCCAGGCTTGTGTATCTATAATGCCAAATCAGAGGCTGACAATCGAAGTAGATTATGGATAGGAATAGAGTGGAAGGAAAATGGAGTGAAGAGTTGCAATGTATCAAGACCTGGTAAATCGGAAGTGGGGACATCAAAAACATGTTATTATGAGCATGGTTTTGGAGTTTTGACATCTAAAGTGGCTCATTCGAAGGATTGAATGAAAGAACACATTGGATGAATAAAGCATAATGATAAGGCCTTATCAAACGCAAGGCATAGGCGAGGAATGCCAAATAAAGAAGATTGGGATAACCTGGCAGTGCTTATGGGAATGGCATATGAAGATGTTATGGGAGGTCAAGGAGTGATGTATGATGATGTATCAAACTAGAGGTATTAGCGTACCCATATCGATGGCATGGATGGAGGATTGAAAGTCAGAAATTGATATGAAGGGATTTGATTGTGCCGAGGAGGCTTAAAGAGTGAGAAGGTGTGATATTTGAAGGATATCAAAGGAACAGGTTTGGACGATTGACTTATGAGAGCTAGTACATGAGGAATGCTGAGGATCCACGGTAGGATGATACCCGTATGTTCAAGAAAATTTTGAATGGTATTGGAATGCAATATGAATGTTATGGAGAGAGTAAATAACCCTCAAGAAGTAATCTATATAACTAAGAGGGATGAGATAGAGAAACAGAAAGGGGGGAGAAGAAGAAAAGTGTAACACGTCGTCTTCGAATCTAATATTCACTTTCCTTGTAGTGTAATTGTTGTCTTTTTTTATCTATAATGGATTAATCCAGATAACAAATCATGTTTGATATTGAAATGAAAGTTTGTAATACCCCGAAATTCCAACCTCTATATGCGGCTAAGTATTCTGAACAGTGGAAACTTACTGTTGAAAGTGCTATGTATTTGGTTTGTATATTGAACTATGTTAAAAATGTTCTTATGTTGTGAGGGATAAACCATAAATGAGGTGACCTAGTCTCTTTAGGAAAATAAACAAGATAAAAAAAATGAATTAAGAAGGATATACATGAAAAGGAATTAAACTGAAATCTAGATAATAATAAAAATGAAGACAGTAAATAAGAAGAGAGTAAAAAGAAGTTGAAGAGAATATTTTATAATTGTAACTCCTACATAGGTGATGTAATGTCCCAAAAATAGCGAAAATTTAAAATTTTCCGTACCTGCAATAATCATTAATTTACAGTAGACAGCTTTATAAATTAACTCTAACATCATTAAAACATCCATACTTGCATGAAACAATTGTAGTCCTAAGACTTTTGTTTTAAATGGTCTCTTCTATGCATGAGTTTAGAAATTGCGGAAGTGATGTGGAACATAATATGATGGCATGTTTTAATTTTTAACTGTACTTGCTAGTACAAGGTAGAGATACACTCCTTACTATTTTAAGAAATCATGTGATTAAATTTGAATGTCTAATGTCACCTTTAGGTGATGAGCTCCTTTGATGACGGTATGTTGTTCACATGGGGATTCTATAATACTCCCAGATAGATAATTACATACCTCAGCAGGGTTGTCGGGAGGTATGGGCGATTATAGTGGTTGCCGGACTTACTTAGCATAATGCTAATGCCATCATGTACTCTTGTGTTTGCAAGTATATTCAATCTGCGAGTGTTATCTCTAAATGGTTGGTTCCTATTTTACTATTGGTCCTACTTCACCGGGGTGCATGATAAGTTATTAAAAAATGGGTATCCCATTACCATGGGAGTTCTCAACTTGAATGTTTTCCAATGTGGGGTTCACGACTATTAGCTTCTTTGTAATTCAAACAAATGTGGGTTGGTCATGTATTTACTATAGTCTTTTTATAAGAATCGAGCCTTTTGTAATTTAACACAAGGGTGGTTGAATCCATGATTTCACTATAGACTTTCAACGAGGGTTTGGATATTGAGAATAGCCTGTCAACGAGGGTTTGGATATTGATTTGGGGTTTTCTGCCAGTTACCCCTGTATTCAACTTATTCTCCGTTTCTGGCTCTGCACTTCGTTGTATGGTGACTGTGTGGTGTACTAACCCAAGCTCTGCTCGTGGTCAGCACACTTGTTAAATGTTGAGTTCGACTATGGTGTAAGGCGGTCCTGCTTCTTATAGGTAAGGAAATAATCTATATTTGCAATTGACATTTTTATCTTTCTTCTACGATTTGAAAACTCAAGGTTGAGCTAACTGATATTGTATGTCGTTTATGACAGGTGATAAGCTTTGGATGGTAGCTGTGAAGATTCAAGGTGACGTAGGTGTGGCTAGGGTAAATGGTAAGTCTAGCTTACCCACTCGTGCCCTATTTCCCGCACCTCTGGTGTTGTATGTATGCATTTGGCTTGGTTTTAGAGTGAGGCTCCCGTAAGCCCTTGTCTTACTGATTCACTTTGGGAAGTCTAAAAGTCGCCTACTGGCTAGACCAGGCAGAATGGGGTTTCAATGTAAGTTAATAGTTGAATGAGTACTGGGACTGTGATGTAAAAGAACTATGTAGGAGCTAGGTCATATTTGTCACTCAGCTCTGCGAAATCCCATAAAAATGTAATTCTATTTCGTTTTGAATATGGGTCCTGTACAGTTCTGCTTATGATAATGTATGAGAAAATACTGTGGTCTATGTTCATATTGAGTTAATTTATTTCTTTTAGCTTCTATGTAATGTGATGTGCTATTTGGTAAGAAGAACGGACTTAGATGTTCTTCTCTGTATCCCTGTCTTGTAACGTAGTTAGCGTTTGGGTGTTGGTTTCGTCTTTGCTTACTTCCAGAGTTTGCTAGTACCATGATGCTTCTAAATACTTAAATAAATGCTTGTGAAAATGTAGAAGATTAATGTGGGGTTTTTTGTACTTCTATTATGTTAATACAGCTAGGGTCCGAGTAGACAAATCTTGATTTTATGTGTTGTCTGTGTTAAATGAATGGGCACTGTTTTGATGGGAGATTTGTGTTGAAAAGTTGGCCAAACATGAGTCCTGTAGGAGACCATGATGAGTTTGATTTAAGGGAGTCCATGGGGTTCGATCCTTGGCCTCTGCCTTTAATGACGCCTGCGTTTGTAACTTCCAGCATTTAAAATCACTGTATAGTTGTACTGTACACTTAATGGTATTAATTTCTTAACTTGTAGGATACTAGAGCCTGTGAGTGGTAGCGATAGCTAAAATGATGTGTGCTTTTATTGGGAAGTGGGTATGAATATGTAGTTGGAAATCACAGTGCATACGATCTCTGTCATATTTGGTGTCTTTCTTTTAATTATAGTATGTATGGTTTTGAAAAGAAAAAACTAAAATATATCGGGAAAGAAAAATGGACAGTAAAATCAGTCTTGGGTATAGAATTGGTGCATACGACGTTTTTGCTATATTTTGTATAATTGGGTTTTCGAATGGTTTACAAGATGTCTAACGATTTCTGTTAAGAGTTTGATTTCAGTAGCTAAATGATTTTGTTTGCCATCTAAAACAAGGGTTTAGATAAGAGAAAAATAAATACAAAACATTTTGGTTGAATTAAATCAACGATTCGTACATTCTAATAATTTAAACAATACAAATGACTAGCAAAGACTGGCTGGCTAGTCCTGCTAGGAATGCAATTCAATTCTGGGAAATCTTGTTTTTAAAACTGATGCTAAGAGCATTGCTATTTTAACATTGCATTTATAAAAGAGATATAAATTGTGAGAGGGTCTTATAACAATTTCATACCTGTTGATCCCTGTAGCTTGTTCCTGCTATTAATGTTTTGTTGGTCCCTGTAGCTTGCTCCTGCTGATAATGACCTGAACACTTGGTCAATTAATTAATGAAAAACTCCTGAGCTCTTAGCTGACCTGAGAATTGATCTTGGACTGGATGACTTTGGGACTACCATGTTCCTCCCAACCATGATTCTACAACCGTTCCTGTTTCAGTACGAATCCCCCTGAGCTGGTTCTGACATGCAAACTGAGAAATAGCGGCCCTAGGTGTTTAGCTGGTTCAGATCTGAAAAATCTATGGGAAGAGTTCACTTCCTTGAGCAAAGAGTTCTTCTTGGAATAATAATACCAAAAGAAAAAGATCCCTCAAACTTTGGGGTCTGTCCTCCTTAAGTAGGAGAAATCTTGAATTAGGACTGTTGGAATTTACTGGTTTCTTTAAAATAATTTAAATTGTAAAATAGTATTTGTTTACTTAACTGCTAGTTATTTTGGAACTAAGACTTCTCACTTTGTTTGATTAAGGTGTTTTTCATATTTAATCTTTGTATAAATATATAAATTATAATTCTATCTAAATATTAATAACTAATCATTAGTAAGTGGCAGCCCACTTATGTATAAGTATACATGTAATAAATCACAATATTATATATTGAAATTCTTAAATAATAATACTTAGCCTTGGGATCCTTAAGCATTTTGTTTCACATGATCCTTCTTTTAATTCTTTTTAAGGAAAGGGTCCACTTCTGTGGACAGTTTTGGTAAGCTGGTAGGGCACCTCCAGTCTCTCCTTTTGCATGTCAGATTCCTTTTAACATGGTAGTTCCCGCAGTAGATGATGATAATAAGATTTGTTTAATCAAGTCGAAATAGTTGTGATAAGACACATAAGTGCTATTCAGAGTCCTCTTGACTCAACACTTGAGATTTAGTAACCCCAAGTGCTCTTCAGAGCCTTTTAACTCAACACTCTCACATGGGCATTACACTAGTGCAATTCCAGAGTCTCTGCTCAACACTAGAGCTAGAATGTGGTTGTGAGGCACATCTAGGATATTTAAGTGGTCTTGGATCTGGTAATCATTTCTTTCAAGCTTGGAGTGCTCTAGGGCTTATGCTCGACACTCAACGTACCTCGGGGCTTAAGCCGAGTACGTTATTTGAGTCCTCTAGATACATCGCGGCTTAGGCCCAGTATATAGGTCATTCGTGTGTTTCTGAGTCCATGCTCAACACACTACAAAATCAACCATATGAGTCATGATCTGCACAGTATAATGTAACAAAAGAGGAAAAATCAGTATATCATAATTTGTAACAAATTCTCATAATACAACATAGTTTATTCATTCGGGCTTTCCTACCCAGTATATATATCCAACAATGAAACAATTAGGGTCCATGCCCAATATATCAACTCATGAAAGCATAAATCAAAACATACTAATGTTATGCTAAAATAATAAATCACATATGCTGGGGCCTTGGCCTGATATAACCTCCTAAGATAGTTATTCAAAAAGTTGGGATATTACATCCCTCCCCGGTTAGAACAACACCATCCCGGTGTTTCTAGGGACTAGGAATGAGATCATGAAACAAGGAGAGGTATGCCTCGCTCATGGTAGCCTCATTCTCCCAAGTGGCCTCATCTGGTCCAAAGTGCCTCCATTGCACTTTTAGCTGAGTAATGGTCCTCCTCCTAAGCTCGACCTATCTCTTGTCCAAAATGTGGAGTGGTTTCGGCATGAACTCCGCTTCGGGCAGCACCTGTAATAAGGACCAATCAATAACATGTTTAGTGTCGTATACATATTTATTTAATAAATAAGCATGAAAAACATTATGAACTTTTATATGTGCTGGTAGGGCTAACTCATATGCTACTGGGCCCTTCTTGCCTAGTATTTCAAAAGGTCCACAAAACCTTGGGGCTAGTTTACCGTACCGCCCCAAACTCAACGAGCTTCGTTTCGCTTTTATTCTTAGGAAAACATGTTCACCGATTTGGTAGTCTTTGTCCTTTATTTTCTTGTCTGTGTAACTCTTTTGGCGGTCTTGTGCCTCTTTTAAATTCAGTTGCACCTTGGAGACTAATTTTTCCAAGTCTTTTAGTAAATCTGGCCCTAGCATAAGCCTGTCCACCGGGCTATCCCAGGTGACGGGGGTCCGACACTTTCGACCGTAGAGTACTTCGAAAGGACTCATTTTGGCCGAGGTTTGATAACCGTTGTTGTATGAAAACTCTGCGAGGTGTAAATCGTCTTCCCACTTAGTGCGATTGTTCATGACATACATTCTCAGCATATCCTCTAGAATTTGGTTTACGCGTTCCATCTGTCCGTCTATTCGGGAGTGATATGTGGTACTAAACTATAGTTGTGTTTCTAACCCAAAGAACAGTGCTCTCTAGAAGTTACTAGTGAACTTTGTGTCTCGGTCAGAGATAATTGCTTTGGGTATCCCGTGTAACTGAAAAATCTCCTTTAGGAATATTTTCGCAATGTGAACAGCCTTGTAGGTAGATTTTACTGGTATAAAATGTGCGGCTTTCGACAGCTTGTCTACTACTACGAAGATGGAGTCGTTTTCTTTCTTACTCTTGGGTAGACCCGTAATGAAATCCATACTAATTACCTCCCACTTCCATTCTGGAATGGGTAACGGTTGAAGTAGTCCGGAGGGGTGTTTGTCTTCTACCTTGACCAACTGGAATTCTTGACATTTCGCGATGAACAGTGCAATGTCAGCTTTCAATTTAGGCAAAAAATAGTGTTTCTTTATGGCTGAAATCATCTTTTGATACCCGGGGTGTCCTGAATAGGGGCTCCGATGGAATTCGGTGAGTATGTTAGGTCCAATGTCCCCTCCCTCAGGAACGTAAAGTCTCTCCTTCGACCATAACAATCCTAAATCATCTATCTTGTTCTCTTTCTGTTGTTGAAAAATCCTATCTTCCTGGATATTTTTAAGGATCTCGACATAGAACCGATCATTTTGGCATGCCGTTCTAATTCTTTTGTGTAAGTCGGAGTCAGTATGACTTTCAGTTACCTCATATAACATATGAGCTCGTCGACTTAAGGCATTGGCGATCTTGTTTTCTTTCCCCTTGATGTGTTTCAGTTCAAAGTGATACTCACTAAGGAAGGCTAACCACCTAGCCTGTCTAGCGTTGAGGTTTGGTTGATCGAACAGGTATTTTAGACTCATGTTGTCAGTCTTTAGTAGAAATTTCTTACCCATGAGGTAATGTCTCCACATTTTTAGAGCATGGATAATGGTGGCCAATTCGAGGTCATGAGTAGGATAGTTTTTCTCATGTTCCTTTAACTTCCTTGACTCGTAGTAGATGGAAAAGTCATCCTGCATAAGGACTCCACCAAGTCCTTCCTTGCTTGCATCCATGCAAACTACGAAGTCCCCATTGGGGTCAGCAATTCATAAAATTGTTGTGCTAATCAGAAGTTGTTTTAACTTCTGAAAACTTTCCTCACACTTGTCGGTCTAGATGAACTTACTGGTTTTTCTTCTGTAAGGAGGTCATGGGACAAGCGATCCGAGAGAAATTCTCAATGAAATTTCGGTAATATCCGGCTAATCCTAGGAATGATCGTATGTCGAAAAAACAAGTCGGTGTGGGCCATTCTTCGATAGCCTTGATCTTTTCGAGATCAAATGCTATTCCCTTCACGAAAATGATATGTCCTAAGTACTCTATCTGAGGTCTATAGAAATCACACTTGCTAAATTTTGCATATAGCTGATGTTCTCGCAATATCCGTAGGACTATTCGGAGGTGTTACTCATGTTCTTCTTCGTTCTTGCAATAGATCGGGATATCGTCTATGAAGACTAGAACAAACTTGTCGAGGTACTTACTGAAAACGTTGTTCATCATGCAGTTGGCGGGTGCATTTGTCACACTGAAAGGCATTACTACAAATTTGTAGTGGCCATATCGGGTGTGAAAAACGGTCTTACTGATGTCCTCGTCACGGATTCTCACCTGGTGATATCTGGATCGCAAGTCGATCTTTGAGAAGATCTTTGCTCCTACGACTTGGTCAAACAAGTCATCGATCCTAGGGAGTGGATAATGGTTCTTGATGGTTGACTTGTTGAGTTGACGGCAATCGATGCACATACGCATCGTTCTGTCCTTCTTTTTCACAAAGAGTATTGGTGCTCCCCAAGGAGAAACACTCGGTTGAATGTATCCCTTGTCTATTAGTTCTTGCAACTGTATCTTGAGCTCTCCCAGCTCTAGTGTACTGATATGGTATGGAGTCCTAGAGATGGGTACCGATCCAAGTGTTAACTCTATGGAAAATTCTAAGTCCCGCTTGGGCGGCAGTCCTGGTATTTCCTCAGGAAACACGTCTCTGAATTCTACTAGTATTGGGAAATCCTCAATCTTTTGTTCTCTATCGGCTTCTACTGATTGAAGGTGGATTGCAAATAGTTTACAACCCTTTCTTAATCATTTCTTTGCTTGTAATGCAGATATCTTTCGTACTGATACTTCTTTAGGTATGCCTTGGATCGTTCTTTGGTTTCCTTGACTATCTATGCACAAGATGGATTTGTTTAAACAATCTAGAAATGCATGATGTCCCTCTAACCAATCCATGCCTATTATTGCGTCATAAGACCCTAGCGGTAAGAGGTTT
Organism: Larix kaempferi; assembly: GCA_027924585.1. Taxonomy (NCBI): domain Eukaryota; kingdom Viridiplantae; phylum Streptophyta; class Pinopsida; order Pinales; family Pinaceae; genus Larix; species Larix kaempferi. The sequence goes on along the minus strand of BSBM01000195.1, from coordinate 30,587,060 downwards.
AAATCTACTCTACTTGGGAATCCGTTTAAATCAATCTCATAGCCCTTAATTAGTTCGGAAACCTTCCGCTTGGTACCCATAGCTAGTTTTACTAGCCATGGTACCTTGTGACTTTCTTGGTTTAGTTTGCAAGTTTCTACTATCCTAGAAGAGATGTAGCTTCGGCAAGCACCGGGGTCTATTAGAACTGAAATGATAGTGTTGGATATCTTACCCTCACTTTCTACCATGGTAGTTTGATGATCTGCTTGTCGTCCATCAAGGGCAACATAAATCCTCGGTGTTTTTGCCACATCCCCGACGGTAGGTTCCTTTTGGATGTTGTGTATATTCCCATCTGTTTTGTTGGGACAGTCTCTGTAGTAATGTGGTCCCTGGCATTTCCAGCAAGAAACAGTTGGTGGGACCACCTTTGCCCCTTTGTTGAAGGCTGGCCTATTGGCTAGTGGTGGGGGTGCATTTGGTCGAGCTTGGGGTCAGCTGAAACCTTTGTTGGGTGGGAAATTGTTGTTATGTTTCTGAAAAGGTGGGGGTCTAAAGCCTGGTCTGCGGTTGTCTGAGAAAGTCCTGAATCTATCCCTATTTCTATTGATGTTGTCGTTCCTTGGCTTCCTGTGCTCATAGCACAGCCTGGCTTTATGTAGGGTTATGCCAATGGTTTTGGGCATGTCGAATTCTATCTTCGCTCTAAAGTTTGGTGGCATCCCACCCAAGAACTGCTGAATTTTCACTTTCTTATCGTTAATATAAGGCACATAGTGCAGCAAGTCTAAGAACTGATTTATGAAAGCTTCTATAGTCAGGGAGCCCATTTTCAACTCATGAAATTATGTTATCTTTTTGTCAAAGAATCTTTCATACATATACTTGTCCTAGCATATTCTGCATAAGGTATCCCAGCTATAGTTTGTATAACTCGGTTTTTCAATGGTTTACATGATGTCTAACGATTTCTATTAAGAGTTTGATTTCAGTAGCTAAATGATTTTGTTTTCCATCTAAAACAAGGGTTTAGATAAGAGAAAAATAAATACAAAATATTTTGGTTTAATTAAATCAATGATTCGTACATTCTAATAGTTTAAACAATACAAATGACTAGCAAAGACTAGTTGGCTAGTCTTGCTAGGAATGCCATTTGATTATGGGAAATCTTGTTTTTAAAACTGATACTGAGAACATTGCTATTTTAACATTGCATTTATAAAAGAGATATAAATTGTGAGAGGGTCTTATAACAATTTCATACCTGTTGATCCCTATAGCTTGTTCCTGTTGTTAATCTCCTGCTGATCCCTGTAGCTTGTTCCTGCTGATAATGACCTGCACACTCGGTCAATTAATTAATGAAAAACTCCTGAGCTCATAGCTGACCTGAGAATTGATCTTGGACTGGATGACTTTCGGACTACCATGTTCCTCCCAACCATGATTCTACAACCGTTCCTGGTTGAGTATGAATCCCCCCAAGCTGGTTCTAACATGCAAACTGAGAAGTAGAGGACCTAGGTGTGTAGCTGGTTCAGATCTGAAAAATATATGGGAAGAGTTCACTTCCTTGAGTAGAGAGTTCTTCTTGGCATAATAATACAAAAAGAAAAAGATCCCCCAAACTTTGGGGTCTGTCCTCCTTAAGTAGTACAAATCTTGAATTAGGACTATTGTAATTTACTGGTTTATTTAAAATAATTTAAATTGTAAAATAGTATTTGTTTACTTAACTGCTAGTTATTTTGGAACTAAGACTTCTCACTTTGTTTGATTAAGGTGTTTTTGATATTTAATCTTTGTATAAATATAGAAATTATAATTCTATCTAAATAATAATAACTAATAATTAGTAAGTGGTATCCCACTTATGTATAAGTATACATGTAATAAATCACAATATTATATATTGAAATTCTTAAATAAAAATACTTAGCCTTGGGATCCTTAAGCATTTTGTTTCACATGATGCTTCTTTCAATTCTTTTTAAGGAAAGGGTCCAATTCTGTGGACGATTTCGGTAATCTGGTAGGGCACCTCTAGTCTCTCCTTTTGCATGTCAGATTCCCTCATTTCAACATGGTAGTTCCCGCAGTAGATGACGATAATAAGATTTGTTTAATCAAGTCGAAATAGTTGTGATAAGACACGTAAGTGCTATTCAGAGTCCTCTTGACTCAGCACTTGAGATTTAGTAACCCTGAGTGCTCTTCAGAGCCTTTTAAGTCAACAGTCTCACATGGGAGTTACGCTAGTGCAATTCCAGAGCCTCTGCTCAACACTAGAGCTAGAATGTGGTTGTGAGGCACATCTAGGATATTTAAGTGCCCTCGGATCCGGTAATCATTTCTTTCAAGCTTGGAGTACTCCAGGGCTTATGCCCGACACTCAACGTACGTCGGGGCTTAAGCCCAGTACGTAATATGAGTCCTCTAGATACATCGGGGCTTAGGCCCAGTATATAGGTCATTCGTGTGTTTGTGAGTCCACGCTCAGCACACTACAAAATCAGCCATAAGAATCATGCTCTGCACAATATAATGTAACAAAAGAGGAAAACTCAGTATATCATAATTCGTAACAAATTCTCATAATACAACATAGTTTATTCATTCGGGCTTTCCTTCCCAATATATATATCCAACAATGAAAGAATCAGAGTACATGCCCAATATATCAACTCATGAAAGCATAAATCAAAACATACTAATGTTATGCTAAAATAATAAATCACATATGCTGGGGCCGTGGCCTGATATAACCTCCTAACATAGTTAGTCAAAAAGTTGGGATTGTTGATGTATATGTAACTTCAGAATGTATTTCATCTATGTATTTCATATATATTTATTGTACCCTTATAAGAGATGTGTTATTCCTCTATAAGGAAGTGTCGTCATGTGTATTGACAAGTGTCGCAAGTGTGTGTACTTGCCGATGGGTTATTAGACCACCATGTGTGGGGTCGGCCCTGAAATATATATTATATTGTGGATGTACCTAGCTAGACAAGTCAGCCCCATAGTGTAACTAGGCAAACAGGTTAAGTATAAATAGAGATCGGGAGATTTCTATTTTCATCACTCGGAAACTCATACTTCTGTCACTCAGAAAGTGGTGCACTAGTGAGGAGGAGGATCATCTGCTACTAGGAGACTATCTCAGTGTATTTTGGTTGTACTTTGGTTGAGCCATTGCTCTCTCTATCTATGAGGAAGTTGTGGGGTTTTTCACCTTAGGGTTTTCCCCATGGAAACTCTATGTCTCTTGTTTCTCATGCTTTTGATTCTTGTTATGCTTGACATGCTTATTATGATTGTTATGCATTGATATACTCTATATGTTATTCTCTCAGTGAATATCCTTGAGTATTGTGAATTAATGCCCAAAATTTAACATGGTATCAGAGCTAACCTGAGAAGAAGACATTTTGTAGTGATGGAAACTTGAGTTTCTTGTTTATTAGGTTTCTCTCCACAGATTTTGGAAAAGTAGTATAGTAGATTGACTCTACTCATCAAGGAGAATCTATATGTCCAATCAGAATTCAATTCTGAGCACTTTCATATTTGGCCCTAAAAATTAGGGTTTCCTCAAAATAGGAATTTCTGAAATCTGAAGACATAGCTGGAAGCGCCTTGCAAAAATCGAATTTTAGAGCTTTGGATAGATATTTTTGGTTGGGTAGATCTCTGGGAAACTCAAACCCTAATTCAGGGCTCTCCGTAGTGAACCCGGGAGGACAAAAATGCAAATGTGAAGGGTAATGCTTTGCTGATCTCAAATTCTGAATACACCATGCTGATCATCTCATAAAGGCGCATCTTTCTATCCTTTCAGAAAGTTGAAATTCGCATTTTGAATTTTTAGGGTCTTTCCAACAAACCCTAATCCGAGACTAGATCCAGTTTTCAGCATTTCAAGTGGTAAGACCTAAATCTTTTCTATTTCCATTTGAAGTACTCTTTAAGTTGTCTCACCACACCAAGCTTTAGGATAAGCTTGAAGGGGCTGATAACTTCCGAGCTTGGAAGTATAGGATTGGGTTAATCCTGGAAGAGAATGAGTTGGACTCATATATAAAAGAAGACATCCCTATCCCAGAGGATGAAGAGGCTAAGGTATTGCATAAGAATAACTTGGTCAAGGCAAAGAGAATCATTGTTGATTCTATTAAAGACCATCTCCTACCCCATGTGTCTTCTCTAAAGACACCAAAGGCTATGTTTGACTCTTTGACCAAGCTATTTGAAGGGAAGAACATAAATCAGAAGATGACTCTGCAGAATCAATTGAAAGGGGTCAAGATGTTGAATGCAGAAACCATTCAATCTTGCTTCTCCAAGGTCTGTCAGATCAAGGAAGAACTTGAAGCTGTGGATGAAGTAGTGGATAATGGTGAAGTTGTTATGACCACTCTGAATGGCCTTCCTAGGTCATAGGACTCCTTTATTCAAGGAATCTGTGCAAGAAAGAAATTGATCTCTTTCAGTAAACTGTGGGAGGAAAGCTCTCAAGAAGAAGCTAGGCTTGTAGCTTGTGAAGAAAAGATGGGGGTGAAGATAAAGCTCTCGCAGCCCACACCAAAAGAAGCAAGCCCAAGAAAAAGCACTCTCACTTCAAGAGTGCGGCAGAAAATCTAGGACACAAGATCCATATTGAATAAAAAATATATTATTGAATTGATAAGATGCTTAACGCTTTACAAGATCTCGCCTTTTATAAGGTTTGAGCATTTCATAAGAAGGGTTACGTCCCTTCAATTAAACTAATTAATAATTTACTGATTAATTTAATACAATATTTAATATTCATAGCATTGCTACTCCCTTTTAAAGAGATTTGTCCTCAAAGCAATGGTAATGAGGAATGTAATTGTCGAAATTGTTCTGATTCCCATGTTGCATCTTCTTCAGGAAGATTTTTCCATTTTATGAGGTATTCTTTAATGACTCGCATTCTTAATCTCTTCTCTCTAGTAGCAATGATAGATTCTGGCTCGAATATGATTCTTTCTTCTTCATCTAACAAGGGAAGTATTGTTTGTGCCTTCTGGTGCTGACCTATCATCTTTTTCAAACATGAAACATGAAAGACATTGTGGATGCGACTTGTAGTTGGCAATTCCAATGCATATGCCACCTAACTAATCTTCTTATTGATTTGATATGGGCCATAAAAACGTGGAGCCAATTTATTTTTTCCACTTTGTTTAAGTGATAATTGTTTATAGGGTTATAGTCTTACATATACCCAATCTCCAATTTCAAATTCTCGTTCTGTTCGGTGTCGATCTTCTTGTTGTCTCATTCTATTCCTGGCAGTATTCAAATTCTCTTTAAGTACTTGGACAACCTTTTGGTTTTCTTCTAAATGGTCATTTACTGATGCGACCCTTGCTTGGTTGGTGATGAAATCCTTCCATTTTGGGGGTTCATATCCATATAGGGCTTGAAATGGTGTCGTTCTTGCAGATGTATGATAAGTAGAATTATACCACCATTTCACAAGATGTAGCCATTGGAACCATTTATTTTGCTTATCAGTTACAAAACAACGGAGGTAGGTTTCTAAGCATTTATTGACAACTTCTGTCTATCCATCTGTTTGGGGATGATAAGTTGAGCTCATGTTAAGAGATGTTCCAATTTTCTTGCAAAACTCTCTCCAAAAGTTCCCTTTCAACTTGGCATCCCTATCACTTACTATAATCTTCGGAAAACCATGTAATTTGTAGACATTTTTACAAAATGCTTCAGTTGTTTCTTTTGCCGAATAAGTTTTCTTCACTCCAACAAAATGTGCATATTTGGTTAGCCTGTCTACCACAACTAGTATTTTGTCTTTTCCATCTGATGTGGGTAGACCTTCAATGAAATCCATTGAAATTTCCTCCCATTTCTTATTTGGAATATGTAACGGATGGAGTAACCCCGGACTTGAGATATTCTCAGTTTTATTCCGCTGACAAATGTCACAATCTGCAACATACTTGTGAATGTCGGCATACATACCCTTCCAAAAGAATGATTGCCTTGCATTATAGTAGGTTTTAAAAATTCCTACATGACCAGCTGCTGGGCAGTCATGTGACTCTTTAAATGCCTTGGTCTTAAAACTGGAATTGGAACTTAAGTAAATACGTCCTTTGTACCATAAGAGATCATTCTTCCATTCAAACTTCGGATACTGATTTATGTTGTTAATTATGGAGCAAACCTTTGAATTCTTGGCATATTCCCTACAAATTTCGTCCAAAAATTCTGCGATCACCATGGATACGGCGTAGACTTGTATCTCTTCATCTTTCCTTGATAAAGCATCAACTACTACACTGTCCTTCCCCCTTTTCTGTAGGATCTCCATATTGAAGGTAGAGATTTTCTCTATCAACTTTTGTTGTTTGGTTGTTAATGTCTTCTACTGTAACAAGTGTTGTAGACTATTATGATCTGTTTGGATTAGGAATTTACTTCCCAAAAGGTATTGTCGCCATTTAGTTAATGCATGCATGACGGCAAGCATTTCCTTGTTGTATGTAGACTGTAGGTATTCTCTTTTGTTCAACTTCCTGCTTTCAAAAGTGATTGGATGACCTTCTTGCATTAGCACAGCTCCTATCCCAAACCCTGAAGCATCACATTCGATTAAGAATGGTTTTGCAAAATCAGGTGCTCCCAAAACGGGAGTTGAAGACATAATTTGTTTCAACGTTTCAAAGCATCTTCTTTCTTCATCATCCCATTGAAAAGAATTTCTTTTTAGGATATTTGTTAGTGGGACAGTGACATGTGCATAGTTCCCGATGAACCTTCGATAGTAACCTGTTAATCCCAAAAATCCTCACAATTTTTAAACATTCTTTGGTTTGGGCCACTCCTTCATCGCCTGGATCTTCTTTGGGTCCACCTTAACTCCTTCATTTGAGATTATATGACCGAGATACTCCACTTCTTGCTTCCCAAATGTGCATTTTAACTTTTTTGCATAGAACTGGTTTTCCTTCAGAAGAGATAGAACCTCTTCTAGATGTGTCAAATGTTCTTTCCATGTCTTGCTATATATAAGTATGTCATCGAAGAATACTAACACAAATTTCCTTAGGTATGGCTGAAATAGTTCATTCATAGTTGCTTGGAATGTGGCAGGGGCATTAGTTAACCCAAAAGGCATTACCTTGAATTCATAATGTCCTTTATGAGTTTGGAAAGCAGTATTTGCGATATCCTCTAATCTGACCCTGATTTGACAGTACCCTGACCTTAAATCGAGTTTCGAAAAATATTTTGCATCATGAAGTTCATCCAGCATGTCATCGATGAAAGGGATTGGAAACTTGTTCTTAATTGTTATTTTGTTTAATCCTCTATAATCTATACATAATCTAAACAATCCATCCTTCTTTCGTACTAGTACGATTGGAGCTGCATAAGGGCTTCTACTCTTGGTGATGACACCACAATTCATCAAATCTTGAACCAACCTTTCTATTTCTATTTTGTGGTGGTGGGGATACCTATATGGTTTAACCTTGACAGGATTTGACCCCGGTTTAATCTCGATTATGTGTTCTATACTCCTTTCTGGTGGTAGCTGCATGGGTAAGTCTTGAAATAAGTGTTCATGTTTCTGGAGTAATTTTTGGATTTCCTTCTTGAACTCATTTGGTTCCTCCTCCTTTCCTTCCAGTTGATGACATTGTATTAAGTATGCTGATGTCCCTTTTCGAATGATTTTTTCCATATGCTAAGATGAAACTACCTGTTTGTTTGGTGGATGAAAACCATATAGCTTAAAATTTTTCCCTTGCCACTTAAACTTGATGAAATGTTTTTGATGATTGGCAGAATATGTTCCCAATGTTTGTAACCATTGGACTCCCAAAACGATGTCTACTCCTCCCAACGGTAAGGTGTAGAGTTCTGATTTCAGTTCGAAGTCTTGTACTTGAAGTCTCACCTTGTGACACTTTCCAACTTTTTCGATCTTCTTGCCATCTGCAACCATCACCTTCATGTCTAGAAATGGATGTACGAACAAGTTGAGTTTTCGTGCCACTCTTATATCAAGAAAGTTGTGAGTGCTTCCAGTGTCTACTAGCACTGTAACATTCTCATTTTTTATATGCCCTTTGAACATGAGAGTCTGTGGTTGACTAATGCCTGTCATGGCTTCTAGGGAGATTTTGGGGGTCTCGTCATTCCCGGCTACCATATTTACAGTTTCCTCCTCTTCATCTTCTGGTTCTTCTTCTTCTTCTTCTTCTGATTCACTATTCTCCTCTGCTTCACAAGTATATAATTTCTTTGAGTTGTCCTCGGGGTGACACCTTTGTTTAGGATTCCAATTGTCTCCACATCGTCGACATTTTCCTTCCCTCATACGTTGATTCTCGAGGCTCTTCCTATCGTCCCTTCTAGGAGGGGGGTTGTATTTGTTTGTATCATCCTCTGGAGTCGACTGGATGTTTCTTTGTGAGTATGACTTCCCTTTATTTGATTGGAAACTGTCAAATTTGGCCTCGGCTGCTTTTGCTTTTCGTCTTGCTTCCTCGACATTCGCTATGTCATGCATTTTTAACTCTTTTTGTATGTATGGTTTTAGTGCTCCCAAGTAGGTTTCCAACCATTGTTTGTCGGATAGCCCAAATACTCTGGTAGCGAGGGATTCCCATTGATGCGTGAATTCTTCGACGCTTCCCCTTTTTTGTAATCTGGTAAGTTTTGAGAAGAATTCATCTTCTGTGATTCCTTGAAACCTTTTTAAGAAATCCTTCTTGAATAAGTTCCAAGTGTATGCGAATTTGTCTCCCTTCCACCACATATACCAGTTGTAGGCATATCCTTCAAGGTGCATTGAAGCATACTTGACCTTTTCTTCGTCCATTGTAATGTTATATATGTCGAAATACTCTTCTGCTTTATTCAACCAAGCGATGCATTGGTATTCTCCTCCATTATATTTTGTCATTTCTATTTTTGCTCTCGGTGGGTACATTACGAATGGTTGGTATTGAGTACCTTTCATCCTGTTGCGTTCTGGTGACTCAGAATTGGAAGATGGAGTAACCGACATATCCGAGCCATGTTGTTTATGATTTTTTTCCTTATCATTCATTTTTTGTAATATCGCCTCGATACCTTTCTGTCTCTCAGTCACTTTTTGATCTAACATTTTTTGTTCCTTGCTCATAATGTCGAACTTGTCGTCTATTTTCTGCTCCATTACCTGAATGACTTCATCCTTAATTTCTTTCTTAAGTGCTTCCTGGCTCTTGGTGATCATTTCCTTGAAGGTTCGGAAATCCATCTCTAGTTTCTCCATTTGGGCTTTTAAATCTGTCGTCATGCTTCTTAGGTGTGGTGGTGAATAATTGGATGCAATTTTGGCTTAGGAGGGGTGGAAAATGAAAATGACTTGGAAAAAGTGGAATTACTATAATTTTTTGCATGGTTAAAAAGTATATATATAATAAATATTATATTAATATATAATTTTTTTGATTTAAGGATTCTTTTAATAAAAATCAATATTAATTATATAATATTATTATTTTTTTTTGAAGTTAGGGTTTGAGGGAGTTTACGTGGAGGCCGAGCGGGGGGATGGACGAGAGGTGGATGAGGGAGCCCAAGCGGATGGGAGCGTTGGTCGTAGGAAGGGTGAGCAGAAAAGGGAGGCGCAGGGAGTTGATGGCGCTGGACGTGGAGTGGAGATGGGAGAGGAACACGGTGTGACGGATGTTGTGAGAAATGGCGTGAAGGCGTGGGGGATGTGCAGCGGGGAGGCCGCGTGGAGAGAAGCATGGGCGAGGAGAGTGGGCGTGCAGGCGGTGGGAGGATGCAGGCGTGGGGGTGGAGCAGCGTGGGCTGGGTGGGGCATGGAGTGAAAAGAAGAGGGAGCCGAGGTGGAGGGGTGAGTGCATGAGGTCGAGGCGTGGAGGTTGGGATTTGGAGATGGATGGAGCGTAGTGGAATGTGCAGTGTGGGGTGCAGTGAAGAAGAAGGACGGGGTTGACGAGGATCCCAGCTGGAGCCTGGAGTGCAGAAGCTGATGCCGAACGCAGCTTTGATCCCAAATGCGACAAAAAATATAGGACACGAGATCCATATTGAATAAAAAATATATTATTGAATTGATAAGATGCTTAATGCTTTTACAAGAGCTCACCTTTTATAAGGTTTGAGCATTTCTTAAGAAGGGTTACGTCCCTTCAATTAAACTAATTAATAATTTACTAATTAATTTAATACAATATTTAATATTCATAGCAAAGAGATCCTATCACAACCAACAAAAGAATAAGAAGGATGTAAGATGTTTCTCATGCAATGAGAAGGGTCACTTTGCTTCAGAATGTCCCAAGAGCAAAAGGGATAAGATCAACTCCAGCAAGAAGAAGAAGGGCAACAAAAGAAAGTGCCATGCTCATGTTGCCGAAGATGATGAACCTCCAAAGAAGAAGGCTAGGGCTGAAAGTGATGATGACTCATCAAGTGAAGAAGAGTATGTTCTAATCTTTGCTCTCACAGGTACTATCTCCCATGGTTGTAATGATTGGTTAATTGAAAGTGGTGCTTCCAAACACATGACTGGGTTTAAGGAATCTTTTGTAAACCTATCTGAACATGAATCACCCCATAAGGTGAAACTTGGGGATAATTATCAATACCCAATCAAAGGAAGTGGTGAAGCCTCTTACAACCTAGATTCTGGAAAATCTTTGAAGATGAAAGAAGTCCTTTATGTACTTGGGCTCAAGAAGAACTTACTCTCCATCTCTGCATTGGATGCAAAAGGTATGAGGGTTTCATTTGTGGATGGCCAAGTCCTAATGTGGCCAAAGGGAAAGACCATAGATGATGCAGTAGTGATTGGAGAGCAAGAGGGAGGTTTGTATAAATTGAAGGGACAACCTGAACATGCCATGGTGCATGAATCCATGGAGCCAAGTGAACTTTGGCATAGAAGACTTGCTCATATGCACTATAGGGCACTTCCAATTGCAAGCAAGGCTGTAGAGGCTCTTCCTGAAATCAAGACCAAACATGAAGGTGTTTGCAAAGGATGTGCAAAAGGTAAGAACATTAAGAAGGCTTTCCCAAGCAGTGAAAGCAAGGCAAAGGATATCCTGGAAATCATTCACTCAGATGTATGTGGTCCTATGTCATCCAGTTCTCTGAGTGGGTATGTTTACTATGTCTCATTTATTTATGACTTCTCCAGGAAGACTTGGGTATGCTTCTTGAAGAACAAAGATGAGGTGTTTGATAAGTTCAAGGAATTAAAAACCTTGATGGAGATTCAAACTGACAAGAAGATCAAAACATCCAGATCTGAAAATGGTGGAGAATTCACCTCAAGTGACTTCAAGAAGCTTTGCAGTGATTCAGGGATTAAGAGGGAGTTGACTGCTCCTTATAATCCTCAACAGAATGGAGTTGCAGAAAGGAAGAACAGAAAAATCATGGAAGCAGCAAGGGAAATGCTGCATGACCAGTTTCTACCTATGCATCTATGGGAAGAAGCTGCTAGAACAATTGTATATGTGTAGAACAGAACACCCCACAAGATATTGGACAACAAAACACCAGAAGAGGTCTTTTCTAGTAAGAAACCTGAAGTCAGCCATCTCAAAATATTTGGTTGTCCACTATACACACATGTCCCAAAGGAAAAGAGGACTAAACTAGATCCTTTAGGAAAGAAGGGTATCTTTGTGGGTTATAGTGAAAGCTCGAAGGCTTACAGAATATACTTTCCAGGGTTCAAGAAGATTGATGTCAGTAGAGATGTAACATTTGATGAAAACTCAGCATTCATCAAATCAAGGAAGGCACCTATCGAAGTTTATGAAGAACCTAAGGAACCTATATTTCAAGACACTACCATGATTGAAGCAATTCCAAAAGTTGTTCGTGAGTTTGAAGATCCACACGAACCTGTAGATCCACCCCGTGAGGATAACTATCACAAGAGGAAACCTGCATGGGCTAGAGAGCTCATTCAAGATGCAGAAATATTTGGCATTCCAGAAGAAGAACACAGAGCAAAGAAGAGAACCAGATCACATACTAGCTATGTTGCTTTACTCTGTGTCATCATGAATAAAGAACCTTCCAGTTATGAAGAAGCAACGGAAAAGAAAGAATGGAAGGATGACATGGTCGAGGAATACCAATCAATAATGAAGAATGATGTTTGGGATGTTGTCCTAAGACCTAAAGAGAAGTCTGTTGTTACTTCTAAATGGATATACAAAATCAAGCATGCTGCAGATGGCAGTGTAGAGAAATACAAGGCAAGATTTGTAGCTCGTGGCTTCTCTCAGAAAGAGGGAATAGATTATGAAGAAACTTTTGCACCTGTAGCCAGGTATACTTCCATCAGAAAAGTACTTTCCCTGGCTGCAGCAATGAAATCGAAAATACACCAGATGGATGTCAAGACTGCTTTCTTGAATGGTGTAGTTGAAGAAGTATATGTGGAGCAGCCACTTGGTTTCAAAACACATGACAGGGAGTCATATGTGTGCAGATTGAAGAAAGCCTTGTATGGCTTGAAGCAAGCTCCCAAAACTTGGTATGGTAGGATGGAAAGTTTCATATCTAGCTTGGGCTTTACCAAGAGTAAAGCGGATTCCAACCTTTACTATAAGGTTGAGGAAGGGAATCCTATGGTTCTACTCCTATATGTGGATGACTTATTTGTAACAGGAGATGACATATTGATTGCAGATACAAAGAGGAAGCTTGCTGCTGAGTTCGATATGAAGGACCTGGGAATGATGCACTATTTTCTAGGTATGGAGGTGTGGCAGAGTACATATGGGATCTTCCTTGGACAAGGGAAGTATACTGTAGATATCCTGAAGAGGTCTGGGATGATGGATTGCAAGGTCATGGCCACACCTATGGCATCGAATCTGAAGCTTCTTTGTGATGCTTCATTTGAGCTGGTTGATTTCTCCATGTATCGTGAGATGATTGGGTCCTTGATGTACCTGATGAACACGAGACCAGATATTTGCTTTGCGGTGAACACATTGAGCCAGTTTCTAATGGATCCGAGGAGTGTTGACTTGGTTGCTGTAAAGCATATTTCGAGGTACCTGAAGGGTACAGTGGATTATGGGCTCAAGTATGAAGCAAATCAAAAGTTTAACCTACAGGGTTATGTTGATTCAGATTGGGTTGGCAGTGCTGCAGATAGGAAGAGAACATCTAGGTGTTGCTTCAGTATGGGATCAGGTGTGATCTCTTGGTTTAGCAGGAAGCAGTCCTGCGTAGCACTGAGTATAGCTGAGGCAGAGTATGTTGCAGCTTGTTCAGCTAGTTGTGAGGTAGTATGGCTTCGGAAGCTACTGTCTGAGTTATTTGATCTCCCATTGGATGCTACTAGTATTTTCTGTGATAACCAGAGTTGTGTGAAGTTGTCTAAGAACCTAGTGTTTCATGATAGGTCGAAACACATAGAGATAAAATATCACTATACCAGGGATATGGTGTAGAGAGGAGCTGTGAAGCTCCTGTACATTGCGACGGATGAGCAGATTGCAGATGTGCTGACGAAGCCACTAGCCAAGGTGAAGTTTGAGTACTTCAGGGAGAGGCTTGGTGTTCTTCAGATTGATGACACTTTGAGGAAGAAGTGGTGGATACATTTGCTGAAGCCATTCCAAGCATGTTGGAAAGAGGATCCCTCAGATGGCTGTGGATGTAAGTGTTGGATGATGAGCATCAGGATGATGTTCTAGTTTTTGCTTTGTATGATCAGTTGGATGATTTATATATGTATGTACGCATCATGTTAGATGCTAGATATGATCAGTTGGATCATTTATATGTATATGTATGTACGCATCCTGTTGGATGCTGGATATGATCAGTTGGATCATTTGTATGTATATGCATCATGTTGGATGCTTGGACCATGTATCTTTATATGTATCAGGTGGATAAATTGTATGATCGGGTAGATCATGTATGTTGATATGTATCATGTATGATCAAGTGGATCATGTATTTGTATTTGTATCAGGTGGATACATTGTATGATTAGGTGGATCATGTATGATGATATGTATTAGGTAGATACTTGGTATGCATCAGGTAGATGCATTGTATGATCAGGATGATCATGGATGATGAGCTTCAGGATGTTGCTCCAGATGATATGCAGCAGGATGTTGCAGTGATGATGATCAGGATGATCATGTGTACATCAGGATGATGTATGGTGAGTATCAGGTTGATACTCTATGGCCATGGATTAGGTTGTGCAGATGAGCATATAATTTGGCCCTGGGAGATTTGCAGATAGTCTTGCAAGGTTTTGCCTATGGCATGTAATTTGGCCCTGGGATATCTGTCAAATGCTCTTTCAAGGTTTTGCTCTAGGAGGACATATAATTTGTCCCTGGGAGATCTGCAGATAGTCTTGCAAGGTTTTGCCTATGGCATATAATTTGGCCCTGGGATATATGGTAGATGCTCTTTCGAGGTTTTGTCCTATGGCATATAATCTGTCCCTGGGAGATCCGATAGGTTGGACAATGTGCTCGTAATAAGTCCTGGGATGCTCTTGCAAGGTTTTGCCATGACCACATATAATTTGTCCCTGGGAGATCCTCTAGGTAGAGCTGTGTGCTCGTAACAGCCTTGGATGCTCTTGCAAGGTTTTGTGGTGACCACATATAATCTGTCTCTACGAGATCCTATAGGTAGAGCTCTATGCTCGTAACAGCCTGGGATGCTCTTGCAAGGTTTTGTGGTGAGGTCACATATAATATGGCCCTGGGAGATCCTATATGTAGAGCTGTGTGCTCGTAACAGCTTGGGATGCTCTTGCAAGGTTTTGTGATGCACGTAATAAGTTCTGAGGATTCCACAGTTTGGCCAGTGATGATGAAGACTTGCAGGTGGTGAGCCTACATCTAGTATGAAAATGGACTGACTCTGTAGAACTTCCTATGATGAGTAGAGTCAGAGATTTATTGAGACAGTAGTAGTAGTGACGATGATGATGACGATGCATCGATGACAATGATCCCAAGAAGAAGACTTGTCTAGCAGATTTGTGTCGAGAAATACCTTCCTAGTTAAGAGGGAGTGTTGATGTATATGTAACTTTGGAATGTATTTCATATATATTTATTGTACCCTTATAAGAGATGTGTTATTCCTTTATAAGGAAGTGTCATCATGTGTATTGACAAGTCTTACAAGTGTGTGTACTTGCCGATGGGTTATTAGACCACCATGTGTGGGGTCGACCCTGAAATATATATTATATTGTTGATGTACCTAGCTAGACAAGTCGGCCCCATAGTGTAACTGGGAAAACAGGTTAAGTATAAATAGAGATCGGGAGATCTCTATTTTCATCACTCGGAAACTCATACTTCTCTCACTCAGAAGGTGGCGCACTAGTGAGGAGGAGGATCATCTACTACTAGGAGACTATCTTAGTGTATTTTGGTTGTACTTTGGTTGAGCCATTGCTCTTCCTATCTTTAAGGAAGTTGTGGGGTTTTTCACCTTAGGGTTTTCCCCATTGAAACTCTGTGTCTCTTGTCTCTCATGCTTTTGATTCTTGTGATGCTTGACATGCTTATTGTGATTGTCATGCATTGATATACTCTATATGTTATTCTCTCACTGAAGATCCTAGAGTATTGTGAATTAATGCTCAAAATTTAACAGGGATATTACAGGTGACATCACCTAAGAAATTCGTTAAGAATAGTAAATCCCTTATGTACAAAAGAGGGGAAAAATATTTCCAAGGAGTTAATATATCTTGGTGGAATAAGAAAGAATAATACATATCAAAGATAGAAATCTAAAGAAAAAAAAGAGAAATATGAAATGAAAGATGATCAAAGAACAATCTAAATAAAAAAAATAAAATAAGTTATAATTCATAGAAAGATGGATAGTTGAAGGGAAGAGTGAGCTATCCTTTTTTATCATCTTATAGAATACAAAAAGATGACAAAGCCTAGATGTTGTTGAAAATATTTATGGCCATATATTATGGGAACTGAGCTGCTGTGTATCGGCTTGTAGGAGGACTAACTAGGTACTATTAACAACAATATTGTGTATATAGGCTAAAGCACTATGTGTTTGCTGGTAGCAATATTTTCAATGGAGTACAGGCTATTGGTTTGCAGGAGTACTGCAAGGATTGAACCACACACATTGGTAATGTGATTTGGCTAAGATGGGATCCTAAGATGAAATGCAAATATTCTAAAGTAAAAGGAATCTGAAACTATAAGAATCGTAAAAAGTATCTCTACGGAGTCGAAGACTCAACTTGGGGGTGATTAGGGAGAAACTAAGACCGAAGTTTCCTACATATCTATGATTGGGTCGATCACAGAAAGACCCACAACAATTGCATATTGATCAATATCACTTGGAAAATATGAGTTCCTTGCACTCTATATCTTTGTGTCCTTAGGATTTATGAATTGTGTATATATCTATTCTAATGCTATGATGATTTATACATGCATCTATATTTTGAATCTATGGATTATATACAGTATCAAATATGAAAGTGTATGATCTATCTATTGGAATTTATGTGGTGTTTGTTGATTTAAAGTAATACCTAGTTGTGAAAGAGAGATTGTTGGAAAACAAGGTCTTAAATTAGGCAGGAGGAAAAACCCTAATGGAGAAAACCCTCGAGAAACCCTAATTGTGAATCATCGATCGAGACTCCACTGGTTCAAGTTCCGTGTAGATTCAAATCTCGGGGGAACATTGGAATAACCGTAAGATACTTTTAGTGATTTTTCTTGGGAAAAGCTCATGTTACCACTATCCATTGGATATTTATCATAAGGGTTAACAGGGTGGTGCTCTCCTTAGTAAGAACACACTGTGTAGTAGGAGGTGACACATTTGGTTTTAAATAGGTTTTTCTATCTTTTAGTCACTAACTAGAGCATGCGTAGAAGTTTCTTTCGCTATTTCTTTTAGACAAAAACTAGACAATACATCGTTTTAGTTGTTCGTAGTCTCTGAGATATTATACAAGGGTAGGGTTCTGGAAATGGGGTTTTCCATATCCAACAAAGAACATTGTTCTGATGAATAGTGGGAAAATAGTGGTTTGTTCAAATCAGATGAAGAATACAAAGCCTTTCTACATATGCACATTGGCAACGAGCTTCTAGACAAGACATCCCAAAAGATAGGGCATGTGGAGCATGGGACAGTTTGTGGGAAGTCCGTCGCACAAACAAATTCTGAGACAAACCCTAGTGATTCCCATGAAGGATCCATTACACCCGCTCGACCATCCCATTATTGACCATAAAACTATTCTAGAAGGATCACACTATCATGTCTGAGAAACCAACACAAATTTGAGGTTTTAGGAGACAAGGGAAATGGTGAATGTGTAAGGATGGAGCTAGCATGGTTCTAGGAAGAAAAATTGGACTCGATGGCATAGTTTCCCTATCCTTTAGGGATTTAGTCGAAAAAATTAATTAGAGGGCCATGCACCCAAGGGATATATCACAGCATGTTTCCACTACTTGGGACCCTTTAATAGGTTAAACAAACCATATATTTTGATCATGCCAAAAGGTTGGTATGGATTTATATCTCAGCATGAATTCCATGCATCCATGGTATTAGGTAAAACCTGGTTGTGTGACAATGGAATCCTAATGCTCCAAAGATGGCATTCTAGATTCAATCCAGAGATTAAAAATATTAGATTTAGACACTTATGGGTACTTCTCCCGGGGTTCTCAATAACAATGTGGAATAGGATCGTCTTTGAAGCTATAGCTAACCATCTCGTCGAATTCCTTTCTATCAATGACTATGTACTCTCGAGTATGGATAAAAGGGTGGGGAATATGCTAGTCGAAATCGACATTGAAAAAGGGTTGCTAAATAAACTCGATAAAGAATGGAGAGGAAAAATATATACCCAAACCCTAGATTACCGGGGTCTTCCATTGATAACCTCCAAATGTAAAGAGGTAGGGAACTTGTGGCATCAATGTTCTATGGTCAGCTCTTCAGGATCTGATCTAGAAGTCTCCTTGGAGTATTTACAAGCTTGGTCCTTGGATTTCAACTCCTCTTCGGATGAAGAAGTAGGAAAGGTATCCTCATAGGATGGAACATCTACAGTATCGAGGCTAAGAGATCTCCCATATTCCTCCAGTTTCATGGGTAAGATATATGCGCTAACGAAGGTAATTATATCTCATCTCTAGAGACTAAAGGTGATTGAATCAAGGAACAAACCATTTGAGGTGGACCATTTTTTTTATCATGGCATTAATGTTAGAACCCCATAAACTATACCTCCTGGTGATGTTGTCCCACGGGTTGAGGATTTTCTTAGATCTGAACCAACTCCCCTTCCTGAGGTGAATTCCTATGGACACTTATCAATGCCCCAAAATTCTTTATATTATGACGGTTTTCCTGTGATACTTCAGAGCTGTGAGAAGACTACATTCTCCCGTTGTTGATCATTTATCCACCTCCTTGAAGACTGGAAATAGTTTAATGAATCAAAACTCCTTACCTATATTCGGTTGTGTTGTTGATGTAGTTTCTCTAACTAGGAGTCTTTCCAGGCATTCCTTTGGGTTTAGTATCTGCTACGAGGGATCCCACATACACTAATATAGTAAAAAAACATCCTCTCACTACTTACATTAGAAACATTCCAAATTAAAAGCTATTGGGAGCCAAGAGGCCAAGCGGTTGCCCCTCCAGATCTAAATGCTTTTGAAGGGGTTCGCCAAGGCGGTTTAGCCCATAATTTATCTCTGTAAAAACTCGCAATGCTAGGAAAGGATCCTAAAATATGGTTTTTGATCTTAAAGATTCCTCATCAGCTTTGAGTGACTCCTTTTAGTCTCTTTCTACTACATCCACGGCCCTTAGAGATTTAAAATCCTTAGCTAGGGATAAGAAATGATCTTTATGTCCCTTAATATAATAAGGATTGGGGGCCTTGGAAAAAAATTTCCCTCAAGAGACTTTTAGAAAAATGAAATCCTGATTTAGTTTCTGCAAGAAACAATGATGTGCTTGGTAATTTTGAAGGGTGATATTTCGCCAATTGGCTATTTTTCGGGTTTTTTTCAAAAAATAAATTCGGTATTTGGTCATTTTTAGTCTCTAATATCACCTATATTTACATAAAATACATTTGTTTATGATAATATTCACCAAATTTTACACATTTCAATAGTAAATTGTATGTTTCCTATTTAATATTCCCCTACCTATCTATATACATGTTTTTTTCAATACACCTACGATATGTATAAGATTAGAATCCCTAAAAAATGCCCCGATAATGTCCAAAAAGGAAATAAGTTTTTTTTATAGTATTAAAAATGACTCAGATAAATGTTCAACAGATGCAGTTGGCCAATCAGAGGGGCTCTTATCTTCCTAGAACCCTCGATCTCCAAATCTCTCATCTCACTACATCAATCTCGGGATTTTTCACTATGGTAGTATAAATGGGTTTGCAGGTGAAACTAACCTGATAAATTGTTACAGGTCATGTGCTAAAACGATTTTTTTTTGGGACCAATTTCACGATGATGGGATACCAAACCTTCGTGATCTTATAATTACCGGTGATTTAAGCCTAATCTTGAATGCAGTTGAAGCATGGGGTACTTCTACAAGGCCAGATCCTATAAGTGGTTTTTTCCAAGATATATTTTCTTTCATGGGCTCGAATGATATACACACAGTCCCACTATCGCCTACATGGAATAATGAACGAGCTCGTCAGGAAGGTGTCTCCAAACGACTCGACACGTTCATGATGGGAGATAATCTCTTAGATATTATTCATAGATACATGTACGCCGTGGATTTTAATTCCATATGAAATCACAACCCATTTTTTTTGGAACTAGATCTTAAAGATGTTAAGAACACTTATCCTTTCAAATTCAACCACACTTAGTTACAGGATGAAGACTTCAAGGATCTAGTCAGAACCGAATGGTTGTGTTATAAGACTGATCCCTTGGATTTTCCTTCTCATGGTTTAATTCAGAAACTAAAATGTTTGAAGCGTGTCGTGATTAAATGAGAACGGGAAAGTAAAAAATCACAAAAGGATGATCTATGTAGGATCGAGTCTCAACTAGAAGAGATTTACCAAGAATCCGTTCAAGGTCTTTTATCTGATAATTCTAGATATTCCCTCTTCGAGCTAGAGGGAAAAAAAATTGAATTATTAGTAAGAGAAGAGGAGACGTGGCATCTAAAGAGTTGGTCCTTATGGATATCCTTGGGTGATCAAAAAGCACTTTTTTTCATAAGTTTGTGGATGGAAGAAGGGTCTATAACTCAATATGGGCCCTAAAGAATGGAAATGGTGATTGGATAAAAGACCAAGGTGATATTCAAAAGGAAGCTGTAGAGCATTTCAAATCATATTATGCAAACTTGGGAGGCTTTTCAGTTTGGGACTAGATTCAGGTTATTAAATAAATCCCCCATTTTTTCACTGATCAAGAAGGTGAAGTGGTTTTCAATCCTGTGACTTTGGAGGAAGGTCATAAAGTCCTTAAGTGTTTTTCAAAAGGAAAGATCCCGAGTCCAGCTGGTTGGAAAACCGAGCTCTTCCTTGAATTTTTTCATATCATGGGCTCTCACATATTAGCAATGGTATAAGAATCTAGGGTTTCAGGTAAGGTATCGGTGGCCTTGAACTCTATGTTCATTTCCTTAATATCAAAAAACTCAAATCCTGACTCCTTCAATGAGTATCGACCTTTATTGCTCTCCAATCTAATTTATAAAATGATTACGAAGATAATTACTATAAGAATAAAACCGGTTCTGGCACAATGTATTTAAAAGCAGTAGTTCCACTTTTTTGAGAATAGGAAAATACTGGATGACAATGGAGTTGAGCAGGGGACTTCGATAGCGTTAAGATGAAAAATATTAAAGGAGTTATACTTAAGCTGGATTATCTCGAGTGTATGATAAGGTTAATTAGGGATTCTTACGTCTGGCGGTAATTCCAATTAGTATTCCCTGGAAAGAGACTAGATGGATTATGGCATACATATCATCTGTTCATTATGCTATATTGATAAATGGAATTCCTACAGAGTTTCTTCCATGCTCAAGAGGCCTAATACGAGGCTTTCACCACTCGCCCCTTGTTTTTTTATTGTTATAGAAGGATTAAGCAGAATTATGCTAAAAGCGAAAGAAAATAATTCATTTAGAGGGATGAAGATAACTTCAAAAACTTCAATTACACATCAATTCGTTAGTGATGATTTGTTGTTTTTTGGTGTTGGTAAGTTCGAAGAATGGGTAATATTATGCAGCTATATTGTAGCTCCTCTGGTATAATTATCAATGATTCAAAATCTATCATGCTTACTCACAATATAGAGGAGAACCGACTTGAAGATATATTGAACCATAGTAGCATAATTCGAGTACGAATACGGATTCAAATACGATTCGATACGGAAAAAATACGTAATGAAAATATCTAGTACGGTTAAAATACGAAAGTAGCTTGCTTATATATAATATTTTTAATCAAATATTTACAAATATACCATAAATATACATAGACATTTATGTAATAAAGTTTAATCTATATTTAAAAAACAAAAATATGAAATCTCAACAACTTCGGATATGGATGTGTAAGAGTCGGCAACTACTTATTTATAGTTATTTTAATAAGAAAGTATGAAATTGAATGGTATTTCTATTTTAAGGTGTTTAAATAATTAAAAGAAAATTATTTTGTTTTTAAATTGGTTTTCAAAATTTAATTGTTTACCAACAATCCGTATCTGTATTACACCTACACCGAATATTCGACGAATTCGAATTTGTTCCGAATTTCCGTACAGGAAGTACCAATACGGCCGAATTATGCTACTATGTATTGAACCTCCTGCCTTATAAAGTTCAAGAACTGAATGATGGTATGAAATACTTGGGATACTTCACAAAACCAAATGCGTATAAGATAGTGCATTGGTTGTGTCTTCTTAAGAGATTCAAAAAGAGAATGCATCCATGGAGCTGGAAATGGTTAACCATCATAGGAAGGTTGACATTAGCGATTTATGTGATCCAAAATCTCCTTGTTTATTGGTTAACCCATTGTAAAATCCCCAAATCGATTCTTACTGGAATCAGAAGGAAGATCTGGTGGGTTGGAAAATTCTTTCCTTTCCCAAGGATCGGGGAGGTTGGGGCATAAAAAATATTCACAAATTCTAAACAAATCTATTGGAAAATTTTTTATGGAGGGAACTAACTGTGGATATTTTGTGGGGTGGGGTGATTAAAGAAAAGTACATTGAAAACATGTCTATTACACAATAGATCATATAAAAGGAGAAGAACATGAAAGGTATTTCCAATATCTGGGATGGTTTACTTTCTTCTCTCGCGGTAGTATCATATTGATCGTTGTGGTTCCCTCAAAATGGAAGATCTATATTGATTGGGGAGGATCCGATTATTGGTTTCCCATACAATTTCACACTTTCATCATATTTGACCTTCATTTTGCATTTGTGTGGAATAAAAACACTTAACTATGATTTGATCTCAAACTCTTCTTCACATGTTATAAACAAATGGATCAGTGCTTCTCAACTGGGATTACATGGTGGCTTAGCAAGGGAGTGGTTGGCATACATCAAAGCTATATTTCATGGAAACATCCAAATTAAGGAGGCCGAGGACCAACTAAAATGGTCTCGGAACACGCAAGATGGTTCTTTCAATGTAGAATTGGCTTACTCGGCCATCATGTAAAAGTTTAAGCGAAATAACAATATGGATCATTGAAATATAATCAAGTACATCATGAACAATAGTACACAGTCAATTTATTGTGGGAAAACTCTCTTGAGGTAGAAAAAATCATCAAACTTCTTCTATATAGATTCGTCAGAATGTACAATAGTATCCCTTGTGCAAAGACCCAGAAAAAAGAAGAATCCAAAAGCAACTACTTTTTATGACTCTATCTCTCTACTCATGTGAATTCAACGAGTGAGTGTGGTATCCAAATGAGGAGGGAAATACTCCTATTTATAACTCTTTAACCTTTTTCCATCAGTTTCCCAATGCTCATCAAATTATTCTTCAAAACTTGAACATAATAAACATCATGAATAAATTTCTGCTCCCCCTATTTGGTTAGAATATTAATAGTACCCTTACATAAAACAGTAACTTCAATATTGTTTCTAAGTGTGACATCATTTTGACCTAATTTATCTAGACTAGAAATAGATTTAAATTACGAGTCATATGATTTCTACAGCCTAAGTCTAAATACCACATGTCATTTGAACTTTCTTGGACAACATTGCATTCAAGTGGAGATGCACATGCTAAGAACAGTGAGTTGTTTGGAGTGCTACTGTTGCTTGACTGTGTTTGGCCTTTCTTTTCTTGGTCAAACTAATTCTTCCTACATTCATATGCAAAGTGTCCAAACCTCTTACAGTAATGACATTGAATTTTTGATTTATCATACCTTTGTCCACTTGGATGGCTGAGAGTTTGATTCTGACCTCTACCAGTGACATGTGTAGGGTTGCTGCTGCGACCTCCTCTGAAAGAGCTTCGTCCTTTACCTCTAGAGTTTGATCTTCCTCTGCCTCTTCCACCACCTTCTAGTGATGTATCTGAACCACTGATTCTATGTTCATGATTGAGTAATGAGGCTTGCAACTCATCAATAGTAAATTGGGAGAGATCTTTGTTTTCCTCCAGGGTTAGAACTAAAGATTCAAATTTGTTTGGAAGAACTCTAAGAAATTTTTCCACAACTCTTTGGTCACCTAGAGTTTCTCCATGAGACTTTATTTGATTAACCAGACCAATAACAAGAGTGTAGAATGATTCTACTGACTCTATATTTTTCATTGACATAGATTCAAAATCTCTTCTAAGAATTTGAAGTTTGGCAGCCTTTTCCTTGTTCAATCCTTGATAGGAAGTTTCCAGTGTGTCCGACACTTCCTTAGCTGACTGCATTGCTGCTACTCTTGGGAATATGGATTCATGTGTTGCTTGATGTATGTGGAACAATGCCTTTCCATCTTTGTTCGTTTGTTCCCTCAAGACATCCTTCTTAGCTTGTGTGAGATTGTTATATGTTGCCAGATGTGCTAGTTCTGCATAACCATTCTGCACTATTTCCCATACATCTTGACCTCTAAACAAAGCTTTCATAGTTAGAGACCAATATTCATAAGTTTTACCAAAAAATATTAGAGTTTTCCAATTACCCGAAGTGGAAGCCATTCTTAATCACTTTTCTCTTTTTGTAAGTAGAATTTCCTTTCACCGTAAACTTGGCTCTGATACCAGATCAAGGGAAAAGCACACAATGAATATTTTTCTTTTCTTTGGTTTGGGACTACGCTTCTACTAGCAAATACTTTCTCTAGTTTATTTTTCCGAACACTTTTCTTCACAAATTAACTCTGTGGAGATTAACTGTGCAATTCACCCTTTTACTGTGCGCAGGTTAACTCGGAATTTCTACTTTTTACTATATAGTTGAACTTTGCATAAATGCAAAGTTAACTTCGCAATCCTTTACTTCGCGTACATTCTTAATTGCACAAAATACTTTGCTTTGCATAAATGCGCGCAGAACTTGACTTTGCATGAACTTCGCACTTCACACAAATTTACTTTTGCAAGTCTTTTTAACTTTACGAAGATTAATTACACACAAGTTAACTTCGCTTACCTATTTAATTGCGCACAAACCAATCTTAAACAAACTTTGTATAAATGTATTTCATGCTAAAAGATAAGAACCGAAACATATGTTGAAGTTACTACGTGTTAAACTAGGTCATTTACAACCGTGAAATACTTGGAAATCTTTATTTGATTTACACACCGTAAATGTAAACAACATTTACATAGGTAACTATGGAGAAGATGTGCAACATGCATAAACCAACATTCTCGAGAATGAATTCATAAAACTATAGACTTATGTATATTACCACAGTAAAATAGAGCAACTTTGCCGCACTTACAGAGAGATGAGTTTTACTTCCATATTTCACAATTTTACAAAGATTGGGCTCTTCATACATTTCACGGGATGAGCTTCTCCTCCTTTCACTCTTCTTCCCTCACATACATCTCTATCTCTCTCTAATATTCTATGAGTGATTTTCATTTATACACAAACTTGGTTTGGCTTCTCCTGGAAGCTAAAGGGTTTCATTAAAGACTGTAATAAATTTCTACCTGTGAATTTATAAGGCTGCAAAATACAAATACAGTTACATAAATACTAACTTTGAAGGTTGGAGGCAGAAAATAAACAAAAGATAACGTAGAATGAGCTATCGCTCTTCAATCTTTATTCATAAACGGAAGATCAATTAATGTAATACAAACCAAAATGTAATGTGTATTTAAACACTTATGGAAACCTTAAAAACTATAACCTAGGCTTTGCATGCATGCAAAGCATGATGTTTCATTTATTAACTGAACTTCAAAATAGGAACTAAAGTAAAAGATAAGTTAACTGAAGTAATTACTATTTCTAACACAGCCTCTTAATTACTACTGCTCACTACTACAGCTTTTACAATTCCTAAATTATTTTTATGGGTTTCAAAAATATCCTTTTCCGATGGCTTTGTGAATATGTCAGCCAATTAGTCAATCGATTTACAATGCTCAACATGAACTTCACCATTGTTCACAAGTTCTCTTATGAAGTGATATCTGGTATCAATGAGCTTGCCTTTCTGGTGAAAAACATGGTTCTTGGATAGAGCGATTATTGAATTGTTGTCACAATAGATTGTTGTTGGTCCTTCTTGTTTCTGTTGAAGACCTTCTAAAACTCTACGTAACCAGACTGCTTGACATGTTGTTTATGTTGCTACTACATACTCTGCTTTAGTTGATGAAAGTGTCACAATGGGATACTTCTTGGATGCCCATGAAATCACACCTGATCCAAGATGAAAAACATGACCAGAAGTGCTCTTCCTATCATCCAAACTTCCTGCAAAATCACTGTCAGTGAAACCTTTCAAAACATCATATCGTAAGATCCTTTTGCCAACTGGACAATGCGAGTCTTTGGGCGACTCCATGAACCTCGAAATCAAGATGACAGCAAACATAATATCTGGTCTCGTAGCTGTGAGATACATGAGACTTCGTACAAGTCTCTTAAACAGTGTTGGATCTACATTGGGACTGTCATCTTCTTTGCTCAACTTTGTACCTATTTCCACTGGTGTAAGTGTCGTTTCACAATTAAGCATTCTGAATCACTTAAGGACTTCATTAGCATATTTATTTTGAGAGATAAATATACCTTTTTCTGATTGTCTGTTGGCTCAAACCTAGTCGAAAGGGGTTCCACTCATTATCGATACATACCGCAGTCTCCCTGGCCACCGACCCGGACAAGTTTTATCTTGCCCAGCAACACCTACAGAGCAGATGAGGTCTCACCCGAGGCATCCAGGGAGAGAAAACGGAACCATGTTTCCGCCGAATGAAGGAGGATGGTCGCGGCTATAACACTTAAACTTATTGCATAACCAGGACAGAGATTTCTAAGCATTGAACATGCTATTTAAAGCAATATTCAACCAAGACGTTCATCATTGCAACGATAGTAACTGTAAAACAAGCATTACATCAAAGAAGCATGATATTATTCGTATAGTGCAACATGACATTACCACAACTGAACAGATTGAACACAGAGATTGTACCAACATAGCTTCATCATATTATCATTGTCGACCTAGATACAATGTTTCTGCAAAAACTATATCTCTGCAATGACTCTTGATATTAAAACATACCCGGAAGACATACAACCAACAACAGAGCTTCGCATTATTTTCCATCCTTCGATTCTCTTTTCTCAACACTTACAATTCTTATCTATATATAGGCTTCCTCCTTACAATTCTTGTCTACTTAATAAGGACTTCCTAACTGACACTATGGACAAATGACCCAATCTCTAACTGACCTAGTCCAAAAATGACCAAAAACCCACATTTTTCGGTATAACTGACTCAACAGTACATAACATGTGGTCCAAATGACCCAAAACCCACAATCCATGGTACAGTTGACACACACATGCACAAAATCATCTTCCATCGTCACCTTTCATGCCATCTTTTGCCTTGTTGCAGCATTGGAGATGCTATGATACCATCTTACCAAACCGCCTGCCAACAGGCCCCCAACACAATCTTGTGGCTCGCCCTCGAGCCATGTCAATTGGATATGGTGTACTCGGTTTTTTTGATTTTGCTAGGCTAAATGATAGTGTTGCAACTGTTCTTGTTGCCTAGATCACGTGGTGTTGTCCTGCTCCTTCTGCTACATGGATCATCTGCTTGCTGTCATGTACTTCTTGCCCAAAAGTGGACTCGTGCCAGCTTACTGTCGCAAACCTTGCAAACTCATCCTCCAGTCTCGAGAGACTGAGTGTAAATAGAGAGAAATTTTGTAAGCAACGCCAGGGTGTAAAAAAAGCCAGCAATTTTGGCACATCTATTTCACACCAGTAAGCATATGTTACAAGGACCCGGGGTTGATGACCCCCTTCTTTGGTGAGGTCACAGGGACCACAAGACTTTGAACCTTCACCAACTGCCTAGACATCTCAGACAAGGCCTCATGCTTGTAACCCAAGAGTGGTTGAGGTGCAACTTGCTCTAACCGCTCATGTACACTCGCGGTTCGGGCCCTCAGTGCACTTGGTGTGCTCCCGCATGAAATAAAATGGATCATTTCCACAACCTCCTTGGAATTCCTAACTTATCTAGATGCCCGAACGTCTCATAACATAACCTCTTTGAAATAAAAACAACCTTTTTGCTCCCATTATCCTTGGGGCCTATATTTATACAGCGCGTTCGATTGTTTGTCTACCCTAGAAATCATGTGCACCTACTACTCATGCTCCAGGGTAATCATAAGATTCCATTACTCGAACATCAAAAGTGGACGGAGTGATCATAACCCCGCCTGTCGCCCTGTGTGCAAAAGTGTGCAAAGAAGCCCTTCAGCCATACTACTGTGGTGGATGCCTCGTGCCAACCCCGCAACCCATCCCTCCAGGTGTCGTCAACCATGTTGCCTCAGTGTATTCCTCATTACACATGTGCGTATTTCTGACACGATTTGATTCGTCTAACGAGCAGATCTTCCAAAAATAAAAAATAAAGATATCGGCTATGTAATGATTTATGATGTGACCCGAGCGCAACACTGCTAGTTGTTGCAGGTCGTTTTTCACTTGCGACACAAGCCCTTCCGCTTGCACATTTGTTTCTCCGTCGGTGCACCATCCTGCCACCAATCATCCGGCAACACACACATTTTTTTTTCTTTTTTTCTTTAAATGCGACTCAGGCATCGCGCTATTCCAAGCCCAACTAATAGGGCTTCAACCTATGACCATTCACTAGTTTCAGGAGTATCTCCCCGTTCAACTGCTGCAACTGAACCGTGCCCCCTGAAGTAATACTATTGATGCAATATGGACCAAGCCAATGTATCTGCAATTCTCTTGGGTGTTTCATAAACTTGCTATCATAGATCAACACCAAGTCACCCTGCTAAAATTGTTTGTTTTTTATGTGTCGATCATGCCATGCCTTCTGGTGATCCTTCACTACCCCCTGGTGGAACCCAACGATGAACCAATCTTCCTCCAACTTAACCAGCTGCTCTAGACGTTCATCTAGGGCTGCTGTATCATCCAGGCCTATTGCAGCTGCGATGAGCAAACTCGGGACAATATACTCCATGGGCATAATTGCTTCTTGTCAATATACTAACTTGAATGGTGTTTTCCCTGTCAACCTTTTACACTTGGTGTGATAGGCCCACAACATCGCTGGGATTTTCAGATCCCAGTCGTCGTGGTTCGTATTGCACACCTTTGTCAACGCATGCTCCAATACCTTGTTGAAGGCTTTCACCATGCCATTTGCTTGCGGATGATGTGGTATACTCTTTTTGTGTTGTATCTGTAGTTCCTCCATCAATGCGCTAATGGTATGATTGAGAAAGTGGTTGTGTTGGTCACTCTGCAGTATCTTGGGGTAGCGGAAACGAGTGATGATGTTATCAAACAAAAATCGCGCCCCTGTTGCTGCGGAACAATCAACTACTAGTGCCACCTATACCCATCGAGTCAAATACTCTGTCGTTGTGGTAATGTAGTGCGCACCCATGCACTTCCCTGGTGGATTGATCGGTCTGACAAAATCCACTGCCCATTTATCGAATGGCTGCAATGTCAACTGAGGCATGAGAGGCATCTCATCATGTCGGGATGGTTTTCCAGTTTGCTGACAGACATCACAGGACCGCACATAGTCTGTCGCATCATTATGTAGTGTGGGCCACCACAATCCGACATGCAGCACTTTCCTAGTAGTTGCTCGACCGCCATAGTGTCTTCCGGCTACTCCTCCATGCGCTTCTGCTAATATCTTCGCTTGCTCGTGTGGTAAGACACATCTGTGCAATACCTCATCGACACCCATTTTGTATAACTCTCCTGTAATTAGTTGGAAGTCCGCTACCTTGACTACAAACTGCTTCTTCATACTGGTGGTGAACTCATCGGGTGCAGTACCCATTGTAAGAAACTGAATGATTTCCATAAAGTAGCCATCTGCAACCTCAA
Source organism: Larix kaempferi (assembly GCA_027924585.1). NCBI lineage: Eukaryota > Viridiplantae > Streptophyta > Pinopsida > Pinales > Pinaceae > Larix > Larix kaempferi. The sequence goes on along the minus strand of BSBM01000195.1, from coordinate 30,557,320 downwards.
CCCGAAATAGTTGGGCATCCGGTGAACCATCTTCAATGTTGGTCGGCTCTTCTCCTGTATCAATCCGTAAGAGATGATCAGGACCGGCATTCAACCGGTTGAGCTTCGCAATAATTTCAAAATCGAATTCCTGAAAAAGAAGTAGCGAGCGGCATATATTCCCCCCCAACACAGGCTTATTGACCAAGTATTTTAATGCAAAATGATCCATGAACATCTTGAAATGGCCTCCTGTAACATCTCGATATTTTCATAAAAATTTAAAAAAAATTAAATCGCCATTAAAAGCTAATATTTGTAAAATGAGGAAATAATAATAATTAATAAAGCAGTAATTAATAAATGTGACATTTGGTATGAATAGTTTAACTGATGTGTCTTTTTGTCTTTTGATGGTGTATTGTGTTGGCGACACGTCATGAGTCCAATTAATGCTTATGTCCTTTATTCATATGCTCGAATGATTGAAAATTGTGATGCATTTGGAAAACATAATCTTTCTCGACAAGTTCTGACAGTTTACTTTTTCTGGATGATGATGAAAGGGGTCCCATGAGGTGCCCTGAGGCTTACTTAGCTACTCAGCTAAAGCATTGTACTCGTCCTTCATGCGCATATTTGCAGGTAAGAGATAGCGATAAAATTTAGAGTTTTAAATACCATGAGATAAATAAAAACCGCCTATGATTTTGGCGCTACAAGTATGGTTTCCTTCCAATTTGTAAGATGAATTTGACTAGCTCAAAATTGCAGATATCGTCAACTGTAGATATTGTCAATCTCAGAGTGTGATTGTTATGAATGTTTTCATTAGGCATTTGAGGCTTCACTTGTTTATTGTTCCATGAATGACTTGCGGCTGTTAAAACCAGTCTTTCATAAATTTCGACAGTGACAAGTTTAAGATAAGGACACATGGTCCTAAGCATACCATAGGGAGAGTAATAAGGTGGTTCTAAGTTCTCTATCACCTGGGTGATTATAATGGTGATGCATTAAGCATTTAAACCCTACCATGCAATCTATGTGATGGTTCCAAGGGTGGCAACTATACCCTAAGGGTTGTAACTTGTGAATTTATGCAATGGAAAACTTGACGAACTATATGATGAACCTTATAATAAACTTTATATTGAGTTGGGGTGGAGTCAATCCATATCCTAGGATTGAACGCGACCTAGGTGAATGTTCTATACTATGAGCATGCTTATGTCGATTTACATAGAACCTATAAGACCTTCAATACATGCTACCGGTGAATGTTATACCTTCATGTAATTTTATAAAGTCGATGCTATTAACGTTGATCCATATGGTTGGAAAGTGGAATGATGGCACTGCATAAAGTCTGCGTACGAAATTCAAGTGTGTAGTAAATGATTGGGTTTGCAATCAATTAGCCTAGCCACCGTGTTAAGGGTAATATTACGTGCACATCATGATGGATGTTTGGCATGTGATCAGCTTTGGCAAAGTTGAGTTGTAATGGGCCTCCTACCGTGGTGTCAATAGAGTTGGCAACTTCGTGGCTTGGGAGGTAGATGAGTGATTTAATACTACTCCTGCCACCCTCCAACGTGGCTTAATGAAATTAGATCTCTGTCATTGATTATGTGCGTTGGGATTGTGATGAACCCTAACGTAACTTATGGGATCTTGTAACGTTTTCTTGGTCATTGTTACGATGGTAGGGTTTGGGGTGAGGCCAACTCGCCGAGAGGAACTTAGGGTTTGATGTTTTTCTATCCTTCCTCGGGCTCGATCCTGAGACCGGCAGCAACCTACAGACTGTAAGTGAATGCTACCAAAGGACATTGAGTTTGAGTTGAATAGTGTGGCAATCCACAGGTTGGATGAGTGCGTCTGTTGTGGCATTTTAGTAACTTGCAAGTCCGGGGTTTTTGATCGGGTTGTAAGTTTCAAATGTATCACATAGTGTGGCCTTTGAGATGGGTGCTTCTCCTTCACAACGGATGTATGCTAGCTTCGTCAAGCCTCTATCACGACGCAGGTACAGTAAAGTTTCAAATATTTTAAGGTTTTCTTTGTTGCATGCACCGTATTCCAAGATTGATATTTAACTTAGTGCATGGTTTTTTGGCAGGTAGCTCTCGGCGAATAGCAGGGTACCAGGAAAGTTGACCGGGAGAAGAAATATAGCGAACCCACCGGTAAGCTTCAGTGGTACCCCTCCCTCGTGGTTCTCCTGGAATTGGACTTGATGAGCAGGGTGTTGGAAATATGTCTTCTCAGCAATGGCTTTTTCCTCGCCTGCAACATTGGGAAACGTTACTGTTTTATGTTTTGTTTGTTAGTGTAGATGATGTAAATGTTTCTTAAAACATATGGCCGGCCATCCCTTGGCTCTGCGAGCTTTATAGGGTTGAACCCTCATGTTTGCAAAGAGTATAACAGAATTTAACGTTTGATGTCCATCATTTGGCACTTCTAAGTCGATGGAAGAACAAGTGTGAAGCTACAAGAAAAGAAACATTGACTGTAGTTTTGTTTTGGCATTAGCAGTATAGTGTAAATTTGAATTGGGTTTTGGATTGGAACCTTCAGTAAACAGTGCGGCAATCTGTAGGATGCGGCCATCGTATTTTAAAATGGAAATGATAAATGTTTATGGTTTAATGCTTACAGTTGGTGATTTGTACTCTCGTTTTGGAATCTGTATCTGAAAGCCTGTTTAAGATGTTTAGGGTTTCATGTCTACATATGGTGTTTTCGAACTTCTCATTCTTGAACTCTGATCCAAGGAATGAAAGGCATGTTTAAGTTGTTTAATTAAATAGTGGCTATAAGCCCATAATAAAAAGGTGTTGGTTTTGTTTGAATACAACTGTGATAATGCTAACCCTAGCCTATCGATAATAATGAAATATTCTAAGTTCTAATGATGTTTAAAGAAAATAAGAATAATAGATCGTGATTTTACAGTTAGGATAACTATGGTAATGAAACATTTAATTGGGCAGCTGTTAAATGTTTGTAAATAATAGTGTGATGGGAACGGGTCAACCCTGGTTTGGGTGTAGAGATACTGTATTTTGCTCTGCCAACTCAGTAATGCCATTCTTTCCTTTGCTTTTAAGAACATGCTAATGTGCGAATTGAATTCTGCTATATGCAGTTAATAATACAGAATCAAAGAATTTACAGTGCATTCATCAATTAGTTTAACTTTCCTATTAGTCTAACAATTTGTCTACTTTTACTCTATCTCCCCGTATTTGTCCAATTGGGACTTCTAGAGAAAATGAAAGAACAATGCAGTACTTTTTTTTGCATAAAATAATAATATAGTGATGGCAATAAATTCTATAAAGATCAGATAGATTCAAACAACAAATAAAAGATTAAGTATGTGGTTAAACAGAATGCATGATATTGTTTTCTTTTGAAGAAATAACTGAAGAGTAGTAAACCCTAGTTGTTAACAGAATGTCCACCTTCATAAATCAAAAAAGAACCTATCGCTATAATTAATTTCTATTATGTTGTTTTAGCATACAGATTTGAATAGTAAAAACAATACATGCAGAGATCTAATCTATAGTTGCTAACATATAAGATGCATGAGGATCATAAGTCTGTGCATGGGTGGTCTCTTGGGGTTTATGTATTTAGATTCATGCTAGGTTTCACTTTTAACTGAACAGATTTAATCCTACTTCTCTGTACCGGAGTACGATGCAGCTTCATTCATGGGGAAAAATGCAGAGGAGTCATTTTATCAGTTCAACAGATGTAAATTAATTAGGATCTAATATTTTTCTGCTACTGATCATTAATAACATTACTAAGCCATTTTCTGAGAGCATTCATATGATTGGAAAAACACAAAAAGAATAGAATCTGAGTGTGATGGGAGTAACAAATCACTCAAGAATCCTATTCCACCCAACCTGCTCCCAAGCAGCCAAGATGTCTACCTTAGGATCCCCGAGCCTGTCCACTGATCCACCAAGAGGAAAAAGGTCCTCCAGCTTAGGACCTCTACTTGCAGCAGCAAGAAATTTATCCAGCCTTACAGGCTTAGTAAGCAATTGGACCAACACCAGCACCTCTGGTCTGTCCTTCTCAAAACAATTACAGAATTACACTTGCACTCTCCACAACCTCCCTATTCGAATCTTTCATCCATCACCGGATGCTCTGAGGAAATGTTTTTGCAGAAAACATTGTAAGAGATCCCTGCTCAATTCAAATTGCCTTTTATAAGCTGCCTTGGTCTTTTTGTAATTAGTGGTCATTAGTGAGCTACCTGCTCACCTCCCTCCACCTGGAGAGGGAAATGCAACAAAATTAGGGGGATTTGTCCCATAACAACAACTAATGGTAGAGTGAAAAAGCTGCCATCTATCCCAGTCCTTCCAGCAGCTTCCATTCCTCCTAGTGGTCCAGTGGAAACTCTTGTAACAGCTTTCTTGAGTGTTTGTCTCCCATTTTTATTTATTAAATAATAATAATGAGTCACTACATTCATCTTTGACCCAATTGGTCATAATTACAAAACTTGTAATTATAATTTTCACACAAAGTACTTTTGCAAAAAAGGATAATAGTAGAAAATAATTATTCTAAAAAATTGGGTAGGTGACATACACCCCCCATTAAGCCTCAACATCGTCCTCGATGTTGCTTTATTCACTCCTTGAGTGTTCCTAGAATAGAGTAAGGTATGCAGCCTACATACTACTCTCTAACTCCCAGGTAGCCTCTGCTGGGCTATAGTTCTTCCATTGCACTTTTACTTGGCCAACCGTGCGGTTCCGGAGTAGAGTTTTTTCCTTGCGAGAATACAGTTCGGTTCCACCGGAAAATCGCCGCCTTTTTCCACTTGAACATTATTCCAATTTACAACATGAGTAGGATCATGTACATATTTCTTTAAAAATTAAATGTGAAAAACATTATGGACATTCAGGTTTGAAGGTAAGGATAATTTATATGCCACAGGTCCAATTCTGGACAAGATTTCAAAAGGACCACAATACCTGGGTGCCAGTTTGGCACAACTCCCCAACTTTAAGGAACTCTTTTTCGGCCTTACCTTAAGAAAAACATGTTCACCAATGTGGAACTCTTTATGAGTTCTTTTAAGGTCTGCTTGACTTTTCTGTCTATCTCGGGTAGCTTTAAGATTTCCTTGTACTTGCTTCACGATTAGTTCTAATTCTTGCAACCATTCGAACCCTAAGGTGACCCTACTAACTGGATCACTCCATGACACCGGTGTGTTACACTTTCTACCGTAAAGAATCTCAAATGGGCTAAGTTTGGCTGAAGCATGGTAGTGATTATTATACGCAAACTTTGCTAAATGAAAGTAGTCTTTCCACTTACTAGGCTGATCGTTAACATACATTCTCAGCATATCTTCCAATATATGGTTCACCCTTTCAGTCTGTCTGTTAGTTTACATATGGAACGCAGTGCTGAAATTTAAGGTGGTGTTTAACCCTTTGAACAAGGACCTCCGGAAGTTACTCATGAACTTTAAATCTCGGTCTGAAACTATTACCTTGGGTATCTCATGCAGTCGGAAAATCTGTTTCATAAAAATTTATGCGATATCAGGAGCTTTATCGTTAGTTTTGACAGGGATAAAATGGGCTGCCTTGCTAAGTTTGTCTACTACCACCATGATGGAGTCGTACTGCTTTCGATTCTTTTGTAACCCAATGATGAAATCTATACTTATGAATTCCCATTTCCAGCTTGGTATAGGCAAGGGCCACAGCAATCCAGCAGGATGCTGATGTTCCACCTTCACTTTTTGATAGTCAAAACACTTGGCTATATATTCTGCTACTTCATCCTTCATCTTGGGCCAATAGTATTCCTTCCTTAGCATTGTGATGGTTTTCTGTTAACCTGGATGGCAAGAATAGTGGCTTTTGTGCATCTCATTCAAAATCAGAATTTTTACTGCGGGTACATTTGGTACGTACAATCTATTTTTGTAGAGGAGTAAGCCATTTTCCTTCAAACCGAAATCTGTTATAGAATTTTCAGATTTGTTTTCTACTGTTCTTTCTTGTAATTTTCTATATTCCTCATCCTTCTTAATTCCTTCAAAATTTTGTTCCTCCAAATCTGTTGCATATGTACTGATGGTTGAAATAAAATGTATCCTTGCATTACGACTCAATGCATCAGAAACTTTATTCTCCTTCCCCTTAATGTGCTGAATTTCAAAATCATACTCACTCAAAAAAGTTAGCCATCTGGCTTGCTTGGCATTTAAATTTGTTTGATCCAACAAATATTTCAGCCCCATATTATCTGTCATTAAGGTAAATTTTATGTCGATAAGGTGGTGACGCCACATTTTGAAGGCATGAATCACTGCTAACAATTTTAGATCGTAGGTGGAATAGTTCTTCTCGTGTATTTTGAGTTTTCTTGATTCATGTGCTACAGCATGTCCCTCCTGCGTTAGGACTCCTCCCAGTCTATCATTGCACGTGTCTGTGCACACTACAAAATCTTTATTAGGATCTGTAATCCTCAAAATAGGCTTTGAAGTCAGCAATTCTTTTAACTTTGCAAAACTATCCACACACTTTTGATCCCATACAAACTTCTTTCCCTTTTTCTGCAGTGATGTTATGGGGTTTGCAATCCTGGAAAACCCTTCAATGAATTTTCTATAATAACCAGTGATTCCCATAAACGATCGCACATCCGTCACATCTTTAGGAACCGACCATTCATTAATGGCCTTTATCTTGGCGCAGTCAATCGAAATCCTTTCCTCAGATATTATATGTCCTAAGTGCTAAATCTTGTCTTTGTAAAAATCACATTTGCTGAACTTATCATACAGCTGGTGCTCCCTCAAAACTTGCAGAATGATACGTAGATGTTCATCATGCTCCTCCTTGTTCTTAGAATATACCAAAATGTTATCAATGAACACAACTGCAAACTTATCTAAGTACTTGTGCAGAATTTTGTTCATTAAACACATAAATACAGCAGGTGCATTAGTTAATCCAAATGATATGACAACCAACTCATAGTTTCCATAACGAGTTCTAAAGGCTGTTTTGAAAATGTTTTCATCCTTCACACGGACCTGATGATATCCTGATCATAAATAGATCTTCAAGAATACTGTTGCTCCGTGTAGCTGGTCAAAAATATCGTCAATGCGGGGCAGTGGGTACCTATTCTTGATCGTCATTTTATTCGGTTGACGATAATCTATGCAAAGTCTTAGGGTACCATCCTTCTTCTTAACAAAAATGACTAGTGCTCCCCAAGGGGACACGCTAGGTCTTATATATTTTTTATCGACCAGCTCCTTCAGCTGAGCTTTTAACTCATTCAGCTCTAGTATATTCATCCGGTATGGAGCTTTAGAACTTGGTACAGCACTAGGTATTAATTCAATAGTAAAATCTAGGTCCCTTTTGGGAGGTAAATCTGGGATCTCTTCAGGAAAAATATCTTGGAAATCCTTTAAGATAGGTATGTCCTCTATTTTCAGTTTGTCCTCATTAGTACTTATCTCATCATGCACCACATTTACTTCAAACATCTGACACCCTTTTCTGATTTCCCTTTTTACTTGCATGGCTGAAATCTGTCGAACGGATGTTTTTCATGGGATGCCTCTTACCTCTACTATCTTCCCTTCATTATCTAGGCAAATAAAACTTTTCTCATAACAATTCAGAATGACACGATGGGTTTCTAACCAGTCCATACTGATTAGGATATCATATGACCCCAATGGCAGAATATTTAACTTAACCTGCGTGGTTAGTTGATTCATAGATAAATCACAATTTTCCACAAAATCAGAAACCTTTCTTTTTGTTCCTGTCGCTAATCTAACTAACCAATATTTATCGAATTTCTCTATTTTCAAATCGAGTATTTCTACAACAACTGGTGATATATAACTTAGACTAGCACCGGGGTCAATTAAAATAGAAACTGGGTGGTTTTGCAGCATACCTTCAACCTCCACCATTGAGACTTGGTGTTCAGCTTTTCGGTTGTCTAATGCTGCATTAATTCTAGGCACTTCTCTTGCCACATCTCCTACAATAGCTTCAAACTATATGGAGTGAAGATGGTTGGCCGGCCGTTTCTTGAGGGGACAGTCTATGGCATAATGGGGCCCTTGGCACTCAAAGAATTTTATAGGTGGCTTTTGTTCATTGGTCCTAGAAACATTGGGGACATTTCTGGGTGCTATAAATTTTTGTTGTTGATTATTTCTATTATGCTGAAATTTTTTATTCTGAAAATTTCTCTTCTAGAAACTGGAATTGCCACCATTTCTGAAATTTTTCCTCTTCTGTTAAAAATTACTGGGTTTTTGGTTTTTCCAGCTAGGTACCCCTTCTCTTTTCTTGTTTTGGTCAAAGAAAAAAGTGGCTTTCCTCATGGCCTCTTCTAGTGCCTTAGGGTTATCGTACTCTATCCTATCCTTGATGTGGAATGGTAGACAACTTAGGTACCTCTGGACCTTCGGTTTTTCCTCCACCATATACGACACATACCTTAGCAAACTTAAAAACTTCTTGTTCAGTTCTTTCATGTTCATTGTTCCCAGTTTCAGATCATAAAATTCTTTGGATTTTTCTTCATAATACTGCTCAGATAAGAATTTATTCTTGAAGTATCTTTTAAAAGTACTCCAACTCACATCTCGGTCTTTTATACCTTTCACCCTTTTAAGGTCTTGCCACCAAATATCTGTCTTTCTGGTTAGATTATAAATTGCCATCTTTGCCTTTAAATATTTTGAATAGTCGTAGATCTGGAAATACCTTTTCATGTCGGACAGCCATGCTTCCGCTGTCTCTCCTTTCTTTGTTTCGCCATTGAAAGTTGGAGGTTTGATCTTCTTGAATTCACTAGATATCTATTCGTACTGTTTATTTCTTTTTCTTTTTGGCTTGAAGTCTCCTTTACTGTTGTCACTAGAGTAGTTATGCTTCTTTTTACGTGGATGTTTGGCAGCTCTTGATGATGTTGAGTTGCTATTTTCCCCAGCTGTTTCTGTTTGTTTATCCTTGCCTTCATGAGATATCTCCTTAGTTTCGGAAGTATGTTCAAGGTCCTATTCATAATTTGGGTATTGATCGAATAGTGCTTGCTTCAACTCCTCCTGTGTCTTCAGGATTCTTTCATTGTCTTGTTTTACTGACTGGATCTATGCCTTCAATTCTTGAAAGGCACACAATAATTCTGACGAATCATTACCCCGATTGCCTTGGAATTGTTGTTCCATACTTGGGCTGTTTGGCGGAAATCTGTCCCTTATGTGTTCAGCTGATCCTTCCATATCTGTAAATCGAAGAAAATTTTCTGTATATGACAAAATAATTTAAACTTGAGTTAGCGAAAAATTTCAGAGTCATAAATTTTCTGTTTGCGTGTTTATTGGACCGTATTTAGGCCGAGAGTTCAAACACGAGCTCTGATACCACATGTAACATCCAGATATTTTCATAAAAATTTTAAAAAATTTAATTCTCCATTAAAAGCTAATATTTGTAAAATGCGGAAATAATAATAATTAATAAAGCAGTAATTAATAAATGCGACATTCGGTATGAATAGTTTAACTGCTATGTCTTTTTGTCTTCTGATGGTGTATCGTGTTGGCGACACGTCATGGGTCCAATTAATGCTTATGTCGTTTATTCATATGCTCGAATGATTGAAAATTATGATGCATTTGGAAAACAAAATCTTTCTCGACAAGTACTGACACTTTACTTTTTCTGGATGATGATGAAAGGGTTCCCACGAGGTGCCCCGAGGATTACTTAGCTACTCAGCTAAAACATTGTACTCGTCCTTCATGCGTAGATTCGCAGGTAAGAGATAGCGATAAAATTCAGAGTTTTTAATAACCGTGATATAAATAAAAACTGCCCATGATTTTGGTGCTACAGGTATGGTTTCCTTCCAATTTGTAAGATGAATTTGACTAGCTCAAAACTGCAGATATCGTCAATCTCAGAGTGTCATTTTTATGAATGTTTTCATTAGGCATTTGAGGCTTCACTTGTTTATCGTTCCATGAATGAATTGTGGCTATTAAAACCACTCTTTCATAAATTTCGACAGTGACAAGTTTAAGACAAGGACACATGGTCCTAAGCATACCATAGGGAGAGTAATAAGGTGGTTCTAAGTTCTCAATCACCTGGGCGATTATAATGGTGATGCATTAAGCATTTAAACCCTACCATGCAATGTATGAGATGGTTCCAAGGGTGGCAACTATACCCTAAGGGTTGTAACTTGTGAATTTATGCAATGGAAAACTTGACGAACAATATGATGAACCTTATAATAAACTTTATATTGAGTTGGGGCGTAGTCAGTCCATATCCTAGGATTGAGCGTGACCTAGGTGAATGTTCTATACTATGAGCATGCTTATGTCGATTTACATGTAACCTATAAGACCTTTAGTACATGCTACCGGTGAATGTTATACCTTGATGTAATTTTATAAAGTTGACGCTATTAACGTTGATCCATATAGTTGGTAGGTGGAATGATGGCACTGCATAAAGTCTCCGTACGAAATTCAAGGGTGTAGTAAATGATTGGGTTGGCAATCAATTCACCTGGCGACCATGTTAAGGGTAATATTACGTGCACGTCATGATGGATGTTTGGCATGTGATAAGGTTTGGCACAGCTAAGTTGTAACGGGCCTCCTGCCCTGGTGTCAACAGAGTTGGCAACTTCATGGATTTGGAGGTAGATGAGTGATTTAATACTACTTCTACCACCCTCTAACGTGGATTAATGAAATTAGATCTCTATCGTTGACTGTGTGCATTGGGATTGTAATGAACCCTAACGTAACTTATGGGATCTTGTAACGTTTTCTTGGTCATTGTTACTGTGGTAGGGTTTGGGGTCAGGCCAACCGGCCAAGAGGCACTTAGGGTTTGATGTTTTTCTAGCCTTCCTTGTGCTCGATCCTGAGACCGGAAGCAACCTTCAGACTGTAAGTGAATGCTACCAAAGGAGGCTGAGTCTGAGTTGAATAGTGTGGAAATCCACAGGTTGGATGAGTGTCTCTGTTGTGACGTTTTAGTAGCTTGCAAGTCTGGGGTTTTGGATCGGGTTGTAAGTTTTAAATGTATCACACAGTGTGGCCTTAGAGATGGGTGCTTCTCCTTCGCAGTGGATGGATGTTGGCTTCGTCAAGCCTCTATAACGACGTAGGTACAATAATGTTTCAAATATTTTAAGGTTTTCTTTGTTGCATGCACCGTATTTCAAGATTGATATTTAACTCAGTGCATGGTTGTTTGGCAGGTAGTTGTCGGCGAAGAGCAGGGTACCAGGAAAGTTAATGGGGAGAAGAAATATAGTGAACCCACCGGTAAGCTTCGGTGGTACCCCTCCCTTGTGGTTCTCCTAGAATCGGACTTGATGAGCAGGGTGTTGGAAGTATGTCTTCTCAGCAATGGCTTTTTCCTCGCCTGCAGCATTGGGAAACGTTACTGTTTTATGTTTTGTTTGTTAGTGTAGATGATGTAAATGTTTCTTAAAATGTATGTGATGGGTCTAATTTTCAGGTATTTGATAACACTTTTTCCACAGTCCAGCTCAAGCAATGGCAAAGAAACACTCTCAATTGTGGGAAAAGTGTTTTACTTTAATTATTTAATGAAATTGTTTTTATGATTATTCTTGTATGTTAGAATGCGTATCAAATAAACTAATTATATGGAAACCAAGTGTGATTGAGCAGGTTCAGGGTCATTCAAGGATGGACGTGTAGAAGACTAAAGGATCACCAAGCTCAGTGCCCTGTTTCCTGATTTATAGAGGACGCACTCCCACTTTCAAGAAGAATCGGCATTTTGACAATCAGTTAGGATCAACATTAAATCATATAAATATGGACCTCTCGGGTAGCGAGAGGCCCCTATTGTTATTTTTGGGAAAGACATTATTTTTAACGTTTTCTGCACTACTGAGATACTGAGAAGTACAGACTTCTATTTTGACATGGATTTTATATCTTAATGAAAGATTGATGATTAATTCCAGCCAACGTTTCTAAGTTTTTATTCTCTCCTGATTATGGGTTGGGGAGGGCCCCTCCAACACGTAGGTCAGGAGATTCCTATTTGCAGGTATTTTTCCAAGTATGTGTTTTACATTGATGAACAGTTCTATGACATACGAAAGCATTTGAATGATTCATTATTTCTGTAGTAGTTTATAATACATTCTATAGTACAACATAACAGCTTCAATAGTCCTGTATGTTCTTTCTTTCAACGCATATTTGAATCAACGATTGCATGTGTGTCGGCTTTGCTTTCAATATCATGGTTTAGATCTAGAGTTCATTGCAGTTTCTCATCATGATTAGTTTCTTTTGACTTCTTAGTAATAGATGGGTAAGCATAGAATGATCATACTTCAATTCTAGATTGGTAAAACAAGTTAGATCAAGACTCCAATTTTGTGCGTAGATAGTAGTTACAGAGTTTGTTTCCCCAATAGTAGAATAGCTCTACTATGATATTTTCATTCTCAGCATTTAATTATTTCAGCATTTTAATTATTTCAAATAGATTTACTATTTTTGTATCTTCATTTCTTAGAACAGATCAGCATCTAATTATTTCAGCATTTTAATTATTTAAAATAGATTCCCTGCTTTATTTATTAGAACATATTTACTGCTTTTGGTACCTTTATTTCCTAGAATAGATTTACTGCTTTCAGCACTTTAATTCTTTTAATTAGATTTATTGCTTTCCAGCATTTAATTCCATAGCATAATTTGTTGAGATATTGTAACTTCAAAGAATATTATATTTGTATATTATTTATTCCGGAGATGTTTCATTCCTCTGTAAAGATCTTATTGTATATCCGGAGATGTTTATTCCTCCATCGGAATGTGGTAACTCGGGTTATTAGACTTCCCTAGTGGAGGTCGGCCCTGTATGTGTTATGTGGGTAAAAGGGTTATTAGACCACCCTAGAGGGGTTGGCCCAGTCAGTTGTAGTGGGGTATTTAACCCATTGGTTACATACGAGCCTACGTGTACTTGTGTAAAAGATATGTCAGAGTAGTGTATAAATAGAGGAGGTGTGTTCCTCATTTGACACACACACTCACTCATTTGAGGATAGCGCATTTGTGGACAGAAGAGGTCTACTATTGTGGAGGAGGAGATCATGTCTCAGGGTTTCATCTTTGTATATTGCTGGTCATCTATATTGAGGAAGCTTTACTAGGTTTTCTACCCCATGAGTGTTTCCCAGGATAAATTTGTGTCTCTTGTGTTTATGCTGTGCTTGTTGTTTCTTCAGTGATCCTGTATATGCTATTATTGTGAAATGGAATGTAATGCTGCTATTTTCTGTATTAGCATATTAAATCTTAACACGGTATCAGAGCTAACCTGAAGGAAGACAAGGTATGGCACTTACGACACTTGCTTTACTTACGACAATTTGAAGGTTAGGGTTTTACATAGCAAAAACCAGTCATCGTGGAACTTTCGCTATAACTCCATTTTGGCGAAGGTTTAGGGTCTGAAAAGTTTACAGGTCGAATATAACATCCCCAGGTACCTTGTGTCCAAAGGGCATCCTCAGTACAAGTTAGGGTTTCTGCCTCTTCCAGATCTCAGTCAAAATCAGGTGACCTTGGCAAAAAGGTCATAACTTGGGCTAGGAAGATCCAAATGAAATTTTGTAAAAAGTGACAGGTAGTACACAGACTCTACTATCTCAGGAAACATTTTCAGAGGCCGAAGGTGAACCAGTGACACATGTCACGCCGTACAAGTGAGCTCCCCTGTTTTATCCCATAAACAGGTCACGTTGCGACACTTGGCATAACTCTCTCTCAGAGAGTCCAATTGAGGTCAGACCTGTCAGGATGGAAAGATAACAGGTTGAGCTATCTCAGTAAAATTTTTCAGAGGCCTAAGTTCAAACAATGACACGTGGCATGCCGTACAAGTTCGCTCTCCTGTTTTATCCCATAAACAGGTCACGTTGCGACACTTGGCATAACTCTCTCTCAGAAAACCCAATTGAGGTCAGACCTATCAGGATGGAAAGATGACAGGTCAGGCTACTGCAGAAAAAGGGTTTCAGACCCTGTGGAGCAAAAATTTCATATTTATAGAAGAAACAATCAGGTGCATAGTTCTGTCAAAACAGAATTATTTTTGGAGCACCTTTATTCATGGCTTTCGGAATTTAGGGTTTCGGAGAAAGTTAGAATTTTTGGAATCGGAGTCCAAGGCTGAATGCTACTCTGGAAAATCGAAATTTAGAGACCAAGATCGAATTTTTTGGTTGGGTAGAAGACCGGGCTTGATCAAACCCTAGTTCGGGATTTTGATCAGAAAAATCGAAAATTAGGGCTTCAGCAAAAGTTGGAATTTTTGAAGTCTGTAACCACGGCTGGAAGCTCCTCAGAAAAATAAGAGTTTAGAGCATTGGATCGAACCTCTTGATTGGACAGAAGGGTGGGCTTCATCAAACCCTAGTTCGGGGTCCTGTCCAGAAGATCCAGAAGTTTCAAAGGCAATTTTGAGGGGTCAAATTTTTGGAGATTCCAAAATTGAAGTATGCCAGTTTGATCAGCTCAGCAAGACATATTCTTTCATCCATTCAAAAGTGTGAAAGTCAAAGATTGAATTTTTAGGGTTTCTCTAGCAAACCCTAATCAAGCTCCAGATCAAGTTTCAGGGGGAGTTGAGGCTAAGGCCTTACATAAGAAGACTACAAAAAGTCTCGATAGGTATGACTGAAGGAGGTTCAGGTATGCCTTGAAATATGATTCTTGATTAAGTTCATAATGTGTTTGTCTTCATGTTATTTATTAGTACAATCTTGATTAATGTTATTAATTGTCTTATCACCCTAGTAACAATATCAATGCATGTGAATGATCAAAGACATTCATTGATTAGGGCTATATGATTGTACTTATGCATTATGGTGTTGTGTGAGGTTGATGTTGTCTGCTAACAAGACACATGTACATTACAAAAGACAAATCAAGTTCCATGACCATGACAACATAAAGACAAAGACTCACAAGGTATGTATGACTTTGTTATATTATGTTTAACCTACGAGACATGCAGGCTCTAGCTCAGGATCTCTAAATCATTGAAGAGATTGTTTAGGTATGTTGTACATAACTAAGCAGGTATACTAATTCAGGTATGTTTTCCTATGTCATGTTAGAATCTTACCTTGTGTAGGTATACTTGGTATGATTGGTTAGTAATCAAGGGTTTATGCATATTATGTCTCTTATCTTGGTTGATGGTTTAACTAACTAGATCAAACAAGAATATGCATGACTAAAAGAAGACTTCCTTGAAACCCTGAATACTAATGATCATGACTGTACATATTCAAGATTATTTAGAATTAGAATGTTTTGATAATATTGAGAATATACTAATGAATGTATGTTTGTGTATGAGATCATGAGGATGACACTGGTGTACACTTGAGCATGCACAGTGGTACAGAATGAATAGAAGTTCAGAAGACATACAGAAGATCAAGCGGGAGGCAACCACACAAACATAAAAGATAAGTATTTGAGTTATTATTAGAAATAGTAAATGATATTGCTTGTATGCATATTTGTATTCCTAGAATATATCATGCTGAGTGTAAACATTCATAAAGCATTGAACAGTATACTACTAATATGCATATGATTGGTAAGTTGGACAAACATTTCATTGTTGCTTGTCTAGAATGAAACCTCTTTGCTGACATGCTGAGAGCTGTGCACACTCTCGATAGTATGTTCTGGTAGAGATGGAAGGCATCTAGATAGCCACTGTATGCATACAGGATATGGGAAAGTGTTGTGCCAAAGTATTGGTCAAAATAGTTGCATAACTATGTAAATGATATCTGTATGCATAATAGGTTATCATGTCAAATATGATTTGATGATTATGAAGTATTACTAATCATGTACTTAATTTTGATTTGTAGGAAAGATCATGATGAATGATGAACTCTGAACAAGCGATGGATGTTCAAAAAAAGATTTACAAATCAAACACACTATAGAAAGCTTGTGGTTAAGAGATTCTCTTAGAAAGAGGAAGAGAATCATGATGAGATGTTTTGCTCCAAGGGACTAGATAAGACCATTCTCTTAATAATGTAATCAGGTTTTGTATGGGTTCCCAGGATCGGTAGTCAATTGATGAGCTTAATGATCATCATGGGTGATGTGGATCTCAACCTTTGCTACAAGGTTGAATATGGGTTCTATACACATATGACATGGATGCAAGAAGGAACTCACCACAGAGTTCGAATGATTTTGAGGCTCATATTAGTAGACCCATCTGACGAGAGATGGCACAGATAGATATGCAGAAGATCATTCAATGCTGAGTGTGAATAATGGACAATTGACAGCTTCATGACAAAGCTTGGGCTTTAACAGAAGTAAAGTTGTTCCTAACCTTTACCTTAAGGTTGTGGATGATGAATCTATCATACCATTACTGCATGACGATGATCTCTTTCTGACAAGGAATGAGAAACAGGTCATGAAAATGGCTGCAGAAATGAAAATGAAAGATCTCGGATTAATGCACTACTTCTTAGGTCTAGAAATATGGCAAGATCCAAAAGGAATCTTTTAAATCAAGGTAAGTATGCTGTGAAGTTTCTAAAAAGATTTGATATGTTGGAGTATAAAGTCATGGCCACTCCCATGGACTCCAACTTGAAGTTATTAGTAAATGACTCATCGTATTTAGTGGACCTAACCCATTATAGACAAATCATTGGGTCAATGATGTATTTAACAAATACTAGGCCAGATATATGCTTTGTTGTAAATACCCTAAGTCAGTATCTAGTAGAACCTAGAAAGGTTCACTTAATAGCTACAAAGCATGTAGTGAGGTACCTAAAAGGTACATTAGATTTTGGTCTATATTATCTTGGAGGTCATAAACTCCGTTTACTTGGTTACTCAAATTTTGATTGGGCAGGAAGTGTCTCAGACAGAAAGAGTACATCAGGTGGATGTTATAGTCTTGAATCTACCATGATCTCATGGTTTAGCAAGAAACAATCTAGTGTGGCTCTTAGTACTACTGAAGCATAATATATAGCTGTCTGCTCTACCAGTTGTGAAGCAGTGTGGCTTCAGAAGCTATTATATGGAGTGTTTGACTTAGAAATGGATTCCACTGTGATTATGTGTGACAATCAAAGCTGCATCAAGATGATAGAAAATCTTGTATTCCACGATAAGTCAAAACACATTAAGATCCGATACATCTATATACGAGATATGGTGCAGAGAAGAGCTATCAAGCTCGAGTATATAAGCACTGAGGATCAGATTGCTGATATCTTGACCAAACCTCTGTCTCAAGTAAAGTTTGAACACTTCCGAGACAAGCTTGGTGTAGTTCAGAAGGACCCTCCTCGAAAGGGGGAGTAGCACAGTATCCAATAACAAGTCTATCTCATCAATGATGAGGTCACCTATTTACTACACTTAATTACCTAGAATTATTTAGATTTAGGACTCTTATATTCTTTCTTTTGATGATAGATGTATACATGCTTTTGATGTTAGTTTTTGATGATAGATGTATACATACTTTTGATGTTAGTTTTCGATGATAGATGTATACATGCTTTTGATGTTAGTTTTTGATGATAGATGTATACATGCTTTTGATGTTAGTTTTCGATGATAGATGTATACATGCTTTTGACGTTAGTTTTTGATGATAGATGTATACATGTTTTGATGATGATGACACATGTTGTGGTTATACATGTTTTGATGATGATGACACATGTTGTGGTTATACATGTTTTGATGATGATGACACATGTTGTGGTTATACATGTTTTGATGATGATGACACATGTTGTGGTTATACATGTTTTAATGATGATGACACATGTTGTGGTTATACATGTTCTGATGATGATGACACATGTTGTGGTTATACATGTTCTGATGATGATGACACATGTTGTGGTTATACATGTCTTGATGATGAGGATACATGTTTTGTTATACATGTTGTGAAGGGATTGGATCATTCCTGGACTTCAGTCCTAAAGAAGAGCCGTAGACGTATGTCTTCGAAAATGAAGTTCTTGATGAACATGTTATGAAGGGATTGGATCATTCCTGGACTTCAGTCCTAAAGAAGAGCCGTAGACGTATGTCTTCGAAAATGAAGTTCTTGGTGAACATGTGAAGGGATTGGATCATTCCTGGACTTCAGTCCTAAAGAAGAGCCGTAGACGTAAGTCTTCGAGAATGAAGTCCTTGGTGGATGGTGAGGGATTAAGTCATCCTTGGACGTAGGTCCTAAATGCATGGTTGAGGATTAAGTCATCCTTGGATGTAGGATTAAGTCATCCTTGGACGTAGGTCCTAAATGCATGGTTGAGGATTAAGTCATCCTTGGACGTAGGTCCTAAATGTACGGTTGAGGATTAAGTCATCCTTGGACATAGGTCCTAAATGCACGGTGGAGGATTAAGTCATCCTTGGACATAGGTCCTAAATGCACGGTGGAGGATTAAGTCATCCTTGGACGTGGTCCTAAATGCACGGTGGAGGATTAAGTCATCCTTGGACGTGGTCCTAAATGCACGGTGGAGGATTAAGTCATCCTTGGACGTGGTCCTAAATGCATGGTGGAGGATTAAGTCATCCTTGGACGTGGTCCTAAATGCACGGTGGAGGATTAAGTCATCCTTGGACGTGGTCCTAAATGCACGGTGGAGGATTAAGTCATCCTTGGACGTGGTCCTAAATGCACGGTGGAGGATTAAGTCATCCTTGGACGTGGTCCTAAATGTACGGTGGAGGATTAAGTCATCGTTGGACGTGGTCCTAAATGTACGGTGGAGGATTAAGTCATCCTTGGACGTGGTCCTAAATGTACGGTGGAGGATTAAGTCATCCTTGGACGTGGTCCTAAATGTACGGTGGAGGATTAAGTCATCCTTCGTGGTCCTAAATGTACGGTGGAGGATTAAGTCATCCTTGGACGTGGTCCTAAATGTACGGTGGAGGATTAAGTCATCCTTGGACGTGGTCCTAAATGTACGGTGGAGGATTAAGTCATCCTTGGACGTGGTCCTAAATGTACGGTGGAGGATTAAGTCATCCTTGGACGTGGTCCTAAATGAACGGTTGAGGATTAAGTCATCCTTGGACGCTGTCCTAAATGTACAGTAAGGATTGGATCATCCTTGGACTTTGGTCCTGTAAACTGAGCCGTAGACATGTGGTCTCCGAGAACATGATAGGACTGTATCGTCCCTGGACTTCGGTTCAAAAAGGTACATGATAGGACTGGATCATCCCTGGACTTCGGTTCAAAAGGTACATGACTGGACATAGAGAACTGAATTGATCGTGTGATGATGATGCTGATGATCGTATGATGATGATGCTGATGATCGTGTGATGACGATGCTGTTGATCGTGTGATGATGATGCTGATGATCATGTGATGACGATGTTGATCGTGATGCTGATGATCATGTGATGACGATGTTGATCGTGATGCTGATGATTGTGTGATGACGATGTTGATCATGATGCTGATGATCATGTGATGACGATGTTGTTGATCGTGTGATGACGATGCTGATGATCATGTGATGACGATGTTGATCGTGATGCTGATGATCGTGTGATGACGATATTGTTGATCTTGTGTTGATGATGCTGATGATTGAGTACTATCAACTCTGATGATGTTGATGTTCCAGTATTGAAGATGTTCCAGTAACTGGTTGAGTTACTGATGATGTTGAGAAAGCTTCCAATGATTTATAGATGTATCATGTATGATGTCGATGACTCCTTGCTCGTGCAGATTCTATTATAATATCCTTCTCGTTAAGGGGGAGTGTTGAGATATTGTAACTTCAAAGAATATTATATTTGTATATTATTTATTCCGGAGATGTTTCATTCCTCCATAAAGATCTTATTGTATATCCGGAGATGTTTATTCCTCCATCGGAATGTGGTAACTCGGGTTATTAGACTTCCCTAGTGGAGGTTGGCCCTGTATGTGTTATGTGGGTAAAAGGGTTATTAGACCACCCTAGAGGGGTCGGCCCAGTCAGTTGTAGTGGGGTATTTAACCCATTGGTTAAATACGAGCCTACGTGTACTTGTGTAAAAGATATGTCAGAGTAGTGTATAAATAGAGGAGGTGTGTTCCTCATTTGACACACACACTCACTCATTTGAGGATAGCGCATTTGTGGACAGAAGAGGTCTGCTATTGTGGAGGAGGAGATCATGTCTCAGGGTTTCATCTTTGTATATTGCTGGTCATCTATATTGAGGAAGCTTTACTGGGTTTTCTACCCCATGAGGGTTTCCCAGGATAAATTTGTGTCTCTTGTGTTTATGCTGTGCTTGTTGTTTCTTCAGTGATCCTGTATATGCTATTATTGTGAAATGGAATGTAATGCTGCTATTTTCTGTATTAGCATATTAAATCTTAACATAATTAGTTTTCATATTTAGTAGACAATCTTTAGAACATCGATACCGACATCCAACTGTGACAAGAGATTATCCTATAAGAGCACAGATAGTGCATGCATCTCTAAAGTTTGTACGTTCCCCGGGTTGACAATTAAAGTAGGCTCTTGGTATAGCTGCCCTCATTAGGCATCCACATTAGGAGCTCACCAGTATGGCTGGCCATCCGTTGGCTCGGCAAGCTTGATAGGGTTGAACTCTCGTGTTTGCAAAGAATCTCACAAAATTTAACGTTTGATGTCCATCGTTTGGCACTTTTAAGTTGATGGAAGAACAAGTGTGAAGCTACAGGAAAAGAAACGTTGACTGTAGTTTTGTTTTGGCATTAGCGGTATAGTGTAAATTTGAATTGGGTTTTGGATTGGAACCTTCAGTAAATAATGCGGCAATCTATAGGATGCTGCCATCGTATTTTAAAATGGAAATGATAAATGTTTAGGTTTTAATGCTTATGGTTGGTGATTTGAACTCTCATTTTGGAATCTGTATCTGAAAGCCTGTTTAAGATGTTTAGGGTTTCATGTCTACGTATGGTGTTTTTGAACTTCTCATTCTTGAACTCTAATCCAAGGAACGAAAGACATGTTTAAGTTGTTTAATTAAATAGTGGCTATAAGCCGATAATAAAAAGGTGTTGGTTTTGTTTGAATACAACTGTGATAATGCTAACCCTAGCCTATCGATAATAATGAAATATGTTGGGCTGTAATGATGTTTAAAGAAAACAAGAATAATAGATCTTGATTCTACAGTTAGGATAACTATGGTAATGAAACATTTAATTGGGAAGCTATTAAATGTTTGTAAATAATAGTGTGATGGGAATGGGTCAACCCTGGTTTCGGTGTAGAGATACTATATTTTGCTATGCCAATTCAGTAATGCTATTCTTTCCTTTGCTTTTAAGAACATGCTAATGTGTGAAGTAAATTCTGCCATATGCAGTTAATAATACAGAATCAAAGAATTTACAGTGCATTCATCAATTAGTTTAACTTGCCTATTAGTATAACAGTTTGTCTACTTTTACTCTATCTCCCTGTATTTGTCCAATTGGGATTTCTGGAGAAAATGAAAGAACAATGCAGTACTTTTTTTTGCATAAAAGAATAATATAGTGATGGAAATCATTTCTATAAAGATCAGACAGATTCAGACAACAAATAAAACATTAAGTATGTGGTTAATCAGAATGCATGATATTGTTTTCTTTTAAAGAAATAACTAAAGACTAGTAAACCCTAGTTGTTAACACAATGTCCACCTTCAGAAATCAGAAAAGAACCTACTGCTATAATTAGTTTCTATTATGTTGTTTCAGCATATAGATTTGAATAGTAAAAATAATACATGCAGAGATCTAATCTACAGCTGCTAACATATAAGATGCATGAGGATCATAAGTCTGTGCATGGGTGGTCTCTTGGGTTTATATATTTAGATGCATGCTAGGTTTCACTTTTAACTGAATAGATTTAATGCTACCTCTCTATACTGGAGTACAATGCAGCTTCACGCATGGGGAAAAATGCATAGGAGTCATTTTATCAGTTCAACAAATATAAATTAATTAGGATCTAATATTTTTCTACTACTGATCATTAATAACATTACTAAGCCATTTTCTGAGAGCATTCATATGATTGGAAAAACACAAAAATAATAGAACTTGAGTGTGATGGGAGGAACAAATCACTCAAGAAGCCTGTTCCACCCAACCTACTCCCAAGAAGCCAAGATGTCTACCTTAGGATCCCCGAGCCTGTCCACTGATCCACCAGGAGGAAGAAGGTTCTGCAGCTTAGGACCTCTACTTGTAGCTGCAAGAAATTTATCCATCTTTACAGGCTTAGTAAGCAATTGGACCAGCACTAGCACCTCTAGTCTGTCCTTCTCATAACATTTTCAGACTTACACTTGCACTCTCCACAACCTCCCTATTCGAATCTCTTAGCCATCACCGGATGCTCTGAGGAAATGCTTCTGCAGAAAATATTGTAAGAGCTCCCTGCTCAATTCAAATTGCCTTTTATAGGTTGCCTAGGTCTTTTTGTAATTAGTGGTCATTAGTGAGCTACCTACTCACCTCCATCCACCTGGAGAGGGAAATGACACAAAATTAGGGGGATTTGTCCCATAACAACAGCTAATGGTAGAGTGCAAATGCTGCCATCTGTCCCAGTCCTTCCAACAACTTCCATTCCTCCTAGTGGGCCAGTGGACACTCTTGTAACAGCTTTCTTGAGTGTTTGTCTCCCATTTTTATTTATTAAATAATAATAATGAGTCATTACATTCATCTTTGACCCAATTGGTCATAATTACAAAACTTGTAATTATAATTTTCACACAAAGTATTTTTGCAAAAAAGGATAATAGTAGAAAATAATTATTCTCAAAAATTAGGTAGGTGACACTCCCAGTAAGTAATGGTGAAACTTCTGCAAAGTGTAAACCATTGCCAGACCTTCCCTCTCCGTAAGTATTGTTTTGTTCTGTAGATGACAACTTCCAGCTAGCAAAAGGAATGGGGCGATCAAGATCCCCTTCTCCTGGTTGAGCCAATATGATGCCTAATGCAATCGATGAGGCATCAACATGGACATGAAATTCCTTACTCCAATCCAGAAATACCAATATTAGTGTCGACGGCATCTTCGCCTTCAATGTTTCAAATCTAGCCTGACATTTCGGGCTCCACTGGAACACTGCATCCTTCTTCAACAACTTCTCCATAGGGGCAGTAATCACAGCGTAACCCCTCATGAACTTGCGATAATACCCTATGTGTCCCAGCATCACCCATAACTGCTTAACAGTAGTCGGTGGGGTCAAACTCAGAATAAGCGCGATCTTTGCTGGGTCAACCAAAAATCCTTGCTTACACACAATATGACCCAACAGTATGCAAAACAATGCACAAAAGATGAATTTCTTCAAATTCAGCGATATCTGGTGTTGTCGGTATCGCTCTAGCATTAAACACAGACTCTCCAGATGATCATGAACCAACCCATAGATCGTCCAATTGTCCATGTATACCTGTAAGGAATTTTGAATGAAATCTTTGAATGCGGCAACGACAACCCGTGAAAATATCGCATGTCCATTCTTCAAGCCAAACAGAATCACGGTGTACTGAAAGCAGCCCCATTCGGTAACAAGAGTTGTCTTATGGCGATCTTCTTTGGCAATGCGGATTTGATGCTAGCCAGAGAACCCATCTGTGAATGAGTACATCTCCTGGCTGCCCACTCCTTCGAGGACTTCGTTAGTAAATGGGGTCGGAAAGGGGTCATGCAAGCAGGCATCGTTCAACTTTCATAAATCCACACAGATGTGCACCTCTTTAGTCGTGTTGTCCTGCACCACCATAGCACTGATCCATTCCAACTCCTCGACTGGTTCAATAATACTAGCATCCAGGATGCGATCAGGTTCTTACTTGACCCTCTCCTTGTGTAGCAGATTTAGTTGATAGGGTTGCTACCAGACCGGCTTAGCATCTGGTTTTAATGGAATCTTCATCTCCTTTAAATCACCCAAAATCCCCTTCATGTCAGAAAATTTTGTCGGGAATACATCTTGAAACTCGTGGAGCATATCAGTGACCTTGCTTATCAACTCATCATCCCACTAATCCCCGACATTTGTGAACTTTGGAGTGTCCTCTATCCCAATGTTAATCTTGTGGATCTTCAGTGGTTGACTGATAGGATCACTAGGTGAATTAGGTGGCACCACAGCACGACTTCCTTCAGATTCTAGGATATTCACATTACACGGATCATCACCATCTTCTAGCCCACCACTGATATTGAAGCATTTCATGAGAGACTGCATCTGGCAATGCGCATGTGGTTCTGTAGGATAGGCCACTGGGACAACCTGTAGAATGACATCGCGGATGAGCTGTAATGCATTATTGACCTTGGGATCGTCATTCACAAAACTAAATGTATGGGTAAAACACACGGTGATATCTAACCATATAGAAATTTCCCCTTGCAACTCAGCTGTAGTATACCATGAGCGTGGCATCTCATCCAAATTATGTATAAAAGCATGGACCCACTCATCTTTTGGTCGTGATACCCATAACCATTGACACTCCATCAAATGACCACCAGGGTCATCCTGACCATCATACTTCCCAGTGTGGTAGACCTTGGTATCGCCAAAACGTACCATCATTAATCTTCTGCATTTCGACCACCCTTCAATTGATTCCTCGTGTGTTGCCCAGCAGCGTGCTGAAGCAGCCTTCAATGCTTCATTCAATGCCAACAATCGTTGAGGTTCAAAAACTCTTTCTTCAAACTCCTTCAGAAAGTCAGAGACACCAGGAAGCCCTTCATATGTTGGGAGTGTAACCGTTTCAGTTGTGATATAATACTGACTGTGTAACCAACCTACACTTACGAAGCGATACCTCGTGCAAGTGGTTCTGCCAATATTCTAGTGCATCATCAGAGTCGGAGGATGCAGAGCTTTCGCTGCGCCATCCCAACTCGTCATTGGTAGTAAGATATATATAATCTTCAGAAATATTGAATGCATGGTCCCATCTACTGGGATCATCATCCTTCATTGGTTCTATGTAGCGGAATCCTTCAGCCGGATTCAACGGGGCAATAACTTTGAGATCGTGATTTTCAAAAGTCATCATTCGTCGCTTGAAGTTGATTACAGCTCCACTATCATTATCCCATCCAATCCCCAGTAGTGCTGGATAAGAGCTTCCTCCCTCGACTACTTCTATTACATCAAAGTCGACATATGTTTTCATTCCCTTGATGTCCACCACCATTCGTGGAACTCTCCCAATTGGTGTTACGTTAGCGTGATTAGCTAATCGGAGCTATACAGGAGACCAGTTCAATGGGGGGCTCCCCATCTTCTGCCAAGCAGGGAAAATTTTAAGACCCCCCCCTAAATTTCTATGTATAAAAATTGAGTGAATCCCTATGCTATACTGGAAAATATGAAGGCTATTTTAGCAATGTTATATTGTGTATATATAATTTTTTGGTGAACCTATCATTAAATTATATAATATTGTAAATTATTGGCGAATCTTTCACTAAATTATAAAACCTTGTAAAATCTTGGCGATTCTTTCACGAAATCATAAAACCTTATAAAGGCTTGGCGAATCTTTATAACACTAGTACTAGAAATCCCCTTGTCAAACACTAAACTAACAACAACATCAAATATTTTGTCAATCCACCCGAGTTACAAATTTAGAATAATGACAGAGATGTACTTAACAAGTAGAATATCTATTCATAAGAACAAAGGTAACGTCATGAAGCTCTTATCAACTCATTGTAAATGACATATATAGAGGTTTGATGCATAAGAAGTAATGATGTTGCCTCCACTCATGATAATCCAATTCAAGCTAAGGGGGCACTTTATGGTGCACATAGAGGTACACATACACAAATGATTGAAGAACAATTACAACTTCCGAACTTCTACATCAAAATGATGTTGCCATGATTTTACTCACAAAATACCCATAAGCTATTAAAGTGATTGCACCATCATCACAATCATAACTCCATCTAGCACATGTATAAGTCACAAAATAGACAATAACACAAAATACAATATTATGACCATTGGGGCTAACAATGATAGATATGGTTTTGTGTAGTTTGTGCAGTCAGCTATGGCAATCTAACGAGTCTAGATATGCACCTTAGGCTTCAAGAGATTTAACCCAAATTTTGTTTATTCCATAATGGAATGGTTAAACTTTAAAGATACTCTTGATTTCACATTTTTCTTTTGACCTTGTAGAATGCAATTTTGTTGGCATTTATAGACCTACCTAGCACATATGGGACTAAAAAACCACCTTGATATTTAATTGGGAAACCTCTAGTGTCACAAAAATCAAATTAAAAACTGTGATTGCCATCTAGTTGGTTAAACTGGAGTACCTTAGTACATTGAAGAAAGTTAGCTCTTCAAATAGATCATAAGGAAATGCTCTGGAACAAATGTTGATATGTTTTCCGACATAATGAAAATTAGAGGATTGATAAGCACATACCCAACCAAAGTTCACATCTTTAAAAAAAAAACACAGAAAATTATTAAATACTTGAATGAAATTGATATTTCGTCTAAGATGTATGTGGATATGGCATGTAATATAGGTTAAACCACCTTATTGTATTAAAATTCACTCAAAAATGCCAATGCTCCAATGGATGTAGAAAGAAGAAATGTCGGTAAAATAACAAAGTGCATTATCAATTAAGACCTTAGTAAGAAGAATAAATTAATTCCCTAAATATGGAAAAATAATTTTGATTCAATATTTTGCAGGAACTGTTGAGCATAGTATCCCCTTCATCATACCCACAGTGTATTGGTTCTATAATGTGTAATTGTAGAAAATTTTAAATATATATCTATACAGGAAAGATGCTCTCTTCAGCAACATAAATAATTCTATTGAGTAGAACTATGCACATTAATAGATTATCTCCTTGTCCAAGTTCACTTCTATTCCATAAGTTACAATCCAACAATTTGAACTCAAATTTTATCACATTTCTGCAGAATCATCCATTTGGAGCTATGTTGAAATTTGTTAGGCTAATATTTAACACTATCTAGAAGTGATCCCAATATAAAACAACATTGGAGCACAATATATACAATTAACTATTAGTGGCACAACCACGTGCACCCCCACCCGGAACCTTCTTTTAAAACCTGCATTGAGCCAATTTTTTGGATAAGCTCTGCCCATGAAAAACATTGAACCAAATTACTAATAGATATCCATTTCTCTACAGTACGAGGAACAACATTTCAGAACTAACTTGTTAAGCCATGCCCTCTGAATATAACATTGAACTAAAAGCTTCTAAGTTTGAATAACCACTAATTTCCAACATGTGTTCTTAAGGGTTCCCTTTTCAATTACAACAGATAGTACATATGGCTAAAAAATCATTAGCAACATTTCATTATATTGCTTCAATAGATTCCTTTCAACATATATAGATTAATTACTTGCCATGTCAACTTATATCAATATGCACCTGATGTGTTACAAAATTTACTTTTCCTCATTACTATCATGGACAACCACTTACCCACCTATTCGTCAAGGAAAAAGGGTATATATTCATGAGACTCACTAAATAGGGAAGGTGCAGATGACTCTTCATCCAACATATATGATCCTCCATGCCATCTCTGGAAGGGCTAAACCTGGTGCTTACTACAACCTTTGTTTCCTTCTCCAAGCAAATCTTACTTCTCCACCCTATTTCTTTACTCTCTAGTAACTCAACCAGCCAGACCCCTTGATTATAACATTGAACTAAAAGCTTTGAAGTTTTAAATTTTAATAGATAATTGATTTCCAACACGTGTCCTCAACGAATCCTTTTTCAATTACAACACATACTTACAATAGTCTGTGGTATATCCAACTACAACTTAAACTAACATTAGCAATTTTTCCAGATCCTGATTTCTGAAGGCTTTGAGCCTCCAGGGACAAAGATTTTGCTGATTCAAGATCACTCACAACTACTTTGCTTGGACCCACTGCAGTCACACCAGTAGTAGGGAAACGTCGTGGGAAGGCCCTTTTACTTTTTTATTTTTTCAATCCTTCAAAAGCTGATGTACCCTATATATTAAACAAGAAAATCCTTGACATCAAATTCAATTAGCAAAGTGTTGAAGTGCACTACCAGTCAGACAAGCCATATCTTCAATCTGAAACTTTATTGTATAACAAATATTTCAAACGAATTATCTCCTACAAGGAAATGCATTAAACCAACTAGAGCAGTAACAAATGTCTTGAAATGCCTCGGCTTCAGATGAAGCTTTGAAGCTGAGAAACTATGCTTCTCTAGCAATGACCACCTGCCACAAGTAAAACAAACAAAATCAAATGGTGGCATAACATTACAGCCTACTTATTTTACTAAAGCAAATCAAACATACAAAATAAATAAAAACTGAAGACAATACATTAAATGCAAGCAAAGAAGTATTGAGCACAAGGAAATCTCTCATGCTACCCAAGCTTTGTGTGCTTTGATAAGCTGATTAACACGTGAATGTTAACAATCTTGTTTCAATATTGTATAAATTACCTTTAATATTATAACAGTTGGCATCACACTAAAATGAGAAAAGACAAGAAGACAATATTGTATTTGAATTATAAGAATTTGATGAATCAATTAACATGGATATGCCAAAACATAAGTATTGATCCACAAATTGAAATACTTAACTCCAACTTGTGTAGATAATGTAAAAAGTTTATAAATTATAAATGAGAATGACTTCAAAAGATGCTAAAGTGCTACTTAGTGTTAACTTTTCCATTTATCACATGATGAGTTAAATCACAAACCGTGGCCATCATTAGGATTTTCCACTTGTTTGACAAGCAAAAAACTTAATAGTTTTCAGGATTTCAGGATTTAACTTAACATGTGCATAAACAATAATGAGACAAGTGTTAATCTCTCCATTTATCACTTGCTGAGTTAAATCGCAAACCCTGACCATCATTAGGATTTTCTGCTTGTTTGACAAGCAGAAAACTTAACAGTTTTCAGGACTTCAGGATTTAACTTAACATGTACATAAATAATCATGAGATAACTCTAGCAAGTGATGATATTCAGAAAGGAACTGGTAGTTTTATATGAACCCCCTCAAAATGAATCTGAATAGACAGGAGATTTGCTTGACAAGAATGACAAAGAATAAATTACTAAGGATTCTTCTTCATCTACGAAGAAAAGAAAATTAGAAAGACTAGGTAAGAAAACCATACAAATGGTGCTTAGATATAGACAAACCATGGAATCTATAGGATTTGTCCATCGCTACACCTCTTTCAACATTGAGCCAGATGATTGACACAATGGTGGATTTGCAGTTGAGGCCAGTTGTAGGCCCTGGGGAATTTTGACCAAAAAGACACCCTGCATTCCTGGCATCATGGTTGAAAAAGGAATTGAAAGCTTATTCCTCAAAGTGCACCAGATAATTTTAGAAGATTCATGATCTAAGGTGGCTATGCATTTGCACTTCATTCAAGATGAAAAAAACAAAACAAAAAAGACGAGTATGACAAGCCTTTACTTCCAAATGTACATTAATGTCAAAAATATGTAAAACCTCTATAGGTTTGAATACAACAGAGTTTCTATTGATAAGATTTCTTGAAACTCAACATGCATACAATGCACATGAAACTCTTGAATCACAATAGAATTGTACCCTTGGGTGGTAAGAACCTATTGCTTCCATGAATCATTATAAAAGATAAACGTTTTACAGCTAAGAACTCCTGATCCTTCCATCACTCTTCATGACATCACTATTACCCATAAATCCCTTCTTCATGTCATACATCCAAAAGAAATTTAAACATCTCCTGCAATGTCAATGTGTTCCAGTAAAGTTCAATGTTGCATCAATTTGTTTCTCTGATGTAGGTGACTTTGAGTTTGTTTTTAGGGTAAATATGGTTTCAAGCAGTACCGACCAACAATGCTACAGTGATGATCAGAATTCCGCTAAGACTTATTCCTAAGATGACTCCCACTTTGCTCTTCCTAGAATTCGGCAAAGCCTTAAATAGGTAAGGGTTCCCAAAGTATCTATAGCAAATTTAAAAAGGAGATTTCCCATGAACGCGGGGCAGTAAGATCATAAAATTCAGATGTTTGTGGCGATGCTACTATAGAAAATACTAAACAAAATTCTGAAGCATATAAAATAAAATATGATTACTTTAGTTTCAATGAATTATTGAGAAATTCATAGAAAAGTTGAGTAGGAATTACACCACTGAAATTGTTGTTTTCTATAAACCTATAAGAAGGACAAAAGACATTGCCGCAAGATGTTATTGGTTAATCCTTTTAACTGTAAAAATAACAACATTCTATACAAGCAGGAAGAAAGACAACATCGAAACCAAATGTTATGATTAATTATTTTAATAACTGTGAAACAATAACAATAATAATAATGAGAGAGAGGGGAAAACAATAATGGAATAGAGTGGAACATACAACTCTTTAAGGTTTTTGAGTTTAGAGAGCCACTCAAGAATGCCTCCACTAAGGTGGTTGTTGTGTAGACACCTAAATAATAATAAAAGTAAAGTAAACGCGTTGCAATTTCTTTGTGTAAAATAATGATAAATCTGAGTTATGTGAAAGTACATAATTAGCAATGTGAATATTTCACTTTGAGAATTAACTTACAGTCTCTCCAACATTGTTAAATTGGAGAAATTCGGCAATGATCCTATTAGATGGTTATTGTCAAGTGACCTACTCATTTCAACATAGGACATGGAATGAATGCTACTTCCAGCATAATATTCGTCTTCTGAGCACACTTCTATATATATATATATACATATATATACAGATTTTGAACTAAGGATTTATTGAAAGGGTTACATAAAGTATGGACAGATAAAAGTAGAATTTGTTTACAGGTTAACTAATGCTGTCAACTGTCCAATATCATCAGGTATAGATCCTCTAAGATTGCTTCCCGACAAATTCCTGGCAACAGCGGAATTATCTATTGTAAAGTATACAATTTCAGGTACACCGAGGTCAATTTCAGTTAATAATTAGCACACTAGTAACAAATAAACAAAATAAGTAAACTTACATTTCTGAAATTCTTATACCCATAGAGTGGTTATGACAGTGAATTCCCTCCCACTCAATCAAATAACAAGGATCGGATATCCAATCTTTTATGTCAAACTTATTTTTGATGGCCTTAAGAGCTTCAACTGCAACTTCAAAACTACATGGTTAGACACTGAATTATACTATCAATAATTTCGGTATGCGAAGTTTTGTTACCATCTTGTGAATATGTTGTTGGTTGCGTATCCGATAGCCAGTAGTACTCATAAGCGTTGATAATAGGTGCAAGGGTGGTGCCAGTGGACTTATCAATATCAATTGTGAAGCTATATGTTGGATAATCATTGGTTAGGAATGTGAGCTCTATGGCAGAATAATTTCGCAGCAACATAGTGATGTTGGACCGCGTTACGCCATTTATCTTTATGTAAAAGGATCTGGATTTAGATGGATTTATCATCTCGATCTATACAAAATACAACACTACTAATGTCTTTTTTGTCTGGGATTGTCCTAAAAGTAATCGAATGCCATTCGATTCTGAGCTATTTGCAACCCACGTCGTTTGCATGACAGCACTTGGAGGAAATTCATTGGTATTCTCTGATGAAATGGGATGCAACACGGTTACAAGCACCATAGAATTTGTATCAGTTGAAGGACTTTGTGTTATCCATAAGCGATCGAAGCTATCCAAAGGATACCTGGGAAATTCAAAGATATTCAGCTCAATCATTTAGAGAAATATCTCAACTGCGGTAGTGTATCAAAATTGGTTTCGCACATCAATCTTCTTTTAGGCATATCAGCTCTTGTTTAAATCTCATAAATTTTCTAGCCATTATTAAAAAAGACCACCATATTAAAACATAAAACTCAATCATAAGAATGGCAAAATGAAATTTCAAATACTAATAAGATTCTTTCAAAACCTTAACACTTCAAGGCACCCCAAAATTGTTATCCTTCAACATATTCCCAGCATAATGTGAAATAGAGATATAATACATGACTTAGAAGTCCTTAGGTAAAACATATAAAGTTCAAGATGTTCACCGAATTAGCGTCGAATTTCCACCCACATTCATTCTCATTGATAAATCCAACATTGTTCCTGGTTTAGCCGCTGCATACATGCCTTCTCGGAGGGTCCTCAACTCGATAGTGTTGATAAAGGGATTATTGCATACTATCAATATGATAGGATTTACCACAAGAATTATGGTTTAAGTATCCACAACTTCAGAAAATTAGGGTTGTCAAGCTATCCCTTCACAAGTGCATGTCACACTCTAAACACCAACGCGAGGATGGAGAATAGAGAGAAGTCTTCGCTCAATGATGGAGAATAAAGAGCAGCGTTCAGTAGCCATACGATAAGAAGATGGAAAATGAATAGAACGATCATCAATGGAATGCAGAAAAAATGATTGACAAGGGAACATGAGAGGAGAAATGCCTTTACAGAGGAATATGACAGAACTATGTAGAATTCCAAGCATGAGGAGGTTTGCACGAGTTATGGCATTCATCTTTAATACCACTATCAGAGTAATTAAATCCCCAATTGCATTTTATTGAATGGAGAACGCTTATTTATTACATTCTTACTTATTTATTACATTCTTAAATGGATTATTTTTTTCCATCTTTTACGATTCCTACGGAGACTATTGGTCTTCTTAAACTATTTACAATGGGTACCATAATTTGAGGATTAGATCTCACTATATATATATTAAAATTGAAAATATATATATATATATATATATATATATATAATTGAAAATCTATGTTAATCCATAATACCTGGGTGATTTTACCAAAAACCATAGTTTCCATGATCGCTGAAGGACGAATTTACCCTCAGCAACCGCCATTTCTACAGATTTTGGGCGAAATAGGGGGAGTGAGATTATTTTACGGGCTATGGGAGATCCAAATCTAATCAAACCTTAGCAAAATAGTTAGATTTAAAATTCTCTTTATAAATTTTATTGGGCTAATGTGCCATTTATTAAAAATAAATACATAAAAATTGGGCTAATCATAGTAAATGATGGTTTAATAAAAAAATAGCCCACTAAAAAATTAAAACCCCTAAATTTATCCCATGGGCTAAGATTAGCCCCTAAAACTTTTCCTGCTGCTAATCTTGCTTGGTCAAGATGTTGACATCTGAACCAAAGTCTAGAATAACCAAATCAACATCGTAGTCACCAATTTGAATATTCATTCGCATCTCCTTACCTGTCTTCCGTCGTTGAAGGGAATTAACCGCAAGCTCTTGTTGATCCTAGGTCGGTCGTCAAAACAAGGCTTCAATCGCAGCAAGAGCATTGGAATCTCTGGCTAGGGACAAACAATGTTCCAAAAATGCTTGAAGTGTGTTGGACCGTTGTGATGGACCGACATCCGAAGTGGCATCAAAAGTAGAGGGCATGTTATACAGAACAACTTTACCTCGGTTGTTTTCTAGTGCACGTCATGTTTGAAGAAACGTCTCCCGCTCCTCATCAATGTCAAATGCTACCTTCTTTTGTCTGGATAACCTGATCATGGAGCTGTCCGCTCCAGTTGTCTTTCCTCCGTGAGTGACCACAACAACAGAAGCATCTTGCAGTCTTGGTTCTGTAGAAATTGTCGCGATGTTTGCACCCTGGGTCTGGGTCAACGGCGGATTCCCAAGTGGGTTCACATTTTGATTCCTATTTTTCTGCATATTATGGTTCTGTACTGGTTGCTACACTAGGTTTTGGGTAGGCTGCTATTCCTGGGGCTGGTTCTGCAACTAGGGAGTATTTCCTGCTTGCCATCGCACAATCAACTGTGGACAATTCTCAACCATGTGATCGTTAACAAAGCAAAACATACACTGGTTCTGTAGTTGTGGACAGTGTCACTGGTAGTGTCCCCATGCCGCACAGTGATAGCAATGAATAGGTCCATGACCACCTCGTCCTCCTCCATGATCAAATCCACCGCCACGGCCACCCCGGTATCCTCCCCGAAATCCTCCCTACTATTGGTACTGTGGTTAATTAAATTATTGCTGCATTGGTGCCGGTTGCATTCCTTGTCATTGTGGTGCATACTGCGGTTGTTGTACATACTGTGGCTATTGTGGATCCATCTGCATCGGAGCATACTGTGGCATGAATTGCGGGGGTTCTTGCTTTTGTGGTACAAACTACATCTGCAGTTGAGGTAGCAGTTGGGATACCTATGGTTGCAGGTGTTGTACAACACGGTGGTCATCCTTTACATAAAACACATCACACATTCTTTCTTGTAGCAACCCATATGCACTGCAATCCTTGTCGTCATGACCCACTGATTTGTAGAATGTACAATAGAGATTCCTCAGGGTGGTTACCATTTTCTGCACATATGGGAAATTGTCATGACTGTGCCCATATACCTGGAAAACGCGACACCATGGCATGCTACCACCTTTCAATGGATTTGGTGCTCTTGAAACTAGATAATTATGGAAGTCTCGGCAATTGTCCTTCGTATGCTCTTCTCCTCGACATCATGTCCACCAGAGATCGTTGCACTACTCCTTTCCCTTTTTCAAATCTTGCAGCTGTATAGTTAAGTTACTGAGCTGTGTTTGTATCTGCAACATCTTGGCTGCATTTTCTCCAATCGGCGATGCCTCCAATCACATTGTAATATCCAGAGCTTCACTAGGCGTTGAGATGTTTTGGTGCATCAATGGTAGCTGAATATGTGGTAGCAGTGCCGTGATGAACCATTCTTTATGTTGGATAGTGCTCATATAAAAACTAACCTTTTCTACAAGTGTCTTGAATCGCTGGTTGAAATCCCATACCGTCTCATTGGGATACTGCTTAATTTCTTTCAATTCTATAATATATTGAGCCTGAGACTTGGGCCTTCTAAATTCGGCAATCAGCCCATCCCAAATCTCATCCAGCAACTTCTCTGGGGCTCCTGTAGGCACTAGAACGAACTTCAAAAACCAATCTAATGCACGACCTCGTAGAGTCATTGCTAACTGTCCTTTTTTAGCAGCATCATCGGTGATCTGTTTGATGGTCCAGACCGCTTCACACAAAAACCAATACTGTTCTAGGTTGTCTGTCACACTCTCATGGAACAACGGTAACTTAGCATCATCTCCTGCAATTTTGGGCTTCCTTCCTCCTTTCATTGTACTACTACCAATTAGCTTCTATGCGATTGACGAACTTGGTGGTGTCGAAGTGGTATTTCTTGCTATCTGAGAGATAGTGAGTGGAGGTGTGGGTACCTTGGTGGTGGGGTTTGGTGCTGCTTCTATCTTGGGCGTAGCCTAGCTGTTCTTGTTAGGACTGTGAGGTAACTTCGTCCCATGTGGTATTCCTTCACAGTCTTGCGGTTCGACCACAGCAGGACCTTCTCCTATCCTCTGCCTCTTTTCCTGTTGGAACCTCGCTCCTCCCCTTGTAAGACAACTCTCTTCCTCGACTTCACTCACAGTCTCATCATGACCTACACCCATCTACCCCTTAACATTCCATGTACTACCCCCCAACCGTCGCGGTACCCACGGCCTCCGCCCACGAGGCTATCTACTGATCAAGATGCATCTTCAATATACCCCTTTCACAAATAAGCATCTTGATCGACAGTTGAAGCGACAGTAAAAACATGCCCCAACGTTCGCGGAAAAAATATATTTCAACTTTACTCTAGGACATCTTAGTATCAACCGTGAACTCTATGATATAGCCCTCTAGGATGCTATTGAACCACACTTCGATAACCCGTGATGCTTTATTATCAACTTCCTACAGTTCCTGAATCAATTCGGGGGTCCAGGTCGTCAGTTCACCACCTTGGAAGTTCCTCTTCTGGAATGTCAAATTTGCCAACCATTCAAACAATAGGACCTAGAACTCACAGAATAACCATTCATGCGGTCCATCATGAATGTATCTATCTACCCACTGTCCTACTGTCAATTGAGTGTTCCGGCTTTCCTCTTTAGCGAATTCTTGCAACTTCTGATCAAACCATTCTTGGATGTCCGGTTTCGTCGGGTGCCACAACATCTCCTCCTTTCACTTGGAACACGGTCCTGGCAAAGGAACCATTTGTTGGCTCAAACCCAATCGACAGGGATTCCACTCAATGTCGAGACATACCGCAGTCTCCCTAGCCACTGGCCCAAGCAGGTTTTGTCCTACACAGCAACACCTGTGGAGCAGATGAGGTCTCACCCAAGGCGTCTAGGGAGAGTAGACAGAACCATGTTTCCACCGAATGAAGGAGGATGGTTGCGGCTATAACACTTAAACTTATTGCATAACCGGGACAGAGATTTCTAAGCATTGAACATAGTATTTAAAGCAATATTCAACCAAGACATTCATCATTGCAATGACAGTAATTGTAAAACAAGCATTGCATCAAAGAAGCATGATATTATTCGTATAGTGAAACATCACATTACCACAGCTGAACAGATTAAACACAGAGATTGTACCAACATAGCTTCATCATATTATCATTGTCGACCTAGATACAATGTTTCTGCAAAAACTAGATCTCCATAACAACTCTTGACATTAAAACATACCCGGAAGACATACAACCAACAACAAAGCTTCACATTATTTTCCATCCTTCGATTCTCTTCTCTCAACACTTACAATTATCATCTATATATAGGATTCCGCCTTACAATTCTTTTCCACTTACTAACGACTTCCTAATTGACACTATGGACAAATGACCCAATCTGTAACTGACCTAGTCCAAAAATGACCAAAAACCCGCATTCTGCGGTATAATTGACTCAACAGTACATAATATGTGGTCCAAATGACCCAAAACCCGCAATTTGCGGTACAATTGACCCACACATGCACAAAATCATCTTCTGCCATCTTCTTTCACGCCATCTTCTGCCTTGTCACAGCATCGAAGATGCTGCAATACCATCTTACCAAACTGCTTGCCAACACTGTTCTACTTCTAATCCAAGAAAGAACTTCATTAATCCAAGGTCTTTCATCTCGATCTCTTTCTTCATAGCTACCTTGAACTCATCTACTGACAGGCCCCCTGTAAAAATCATATGATCAACATATAAACAAACTATCAAAATCTCCTTATTGATTTACCTCTGTGTAAAGTGTTGGTTCGTTGTTGCTTCCGCTAAAACCATTTTTGACCAGATAAGAATCAATTATGTTGTACCAAGCTCTTGGAGCTTGCTTGAGCACATATAGAGCTTTCTTCAACTTGTAAACTTTATCTTCATGTTCTTTTATTTCATACCCAAGTGGCTGCTCCACATAAATTTCTTCTTCAAGAATTCCATTCAAGAATGCCGACTTGACATCCATCTGATACACTTTCCATTTTTTCTGGGCAGCAATTGCAAGGACTGCTCTTACTATGTCCAATCTTGCCACTGGTGCAAAATTTTCTCCAAAATCAATTCCTGGTTGTTGCAAGAAACCTTTTGCTACTAACCTTTCCTTGTACCTATCAATCTCACATTTTTCATTGAGTTTGGTTTTATAGACCCACATCACACCAATGGGTTTCTTATTCTTTGGTAGGTCAACTAGATCCCATGTATCATTCCTCTCAATGGAATCTATCTCTTCATCCATAGCTTTTACCCAATGCTCTGGTTTTACAACCTCTTCATAAAACACAGGTTCACTAGGAGTAAAAATGTAATTGGTATTTGCATCCAATTCATCATCAATATCTTCCAATCTTCTAGTCTTTATATTACTGTGACTAGATTCATTACCTAATTGCAGACTTGATGCTTCACCGCGAACTAAGTTTGTAGGTGTTCTTTCTGGAGTATTTGCTACTAGTGAAGATGATACTAGACCCTGTTGTCCAATCAACTACTCTTCCCCTCCATCTTTTGGTTGGGGTATTGCAGCTCCTACTCCCTTGTCTATGGTTCCATTCCATGACTCTTCCTCTTTGAACAAACATCTCTGCTAAGGATAACTTTTTTGGTAATAGGGTTATACAGCTTGTAGGCTCTAGTTTCTTCACCGTATACAAGAAATATACATTTCTCATTCCTCTTGTCTAGCTTTCTTATTAGTTGTTTAGGAACATGAGCATAAGCAACACAACAAAATATTCTAAAATGAGAAACATTACAAATCATACCTATCCATGCTTCCTCTGGTACTCTGTTCTTCACAATTTTGGTGGGAGATCTGTTCATCACATGAACAACACAAGCCACTGCGTCTCCCCAAAATTCATGGGACAAATTTATTCCTTTCAACATGCTCCTTGCCATATTCTTGATGGTTCTATTCTTGTGTTTTGCAATACCGTTCTACTGAGGTGTATATATTGTAGTGAATTGACTCTTGATTCCATGATGTTTGCAGTAATCATGAAATTCCTTTGATTCATACTCTCCCCCTCCATCTGATCTCAAAACGTTGAGTTGATAACCACTCTATTTCTCAAATAGAGCCCTAAATTCCTTGAACTTGCCAAAAGTTTCAAACTTCTGATGAAGGAAATACACCCATGTTTTTCTACTTAAATCATCGATAAATGTAAGAAAATAATAGCTTCCACCAATTGATTTAGTTTGCAATGGTCCACACAGATCAATATGAATAAGTTCTAGAGGTGCATGTGCCCTTCGAGACATACCTTTAGGAAATCTATCCCTATGCTGCTTTGCAATGATGCAACGCTTACAACTTCTTTCTGTCTCCTTCATAGGGGGTAATCCTTTTACCATCTCTTTCTGCTGCAAAAACTTGATACCACCAAAGTGAATATGTCAATATCTAAAATGCCATAACCAATAATCATCCATGCAAGTGGATTTTTGAGCAAAAGAGGTTACCTTGTTGCTGGGTGCTCGCACGAAGTTGGTTCCACTTTTTAGTGCCACTATAGAAATAAAAAACGCACCTCCGAAACGGAAATCCATAACGCATATGCATTATTGTGGCTAGGTTCGGACAAAGCCGAGTCAAAACCCGAGGCTAAGCTTAGTTAGCCCATATCGCATATGCGATAAATCAAATCACAAGTGCGATATATCCCACTTGCGTTATATCGAAAGTGCGATATATCCCACTTGTGTTATAACAAAGCCATGATTTGGATCATGTGGATCATCTTAAATTTTATTTTCTTTCACAATGATCATTTTAAATTTTATTTTGTAGTGGGCATGGTAATATCAATGCTCTATCTAAACTTAGTAACCCACCTTTCTTCTACATCCATATGGCTCCTCAACTCATCCTACTCTCTGATCACTATAACTATCCTTTTTGTAAGAGAGTCCCATCATGACAACTTTACATGGTCACCCTATGTTCCTCGATGATATGTGACTATAAAATTGGATTTATTAGTAAAATGTATAATGTTCTCTAGTTAAATTGTCCTTCCCCTCGTACCTCAGGAAAGTCCCTCTAGGTTGTTTATTAATAAAAGGGTTTCGTATAATAAATTAACACTTTTATAATGCTTAGGAGGGGATTCTCATAGCAGGTAAGAAAATGATTCTATTATTACTCAGATTAAGATATGCCATCTCTATTCAGTAAGGAGCAGGTTATAAAATATAGAGTTAATTACTTATAAAGCAGGCTCTGTTAGCAAGTATAAGCACTACCAATGCTATATTCAGGAAGTAGTACTAAGTTGCATGTCATATCAATAAATCGAAAGAGTTGAGCGGGAGTCATGATTTGTAATGGTATATGTACTTCCAATTCCTCTCATTCCTCTAGAAGGATTGAATCCCTCCATATCTCTTCCATTTTTCAAAGTTGTAGTCGAACTAGGGTTCGATTCATATGGTCTTCTTATTTCGCCATCATTTGTGTTTATTGTTTTTTTTCTCTGTTTGTTTGAATGATTAGAGTTTCATTTATTGTACTAATTTTATTGTCTCTATGCATACAATTTTACTTGCAAAGGCATAGTTAGAGAGATTCAATTGATTTACGAGAGAGGGGACCATATACAAACTTTGTTTGTTCTCTAGATGTGAATACTAGAGATGATTTGAAACATTAATTTTCTTATCTTATATCTGTTTTTATTTGAGATGTTATCCTTCTGTATAGGGCACCGTGGATCTCTTCTACAACTAATGTCACATGTACAATTTGTGCACTAAGTTGATTTCTTGTTTCGATATCTTCTCCTCTAATTTTTTTTATTCCTTTGATGTCTTCTATCATACCCTTCTCCATATAACTCCTTCGTTGCTTATCCAACCACACCATGTCACCCATCCATGCACCCACTATTTCAACTAATGTTATTAAAATGGAGGCTAATATCTCTTATTATAGATCATAAAAATAAGCAACCCACTTCCTCTCTTCTACCATTACCTTTTCTCTCTTCAAACCTATTTGCCCCTATCCTACAAAGATATAAAATTAGACATTTAAAAAAAACTATACTCTATCTTTCTCTCATTACTCACGTGATCTCTTTATGAAAATATATTTGATGACTACAAATATGGTAATTCAATTACAAATAAACTCCATGGAGATAAAATAACACATTTTGGCAATGATGTTTTGTAATCAATATTTATAATGAACATTACTAATTTATAATACATATCTTAATGTATTTTGAGTTATTTTCTTCGATGAAACTTTATTTTGATTAATTATGTATTCTACACAAGCATACGATAATTAACATGAAGAAGAAGAACACTCCTCGAATTACTCTATATCTAGTATAATTTTATATGAGGATGTTGATTGTTTGGTAAACCATTGGAAGATAAAAGGGGCTCCATAAATTTATATAATATAAATACCATTAATAACAAAGGCGAAATTGTGACATAAAATCCCAGAGGGTTAGCTCAAGTGGTTGAGTGTTGTAATCGCAAGCAAAAGAAATCCCTAGGTGGCTATGCAGGGCCTCAATTGATGTCCAGGCTCAAATGGTGCAAACATGATTATCGCTCCCCTAAGGCAAGACATAGCTCGTGAAAATGTTGTAATTATCACTCCCTAGTAGGCTTGCAAGGAGTGACAAAGTTGTAATTGTCTCGCCCTAGTCAAGGAGAAAGGGGTGAAAATCCTTATACATTGGCAAAAATGAAGGTCCAAATGATGCGATTTCGACATACTAATTAAGGATGTGTAGAATTCAATGTGCCCTTGTCTCCCTCGTCCTTGGTCCAATGAAATCCCCAATCATTTAATCATTCATATATAGAGGATTAATAGTCGAAGGAAATCCCCAATCATTTATTCATTCATATAAAAAGGATTAATAGAGTTAAAAAATGCAGCTACGATATATCACAAGTGCGATATATCTTACTTTCGATATATCAAACTTGCGATATATCGCAAGTGCGATTTGTAATGCAAAATATATATATATATATATATAAAATAGAGTGACTGCGGCCTCATTTTCTTTCATATATATCTTAAAGGATTAATAGAGTTACAAAACGCACTTGCGATATATGGCAAGTGCGATTTATAATGCAAAAATATATATATATATATATAAAAGAGTGGCCGTGCGGCCTCATTTTCATTCATATATATTTAGGATTAATAGATACAAATAACGCACTTGCGATATATCGCAAGTACAATTTGCAATGCAAAAAAAATGAAAAAAATAAAACACAGTGCCTGTGCCCTTGGTCCCAAATTCATATATATTTAGGATTAAAAAATGCAATTTCATTTATAAAGTTAAAAAACGCACTTGCGATATATCGCATGTGCGATTTGTAATGCAAAAAAATATACATATATAAATCACAGTGCCCGCGGCCTCATTTTCCCAATTTACACAGTGAAGGACCGGCAATATCAGGAAGGCAAAAAAATGCACCTGTCGATTTTCATTTGAGAGAAGGAGGAGGCAAGCCATTTCACAATTCGGATAAAATGAAAGGTGGGTGGCAAGATTTACTAGTTTTTTAATTCCTTTTGAATTTTTCATTATTGTGTTTGTTAATTTAAACTAGTTTTTGTTTTTTTTAAAACCAATTTAATAAAATTTGTTAGATGTATTAAAAAACAAACAATGAAATTGATTAATTAAATTTTGAAATTGAACTCTTTTGTTCTTAACAGAGAGCAGAAACCCAGACACAAACCCAAACCCAAACCAAAATTAGGACACAAACCCAAACCCAAACCAAAATTAGGACACAAACCCAAACCCAAACCAAAATCCAGACACAAACCCACCAATGCGGAGGAACATGACCGTAATTCTGAGATTTTGGCTCGTTTGGGTTCACTGAGATGCCTTAGCTCACTCTTTAGGGGGGGGACCACTTAAGAGAAATCTTTAGCGGAGGCCTTAGACTCCATAACAAATAAAATTGCCAATGCCTAGGTAGCACTGTGCAACATTAGCTCGTACAGAGATTCCCAGAGGAAATACTATTCCACTGGGTTGAGCTACAAAGAT
Source organism: Larix kaempferi (assembly GCA_027924585.1). Classification (NCBI taxonomy): domain Eukaryota; kingdom Viridiplantae; phylum Streptophyta; class Pinopsida; order Pinales; family Pinaceae; genus Larix; species Larix kaempferi. Next base: position 30,514,585 of record BSBM01000195.1, on the reverse strand, counting down.
GTAAAAAAATTAAAGATAACCAAAGACCAATTGTTTTCCTTATTCTGGGACCCCAACACCAGATTGGTTCCACCCACCAGTCAACCTCACATTTCCATAGACTGGTGCATGGAACCAAATATTAAAGCCAATTGGATGGATCGCTGGTACATGGTCTTCGATGAATACCCTCATGGGAATAGAGACATCCCGTTTTATTTCCTTAGGAAGCTGTATGTAGAATTTATCCTGGGGAAACATGTTAACTATTTTGACATTTTAGAGTTCCAGGGTGTAGGTCATGGGATGCCCCAAGATAGGGAAGGGACTAGGACTGATTCTAACTATGTGCGACGCCCTCCACGCACACCAAACCCCCCTCGGTTATATCCTCCAGCGGGTCTAGGTCTTGATGATACGTAGGAGTCCTTATTATATTTGGTTGATACTTTGCTTCGGCATGGGACTGCCGTCCAAGGCAATGTAGGCCAAGGGGTTGGCACTTTCGAGGCTGGCCCATCTGGGGTTGGACCATCTCACAGTCAGGATCCACCTTTTAGGTCCCCAGACCAAACCAGAGCTACACATCACACCGGTGATGCAGAGTCTTCAAAGCATTGGTTTATTCCACACCCTTGCACATCGTGCCGAAGCATATGCTATGGGCCTGCTTCAGAGTTTCGGGGCGATGGATTACTCCGATATGTAAATAACATTCATTCTTTACATAGTATATAAATTTTGTTTTATATCACAATTTTCAATTGTTTTGTAATTTATTTCTATTTAAATAATTATCTGACAATTTATGTGAACAAATATACAGCTGGTGTCCAATGACACCCCAGATTCACGTAATCCACCCGTTGATGCTGATTCCATTGATGCAGCGGTCAATGCTGCATATGATTTTGGTGCTTCACCATTAGTTGTAAGAACTTTATTTTTAATTTGTATTTGCTGACATTGGTCCATATGTTACTTTATGCAAGCATCTAGTGATGCAGTGGTGCTTGAAGAGCACCAAATCGACTTTGTTGGTGACCCACCTCTCCCCCCCCTAGGTACATGTGTACATGTCTCTCTTTCTTTGAAAAGGTCCTTGTACGTCCATACATATTATATATAGTCTCATTTTATTTGTATTTGCTGACATTGGTCCATATGTTACTTTATGCAGGCATCTAGTGATGCAATGGTGCCTGAAGAGCACCCAACCGAGGTTGTTGGTGACCCACCTCTCCCCCCCCCAGGTACGTGTATGCCTCGCTTTCTTTGAAAGAGTCATTGTCCGTACATGTAGTATATATATGTTTTGTTTTCTTTGTATTTGCTGACATTGACATGTATGTTACTTTATGCAGGCATCTACTGAACTAGTGGTGCCTAAAGACCACCCAATTGGGGCCACTGATGACCCTGCACGCCCCCCCACCCAAGTACATGCAGTTTCAGTGCCGAGGACTTACACATGCATGGTAAGTAAAAATGTTATATTTGCTTGGAATTTGAACAAATGTACATGATGTGGTATTTATTTTTATAGCTTGGTAAACTAACTTGTAACAAATTTTGGTTTGTGTGCAGTCTCCGATATTGAGAATGCGTCCTCCTACGGATCATTGGGGAACACCATCGTGCAGCCGCAAAAGAAAGATAGACTTCACCTTAGCCACTGACATTGGCAGTGAAAAGAGGGATAAATAGAAATCATGTATAGGGGGGGTACATATAGAATCCATGTTTAGGGGGAATACATACATGTACCGTTTTGTTTGTATGTACACACAGATGTATAGTATGATCCACAGTTTTGTATTATGGCCATGGAATTCCATTTTTCAAAACATTATACATGTACATCTATATTATAAAGCAACGTTCATATTTACCTATATATGGTTGACTTGATATGGGATGGAGACATGTGTATTATATGCCTTGTAGATATATGCTTGAATATGTTTTTAGGTTTATGGCTTTGTGTTTGTTGGAGAAGAGTTGGCATTGCAAATAATGAATGTAATGTGTTCAGTATAGGAAGGAAGGCTCTAGATGCCTTACTGTATGATGATGTGAATATTGTTTCTTATAGTGACAAGCCCAATCTAGAAGTTTAATTTCTAATGAACAAACAACTGACTTTTCATAGACCATTCCTCTCCTAAACCTTCTTCAGCTCCTAAACTTGTTTATCTTTACAATCATACTACAACTAACCCATCCTTACTATTGATGATACATTCCTAGTCCCACTCAACTCTAGCACTCATTTTTACTCACAACTATTAATTCAAATAACAAGTAGCCACTCTAGTCCTTAGAAATGGAATCCAAAAGAACCTCATCTCTTAGACCTTTTTTAATCACTTACAGCTTCCTACTACCCCACAGGATTCACCTTATCAACTAGGTTGGGTCCAATAATACAACCATTGTCTTCTAATAAACAAATATATTATGGCATATCACTTCAAATTTCATTCATTTTTTTGCAGCAAAAAACATATGATCTACAGCAAAGATGGGGACCTAAACTACACTTCCAATTGAGAGAAACCACATAAATGATAGATAGCCTATTATTTATTACCTCAAAGCCATTGATAATTTGAATATCCATTCATCACACCGATCATAAAAAATAAGAAGCCTTCAATTTATTGCTAGCCTCAACAATCCATAAGAACCAAGACATAATTCATTAAGTCTAGTGGGATTTCTCCTCCAATCCAAACATGAGAAATGATTGAAGAAGAGAACTTGGTTGGAAGAATCCAAACATGAGAAATGATTGAGGAAGAGGACTAGTGTACTCAAGAACTACAGTTTCAACAGCAATAAGTTTCGCTCAGGTTAGACTTGGATGGGGCAAATGATGACCAATTACCAACTCTGATGGAACCAGTCCAAATGTGGAAGATTTAGATTAAACTTTGAAGATGGACATGATTGTATAATTGTCCAAATAAGAGCTTATTACATCAAACCTCAATTACACTTCTATGTAGTATCCCAATGCCTCTTCCTCTTAAAATCCTATGTGGTTTTTGTTGGGAGTCCAGTCTAGGGAAATGGCAATGCACATCATATTCGTTGGAATTTCCCCAAAACGGAATTCAATGCAAATTTAGAAATTCCATCACAACCTTAAGGCTACCTGGATCTATTACTATGAACTTTCAGCATTAGGGCTGAATCTGAAATACAAATTAAAGCAATATATATTTCACTTACATCTAACAGATTTGAAAATAACTTATTACAACAGATTTATACCGGCCATAAATCTGCCCACTTAGCTTTGATAATTTTGTCAAATAACTTATCAGATCAAAGGTTTCATTGAGAGCTGGTCAAAGAAGGCTTATATCATTTGGAGAGGCGACTTGTTGTAAGCCCTTGTTCACTTGGAAGGGTATTTGTTGAGCTGTCTTGCATTATCCTTTGGAAATCAATGGATATTTGGATGGGTCTAGGGGGGTTAGGTCCAAAGATATAGAATTCTCTTCATGGTTTTGGATTTTTCTCCTTGGAGCGCTATCTTGGAAGTGTGAGCTTGATGTAGTTAACCAGTGAACATATGTCATTGGTTCCTTGGTCAAACTATTTGCATTGTGGGAAAACATTGGTGGAGTGCCCCTATCCTTGTTGGCTTTTGTGAATTAGAGCTCTTGCTTTGAGTTGGTCCTCTTTTAAGTATACAAGTGATTTCCAGTTATGTTTTGAATTTCATTGTCGTCAGATTCTGTATTTGATTTCCAAGGTAACTATAGTAGAATAATACTTGTTTCTTTATGTTTCCTAATTATGGGGTTGGAATTAAATGGTTGAATGTCAAGTGTACAATCTTACTATTTTCCACCCTTTTGTACATGGATAAAAAGGTTTTTTCTTATGTCTTGGGGTTTAGAATATTTAATACAGTAGATAATCACCATAGCATAGCCTACATGGATGCATTAGGAGAGACAATGTCTAGTAGGATACAATTATAAGGGTCCTTGGTCACATAATTTTGAAAATAAGATGAATGTTAAGAGTGAGTACAAAATGTCAACTGCTGTCATTAAAATTACTATCAATATCTCTTTGAAAACTCCATCCAAGGCCAATACCACGAGTCATCATGAATGTTGAATTGAATGATTTTTTATTACATTAGGTCCCTTTGTTCAAAAATTCAGCATGAGAGATGCTTGCATAGTTGCATATATTTCATATGAATTATGACAGACACTCCAATACTACACTATTGTATATGTTACCACATGTGAGTATGTGGCACATCATTATGACATGCATCCATTTCATTTCCTCACGTACAACATGAAATCATATTGATTAATGGACATTAATCATGGATAATATGAAACATAGTTCTTAATTACCAAAATAGGGTGTAATTTACCCTATAAATATACAAACTAAGATATGATTTAGTAATACACATTATTAATTATTATAAGCTTATTAATGGTCACACAATAATGCCTTGTATTATCAACCTTTCAAACTTTTCCATTATGGTTACTTTACTTCTTGTCTCACAAGTGACAACCATAAGGTTTGTTACAAGTGGTATCAAGGCCATGCTCTTCTTGCTACTTGATAGGCCATATGTTGTTGCAACATGTGGCACACTGTTAAACAAAATTACCATCCACAATAGAGAGATCAAAGAATCATCATGCTCTCTGGGTAAACCGTAAAACTACAAGAATCAAATTTGTGGTCCTAGTGCATGTGATGCCATTGTAACAATTAAATAAAAGATGAAGAAAGCATTGCCATTTATATGTGCCTGTGTCCCAAGTGTCCCTGAAAAGCATTTTCATGCAACTTGCAACTCGACATAACTTGGAAACTGGAGGTCAGATCGACGAACCGTCGATTCTGTTGGTCTCCTGGCATGCAATTACCTCTAGGTAGCCTCCCCTCCATGTTTCCATGGCCCAGTGACTTCATTGTGCATTCATTTCATAAACTAGGGTTTTGCTCAGTTTCCATCAATGCAATCTCGCATTGTTGGGTCAACTCCGCAAAACACTCAACCGAGCCAGTGTTGGCAGTGGTCCCACATCAGCATTTCCCATACACACTACCGGGAGCCAACGGCATGCAATCTTGTCACTCCATTTGTTATTTTGCTCCTGGAACGAAAGTCACCAAGTGTCCCTGAACGACATTTTCATGCGACTTGCAACTTGACATAACTCCGCAACCGGAGGTCGAATCCACGAACCGTTGATTTTGTTGCTCTCCTGGCATGCGATTACCTCTAGGTAGCCTCCCCTTCGTGGTTCCATGGTCCAGTAACTTCATTGTGCATTCATTTCGTAATCTAGGGTTTTGCTCACTTTACATGAATGCAATCTCGCATTGTTGGGTCAACTCCGCAAAACACTCAACCGAGCCAGTGTTGGCAGCAGTCCCACATTGGCATTTCCCATACACACTACTGGGAGCCAATGACATGCAAAAATTGTCGCTCCATTTGTTATTTCACTCCAAGACCGAAAGTCACCAAGTGTCCTTGAATGGCATTTTCATGCAACTTGCAACTCGACATAACTCGGCAACCAGAGGTCGGATTGACGAACCGTCGATTCTGTTGCTCTCCTGGCATGCGATTACCTCTATGTAGCCTCTCCTCCATGTTTCCATGGCCCAGTGACTTCATTGTGCATTCATTTCATAAACTAGGGTTTTGCTCAGTTTCCATCAATGCAATCTCACACTGTTGGGTCAACTCTGCAAAACATGTTGCAGCATTAAGAAAACACTACGTGTCTAGAGATCACAGGCTATATTATTCTTATACCAATGTATAATCCAACAAGAATATGCCTAAGCTACACTTACAAATTACAAACCAACTAGGGTTTCATGCACTAGACACCGCATAATAAAACTAGGGTTCACAAATTGAGACATGGAACTAAAAATTAGGGTTTTATGAACTCTCTATGTTTAGATCATGTACCTAGGATATGCACATACATGAAACAAAATGAATAGGCTATGCATGCATACATGAAACAAAAATGCCATATACCTAGCCTATGCACATACATGAAACAAAATGAATAGGGTTGAACATGGATCACAAGTGGAATTTTACATGCATGCATGACTAAGATGTAGAAACACATGTACATGAAATATATGCACATACATGAAACAAAATGCCATATACCTAGGCTATGCACATACATGAAACAAAATTCCATATACATGAATTTCACATGCATGCATGACTAAGATGTAGAAACAAAATGAGGTATTGAAAGAAGTTAGAAGAGAACTATCATACTTGTTGATAATTTCTAGTTTTAAGATTTATTGGTCATATGTAAAAATTGGTATAAATATTCATAAACTTGACATACAAGAGAACTTTTGGCATATGAATATGATGAAGATAAACTTGACTCGAGAGCATGTTATTTTCCGATTTGTATTTGGTGGTGTCTAAAGACACTGGTTGTTCTTGGCACCTCCAATGTGCCATAAATACTGTTTGTATCCTAGGCACAGGAAAGGCTAAACATTAGTACTCTCATAAGAAATTAAGGAAAATGTACAAACATTATTTATAGATAACTCACCTGAGGTTGTAGGATCGTGTTTATAACTTGTCCAATAAGTTAAGGATTAAATTTAGCGCACCTGACAATCTAGCCACACTGGATAATCTAGTAACACTTGATAATGCACTCACTCGAGTAGGCCATATGGATCATCTTTGCTGCTGATGGTGTCCATCAATCTCTCATGCTCTAAATGAGGTAGCAAGTATTGTACATGTGACTTTTTTTTTTTTGAAATCGTGTGCAGCTTGACGTTTATACCAACTACCAGGTTGGTGAAGTGGAATACAATAGCTCCTGGTTTATAATCCTGATATACATACCCACCCTTCCTTTTTTGTTGTGATGCTAGTGTCAGGTACTCCCCTTTTATAACCATCGAGCCAGTTGGGTATTCAATATTTTCATCATCTGTGACAGGTTCGAGAAGGGTATGTTTCCCCTCTAAGCAACGTGCCAACCAATAGTTAGAACCCCATTCATTATTTTTTGGGGCAACCACTGCATATATCTGACCTATGAAAGGAAATCGAAGAAGGTTAAAAATACGTAAATATTAAAAAAGTTCTTGCATGTAACATAAATAAAATTTCTTTCAATGTAAGGGCTTCTAGTGATTTAGGTACTACTAATTTACTTTTTTGTACCTGCTTGTATGAGATCCAATATGTGATCATAGTCTGCAGAAATATATGTCTGATCATCTTCCAAATGGTCTATTTCATTAACCCCCATGAAATCAGTGCCAAGTGTCACTCAATCCCATGTATCAACTGTATGTATATACTCACAATCATCCCATTCATCTATGCTACAGGAACTACAAAATCAAGCCTTCAATCTTGTTCAAATTTGTAGGGCCGAGTTGTTTGAGCTTCTAATTGAATGAAAACCTCGATTTCCATGCACTGTGTTCACCTGATGTGTTTGGGATTGGTCCACATCTGTCACCTCCCAGAATATTCTCCGCACTAGGTGTTTCCTTGTTGCTTGTTCTCCCATAATAGATGCACACCATTCAACTATAGATGAAGCGTCTCTAAGGCGAGCACCTGTAAACTTCATCTCTTCCCTTCGCAGGGCATTTTTTATGCATGCACCAGCACCATCGTGCTCTCCTTTGCCATGACCTGTTTCAAAGTAGTTCCATGTATGTGGAACCTTGTATTTTATGTGCAACAAACACAACCATTGAAATACACATGCATTCTTGAACTGTCCAGCACAACCATCTGACCAAATCAAATGACGATAAAATGGTATATCCTTAGCTATCACATGATCATAGAACAACTAAAAGCAATGTTGCACATAATGGATGTCATGGGTCCGGTTGTCACTGATGTAAAAGTGACTCTCTTTCAATATCACACGTTTCTCTTCATTTCTATCTAGCCCATGTCGATAAGTGATATGGACCGTTATGCTCACCTGCTCTGAGTGATAGTATTCACTTTGTATTTGATTTTGTGGTTGTAGGGTGTAATTTTCCGCAATGTCAACCACTGATAGTATTGTTCCAAGAGCGAAGGTGTCCCGGCATATTCTGAATTGCTCATCTCGCCATCGTGCCATATCGACATGTTGAATGTACTGTTGGATCTTTCCATGGAACTCTGGTATAAAATCACATACTTGCACCTGGTGGAAAAAAATAAACAATGTTATAAAACAACATAAAAATATTTACATGAATATTAAAATATACATCAATATTTAAAACAATGTTATAAAACAACATATAAACATTGTACACTCAGTTAAATGAACATTTTTCATGTAGATTGTCACCTGTGAAGTCACCAATTTAATCTTCTTGCTTTCTTTCCCATCACGTAGCTGATATGTCTCATACTGAAAGTTCTGCTTCTCGACAATTGCATTACCAAATGCTTGATCTTCACTCTCATGGACGCAATCGACCATAACGATAGCCCACCACAATTGTTGCACGAACCCTCTACACATTGTTTTAAGTAATGTGTCTGCCCATCTTGCCTCGGACACATTATGCTATGGATGAAAATCTCTAGATGACATTGGCGGTACTGTAATTGAGCATTCCTGCACATGGTTAGGGTGCAAAAAAGGATGTTTATGTGCAAATGTATGATAATATAGATCAAACTCTATGTGGTATCTACAACAACAAGTGTTCCCGATTCTATTTATTCTAACATTCCAAGGCTTGCATTTTTGAAAAGATCTTTGCCCGAGCCTTAGCTCTACGTGGGCAACTTTAAACATCTCGAACAGTTGAGTTTGTGTCATGTCAAGGTAATGTTTAACATGCCCTTCATTGTTCATAGAACCCCTACAATGTTTTAACACATCCTTTGTGTTAGAAGAAGGCCTAGTGTTATCGTGCCAAAAAGTGTGCACTAGTCCCTTCACTGCTTCAACCAACTTCATGTCTTTGCGGGGAAACCTACCGCTAAATGCCCATAATGTATCCATTTGTCCCTCTACATCAATTTCGTCTCTTCTTACTGAATATTTTATAAGTGTCTTTGGATGTAAAGGGACAATTTCTGATGTGCATTTAAGTAAATGACGTTGTCTTGTGGATCTAGATACAATTGATTCAGCCAATACGCGGTGAGCCACATTACAGTTTTTTCAACAAGTTTTTTTACCAATTGATGTGAATGCAGCAACAAGAGATTTAACAATGTGATTACTTGATTCGGTATTCTTCAATGTTCTTATGCCTAACATTTTTCTAACATTTGCAATACTTCTAGATTTAATCAAAGCTAAAAACAATTGACATTTACCGGCTTCAGATTTTGGTTCAAAACATTATTTCATTATTTGAGAACAATGATGAATGATTGTACGTTTAGCCACCTTACCTTCCATGGAAGTCAATTCGCTCTCGTCCACTTGTATGCGTTTAGGAGTTCTCTTTTGTTTTGATGCGAGATTTCTTGTCATTTGAAATGCTCGAGAGACGTTTACATCCACTGCAGGCTGACAACTTCGATTAGGAGATGGAACCACCTGGCATGGTTGTTGCAGAGTCTCATCAGGAACATAATGATTGAGCTCTATAGAGGGTTGTCTCGTTAATAATGGACCAAAATTTTCATCTTGGTTATAACCAGTTTGCATTAAAGTTGCAATATCTTCCTCAGCCTCTTCGCCAGGTATCTGTTGAGCGGGAATGGGAAGTATTTGCTCATCCAATGAATGTCGACGATTTCTTGAATGTTCTCTCTTCTTTTCTTTTTTAATTTCAGCTTCTTCGGGTGTAAGCATCTTCCTTGCTGACTTCTGAACTCTATTACGTGGATTCCCCATTGAAATCCACCCAAAATTGTACAAAACCTATGGATCTGTGTAATAAATGATTAAATTGTAGGTTGAACAGTACGCTCTGTGCGGGTTTCAGAAGAATTATGTCTTTTCCTATACAATAAAAATGGCCCATGGAACGCAACCCAAGATTATTTTTTAAACAAATATCGCATATGCGATATAACGCATCTCTGTTTTAATGCATATGCATTATATCGCATATGCGATATGAACTATATGCTTTTTACGCTTTTTACAAACGCCCAGTTTGTTAAAAATGTGATCACTAAATCGCATATGCGATATATTGCATATGCGATTTAGTGCATATCAACTATTGAAACCTCATTTAACCATGAACCATGAAAACATCATTTAATCCCTAGAAGATTGGATTTATCCTTGGACCATGGTACAGTGTCTTCAGAACTATGTTTTGTATGGAAATATTCGTAATGGTTCCTATATGACCATGGTCAATGCCTCGAGAACAATCTTCAATTCATAAATAGTCTAATGGCACATATATCCCATATTAAGGCTAAATATCCCCTTTAAAGGGCATGTGTAGTGGTTTAAGACTTGTTTTTGTTATACTTTTTGTCCCATTACCATGGTTAAGACCCTGAGACCCATCCTTGGTGCATAAAACCTCATAATGACACCCATATCCCACTAAAGGCCAAATATTCCATCGATAGTGCATGTGTGTTGATTTAGAGACTCATTGGACCATCTTTTCTTCCATGACTATGGTCAATGTCCAGAGATCCATCCCTACCATCCAAAACCCTATAATGTCACCCTTATCCCTTTATAATACAATTTAGACTCCAAAGATTCCATCCAGATGATCTATGGAGTGGCTGATGCCCCAACATTACATTGATTAAAAGCTAAAAGAGGTGTGGGGGGAGTCAAAGGAGGGAGAGGAAGTTGTAGAGGGAATCATGGGAGGGAGGGGGGAGAGTCAGAGGAGAGAGAGGGAGGGGGAGAGTTAGAGAGAGAGAGGTAGGGGCAGAGTTAGAGAGTGAGAGAGAGGGGGGACAGTCAGAGAGAGAGAGAGAGAGAGAGAGAGAGAGAGAGAGAGAGAATGATGGATGGAGGGATGGTTAGAGGGTGAGAGAGTGGGATAATACCAATGAGAGAGTAGGGATTTAGGGAAATGAAGGATTGTCAAGGATGGTTACACTGAGGGATAGAGATGAGAGATTGTGTGTGTGTGGGTGTGTGTGTGTGTGTGTGTGTGTGTGTGAGAGAGAGAGAGAGAGAGGGAGAGATCATGGATATTAAGGAAAGGAGAGAAAGATGGAGAGATGAAGGAGGGATGAAGGCTTGAAGGTGGAGAGAGGAGGTAGGGGGATAAAGTGAGGGATGGGAGTGAGTGACAGGATAGAACACATGGAGGGAGGGGAGTGAGGGATGGAAGGGGAAGAGAGAAAGAGTTTTGGTGGGAGGGACGGGCAACAAAGGAATTGTTTTATAGGGTGTGTGGATGTATGTGAGAGAGAAGGGGGTGGAGAAAGAGAGAAGGAATTATGGGGGGAGAGAGAAGGGGGTGGAGAGAGGAGGTAGGGGGAGAAAGTGAGGTATGGAGTGAGTGAGAGGATCAATCATCAAGATTTCTAGTTAAATTATTTGTTGAAAAATTTCTAGTTAAATGATTTGTTGTTTTTGAATCAATAGTGTAATGTGATTAAACTATTAAAGATCATATAGAAACAAATCACATTAAAATGTCATGTGTACACCCACATTTCATCCCAAATTCAAAATATTTGTTACAATACCAACCTTCCTAACATTTTAACTCATCTAAACTATGGTGATTTATGAATGTTTCTCTTAAAAGTTTCGAGCACAGAAATATAATTCTAAAGAAAACCAAGTGACTCCTTACCTTTGTAAAGGTTTGATAGATCAAAATTGGTCTCAATGGACGTTAATAACAACCATAATCATCATCAACTCAAGTAGAGCATTATTAAGTTATATAATAAATTTGTCATTAAATAAGAAAAACCTACTTTAAGTCATTTAAATACACTAATATCAAAGAAAGTTTGATTAACAAAATAAGTGCCAAGATATGTTGGTTCTCATCAATAACATCAATCAATAGATGCATAGTGAACTATAGGTCGAAGCCACAAACTTCAACTATCTTAGTGTAGTAAGGTGAAGTTCTATACTAGGAGACTACACAATAGTGAAGATGGAATTCTCGAGATATATTTGAAATCGATTTTTCTTCGGTGCATATTAAATCTCATACCTAGGATAGGATACAAGGAAAATTATTAAAACGGCAAGGATGAAATTCCCTAACCCTTGAAAATGGATTGAAAACCAAATTATACTCACCACGATATCCCAATTACTTCATCAATAACAATCCACCATTTGGCTTCTTAGATGTCCCATTCACTTTGATGTGAGTTTATACTTTATACCATACTACCCCATACTACCTAATATATCAAATATAACTTAGTTGAAAATAGAGATGTATTGTTTCCAAACCCATTTGTCCATGTTAAACAATGTTATATTAACCATGATGGATGCTATCTTACATTCAAAAGAATAATTTTTATGCCACTCTTTTATCTAATAATCTTTATTCTCTATTTACTGTTTTGTACTAAACCAAAACGCATATCCGTTATATTGCATATGCGATATGAATCGCATATGTGTTATAACACATATGCGATTAGAACAAGTCTAAATCACATATCCATTATAACGCATATGCGTTAATTTAAAATTTAAAAACTGGGCGGGAACAAAGCTTGGGATGATGCTCGAAAATAGCTTCGGACTGCCGAACCTATTGGCTAGAACAAAAAAACCAAGGCCATTGCCTGTATTTTTGAACTCTATCAATATGCTCAGTTTCAATGGCGTGTTTTGCTATGAAAAAATCAATGTTTTTTTATGAAAATATAGAATATTGTAGACTACGATCTGACGATTCTGAATATGTATTTTTTTCATAAAAATGTATGTTTTATTTATTTATTATTAATTTTCTAAATGACACATGTCAGTTTTCGAAAACACATACATTGATTCGTTTTTATATAACTTTTGATTGCCTTCACCATTTCCCAAGAAAACTATATGGTCCACTAGAGGAGACTGAGCTCTACAATCTCATATATAGAAATCAATGATTTCATTAAATTTTTCCCCTAAAGTGTTGCACCTGCACATAACGTTTTAATTTGAAGGTTTTCTGACTTCAATAATTAATAATAAAAAAAATAATTCATGAACAATTTTGAAAAAATAGTGTTGCACTAGACCCGTATGTCCTTTATATGTCTGCAAGATTTTATCCAAAATGGACATCATTTACCTCAATAAGTGTTGCACCCGCACAAACATATATCTTATGATGTGCTGAAAATTTGAAAACCCAATTTAATGGAAACTAATTTTGTAATCATTTACACAAATTTTTTATAGATAAATGTTATATATTAATAAAGTTGATTCAACTACCTATCTTTTGTCTTTTTAATTCATCTTCAAATCTGTTACGGAAGTACCCCTAATTGTCACCTAAATTCAGAGGTTCCAGGTTTTTTCAGTATTATGTGGCATCTAAAGTGTCTTTAAAGGAGTCCATGATTGTGCATCAGCCCTGCTGCAATTCATGACTAGTGGATACATCATGTTCCTAGTCACTTGTATTTTGATGATCAACTGTCTATTTGGGGGTTTGTCATAAATTTCATAGTCTGATCAATCAAAGACAAGTCTATACTTTTTTTCAGTGAGTTTCCCAATGATAAGCAGATTATGCTTCAATCCTGGAGCATAATACACATCTGTGATTGTCTTTTGTTGGCATTGTTTGGTCAAAATGTTGACCAATCATTTACCAAGAACTGGAACTACCTCATCCATGCCAACTTTGACATCTGTCGTCACTGATCCATCTAGGTCTGCAATTAGACCTCTATCACCTATCATATGGTTAATGCAGCCACTATGTAAAAGCCAAAGTCCCTTTGGGATTTTGTGTGCAGCATGACATGTAAGAAATAACATATCTTCTTTATCCTTTGAGGTATTAGTCACATTAGCATTATGATTTGCTTGATTAGACTTTTTCTTTATACATTCATGAGCATAATGCCCAAATTTATTGCAATAATAACACTTGATATTAGATTTATCGGACCTTTTTTTGTCGTAGTTCCCGCCTTCATGGTTATGATAGTGATCTTAATACTCCTTGCCATTACTTTAGCCACTTCTGCCTCTTCCTCTTAATCCTCCTTTGCCTCTGCTTCTTCCTCTGCCTTTTGAGAATGAGACATGTGCTTTGAAAGCATTCTCCAGAGAGGACTCTTCATTCCTATTGATTCTGGATTCATATGAGAATAGCGATCCAATCAACTTGTCTATAGAGACAGTACTTAGATCTTTTGCTTCTTCAATCGCTACAATTTTCGAATCAAATTTGTGGGGTAGGGATCTCAGAACCCTTTGAACCACCAGTTGATCTTCGATCTTTTCACCATAGGTATTCAACTGATTAAGAATCCCCATGAATTGGGTCATGAAAGAATCTACTGAGTCTCATTCTTTCATCTCTAGATCTTCAAAATCTCTTCTTAGGTTTTGGAGTGTAGCTGTTTGTACCTTACAAGCACCCTGATAACTGGTCGCCAAGGTTTCCCATGCTGCTTTGGAAGGTAATGAAGTTGATATCTTTGGGAATACGCTGTTATCCAAAGCATTCATTATGAGATGCAGTGCCTTTGCATCCTTCTTCTAGTGCACTCGCAGGACATCCTTTTCTGCATTTGAAAGGGCTTGAAAAGCTGCGTCATATGCTGGTACAGAATAGCCATTCATGACATATTCCAACACATATTTTGACCTGAGATAAACTACCATCCTCGTGGCCCAGACATCATAGTCCTTTTTTCCTGTGATACCAAACTGAAGGTTGGAGGCAGAAAATAAACAAAAGATATTGCAGAATGAGCTACGGCTCTTCAATCTTTATTCATAAATGGAAGATCAACTGATGTAACACAAACCAAAATGTAATGTGTATTTAAACATTTATGGAAACCCTAAAAACTCTAACCTAGATTTTGCATGCATGCAAAGCATGTTGTTGCATTTATTAGCTGAACTTCAAAATAGGAACTAAAGTAAAAACTAAGTTAATTGAAGTAATTACTATTTCTAACAAACTTGTTGTGAGCCGGATTCACTGCAAATTGCAGCTCGTAAATACAATATTTTCAACACCCCATTACTTCCAATATTGTTATCCATCATTACAACAAAACTCTAACTCTCACGCTGACTCCACACTTTTATTGCAGACATTCATGATACATAGATGTACATATAGATAGAAATGTAGTCTATTTCCATAGGGAGAATTCTCTACAAGGACGCTGTACGGAAATTTGAAGTGCCAAGCATTGGTGTCGAGTTGGAATTTCCAAAATTAAATATGGTCGGGAAATCACATTTGCAATAACACACTGCAGGAAGTAGGGCCGTCACCACAAATACCTGTAAAAGGAAACGAGAGGCCATCGAAACTGATGTGGGAGATGTTCCTGACAAGAACATATGGAACAACGGTATCCTCGAGAACTCTTTAATGGGTATAAGGTTGGTGTACGTTCAAACCTATATATATATATATAAGAGAGATTGGGCATTACAAATTCCATGTTTGATAGTGGGTGATGACGATGGACACCTAATTTGCAATTGTTTAAGGCCGTAATATAGCTATTTGAATGTGTGGCCATGTGCGTAGTAATGGAAAAGCATGAAGTAACATCATGATCAATGGTGTGATTTTGTAAGCTGACAACTGACATTCAACTGGTCATCATCACATATAAGCCCAAATGACCACTTTAATCAAAGACCCTACTGTTTTCTAAGCCCCTACTGTTTTGTAAGCGTGCTTACGCTAACGAAATCCATCATTAATGAGGTAGCGGGTAGACTGGATCTGCTCAAATTCAATATCATAAAACATAAAAATTTAAATACCCTCCCTCTCTCATGAAGTTACAGGCCACCAAAGAGATTGAATAATGATTGATTAACGTATTACAGTTCCACTGCGGGCCACCAAACAAACTATTCAATTGAATAATGATTGATTAACCTATTAATAGTTACATTGCGTGGCAAGAGAATCCGATTAACAAAAAAAGGGTCAATTATAAATTGATGTTTGGGTAACCTGTCCACCCTCACAAAATATCTGCTCATAGATCTTTGTGCTCAAGGAAGTATATGTCATTTCATTGGATCCCCACTGCTCATCCTTAATCGGTCGCTTATCAGCCAATTAAAATAATCAACTATACAATAACATGACTAGCAACAACCACATTAATAATATTATTAATGTGTTCGAATACACCGATAGGTGTAAATGGGATACATAATATAGGAAAAAAACATTAATATGAAAAGTATGTGCTCAATTTACGCCTATCGGCGTATTCAAACACATTAATAATATTATTAATGTGACTGTTGCTAGTAATGGGTGGGCGCATACACACAGCTCCAAAATATTAATAAAATAATATTGTTTAAATAATTATAATATAATAATTAATTAAAAATATTATCAATTCATAAAATAGTATTAATAAAATGATATTATTTAATTAATTAGTAATATAATAATTAAAATTAATGTCATTTGTTATATTTTAATTAATTAATTAATAATTATATTATTATACAAATATAGTATTTAATTAAAATATTATAACCAAAGTAATAATTTAATATTATTATTTAATTAAAAAAATTATTATTTAAATATTTAAAATATAATAATTATAATTATATATATTATCACTATATATTAGTAAAAAAATGATAGATGCACTTTTATAGGAATGGTATAATTAAAATATTATAACAACGTATTCATAAAATATTAAAACATTATATTATATTTTAACATAATAAAGATAATAATAATAAAATAATAATGATATTAATTAAATATACTAATTAATTAAATAATTGTAATATAATAATTAATTAAATAATAATATAATGTGATTATAATGATATTACTTTTTAATATCATGATATTGTATTGTACTATTATAAGAATTAAAAATTTAATTAAAATATTATAATCAAAGTAATAATAAATAATATTATTTAATTTAAAATATTATTATTTAACTATAGTATATTATTATACTATAAATTATATAGTTGAAAATACTATTAAAATTATATTGATCAATGTCGCACTGTGACAAAACCCTCAAGATGAACATCACAATGCAACATAGCCCTGATGAATGTCGAATGTCAAACTATTAATGTCACATCTTGGGAATTATGGGTGTATATCATTTTTAATCCTTAATAAATATCAGAATGGGACATAACCGTCAATGTCGCATTATGACAAAACCCTTAATGGACGACGCAATACAACATAACACTTGATAGACATCACAATGTGACATAGTTGTTGATGAATGTCGAATGTCACATCTTTGGCATTGTCGGTGTATATCATTTTTTAATCCTTAATGAATGTTAGAATGGGACATAACCCTTTATCATATTAATATTATAACCCTTGATGAATGTCACAATGCGACATAACCCTTGTTGAACGCCACAATGCAACATAACACTTGATATACATCACAATGCGACATAGCCTATTAAAATTACATTGATCAATGTCGCAATGTGACAAAACCCTCAAGATGAACGTTGCAATGCATCATAACCCTTGATAAACATCACAATGCAACATATCCCCCATTGAATGTTGAATGTCAAACTATTAATGTGTCACATATTGGGAATTGTCGGTGTATATCATTTTTTAATCCTTAATTATAACCCTTGATAAACGTCACAATACGACAAAACCCTTGATGAACGTCGCAATACAACATAACACTTGATATACATCACAATGTGGCATAGTCGTTGATGAATGTCTAATGTCACATTATTAATGCGTCACATCTTGGGAATTGTCAGTAATTCATTTTGAATCCTTAATAGCCTATTAAAATTACATTGATCAATGTCGCGATGTGATAAAACCCTCAAGATGAACGTCACAATGCATCATAACCCTTGATAAGAATCACAATGTGACATAGCGCATGATGAATGCGAAATGTCAAATTATTAATGTCTCACATAACCCTCGATCAATGTCACAATGTGAAATAACCCTTGATGAACACTGAAATGCAACATAACACCTAATATACATCACAACGTGACATATCCCTTGATGAATTCCGAATGCCACATTATTAATGTGTCACATCTTAGGCATTGTTAGTGTCAAATTATTAATGTCTCACATGAGCCTTGATCAACGTCATAATGCGACATAACCCTTGATGAACGGCACAATGCAACATAACACTTGATATACCTAACAATGTGACATAGTCCTTGATGAATGTCGAATGTCACATTATTAATGTGTCACATCTTGGGCATTGTTGGTGTAAACCATATTTTAATCCTTAATGAATGTTAGAAATCGACATAACCCTTATGTCAAATAACACATAATTATTGATCAATGTTGCAAAGCAACATAAACCTTGATGAATGCGACAATGCAACATAACCCTTAATAAGCATCAAAATGCGACATAATGTTTGATAAATGTCGCAATGCAATGTAACCCTTGATAAGCATTGCAATGTGACATAGTGCATGATGAATGCGGAATGTCAAATTATTAATGTCCCACTTGACCCTTGATCAATGTCACAATGTGGCATAACGCTTGATGAACGCCGCAATGCAACATAACATTTGATATACACCACAATGTGACATAGCCTATGTTGAATGTCGAATGTCACATTATTAATGTGTCACATATTGGGCATCGTTGGCGTATACCATTTTTTAATCCTTATTGAATGTCAGAGCTGGACATAACCCTTATGTCAAAGTAGACATAACCATTGATTAATGTCGCCAAGTGACATAACCCTTCATGGATGCCACAATGCAACACAACCCTTAATAAGCATCAAAACGCGACATAATGTTTGATAAATGTCGCAATGCAATGTAACCCTTGATAAGCATCGCAATGTGACATAGCGCATGATGAATGCAGAATGTAAAATTATTAATGTCTCACTTGACACTTGAATAATGTCACAATGAGACATAACCCTTGATGAACGCCGCCATGAAACATAACATTTGATATACCTCACAATGTGACATAGCCTATGCTGAATGTTGAATGTCACATTATTAATGTGTCACATCTTGGGCTTTGTTGGCGTATACCATTTTTTAATCCCTAATGACTGTCGGAACTGGACAGAACCGTTATGTCAAAGTTGACATTACCATTGATCAATGTTGCAAAGTGACATAACCCTTGATGAACGCCACAATTCAACAAAACCCTTAATAAGAATCAAAATGTGACATAATAGTTGATAAATGTCGCAATGTAATGTAACCCTTTATAAGCATCAAAATGTGACATAATGTTTGATAAATGTCGCAATTCAATGTAACCCTTGATAAACATCGCAATGTGACATAGCGCTTGATGAATGTGGAATGCCAAATTATTAATGTCTCACTTGACCCTTGATCAATGTCACAATGCGGCATAACCCTTAATGAACGCCGCAATGTAACATAACACTTGATATACCTCACAATGTGACATAGCCTATGCTGAATGTCGAATGTGACATTATTAATGTGTCAAATGTTGGGCATTGTTGGCATATACCATTTTTTAATCCTTAATGAATGTCAGAACTGGACATAACCCTTATGCCAAGTTAGACATAACCATTGATCAATGTCACAAAGCAACATAACCCTTCATGAAGGCCACAATGCAACATAACCCTTAATAAGCATCAAAATGAGATAGAATGATTGATAAATGTCACAATGCAATGTAACTTACCTTTGATAAGCATCACAATGTGACATAGCGCATGATGAATGTGGAATGTCAAATAATGAATGCCTCACATGAACCTTGATCAATGTCACAATGTGACATAACCCTTGATGAACAACGCAATGCAACATAACATTTGATATACCTCACAATGTGACATAGCCTATGTTGAATGTCGAATGTCACATTATTAATGTGTCACATCTTGGGCATTGTTGGCGTATACCATTTTTTAATCCCTAATGAATGTCAGAATTGGACATAACGCTTATGTCAAAGTAGACAAAACCATTGATGAATGTCGCAAAGCGACATAACGCTTGATGAACGCCACAATGCAACATAACCCTTAATAGTTGATAAATGTTGCAATGCAATGTAACCCTTTATAAGCATCAAAATGTGACATAATGTTTGTTAAATGTCACAATTCAATGCAACCCTTGATAAACATTGCAACGTGACACAGCGCATGATGAATGTCGAATGCCAAATTATTAATGTCTCACTTGACCCTTGATCGATGTCACAATGCGACATAACCCTTGATGAACGCCACAATGCAACATAACACTTGATATACCTCACAATGTGACATAGCCTATGCTGAATGTTGAATGTCACATTATTAATGTGTCAATTCTTGGGCATTGTTGGCATATACCATTTTTAATCCTTAATGAATGTCAGAACTAGGCATAACCCTTATGTCAAGTTAGACATAACCATTGATCAATGTTGCGAAGCAACATAACCCTTGATGAAGGCCACAATGCAACATAACCCTTAATAACAATCAAAATGCAACAAAATGATTGATAAATGTCACAATGCAATGTAACTTACCCTTGATAAGCATCACAATGTGACATAGCACATGATGAATGTGGAATGTCAAATAATTAATGCCTCACATGACCCTTAATCAATGTCACAATGCGACATAATCCTTGATGAACACCGCAAAGCAAAATAACACTTTATATACGTCACAATGTGACATAGCCCTTGATGAATGTCTAGTGTCACATTAATAATGTGTAACATCTTGGGCATTGTCCGCGTATACCATTTTTTAATCCTTAATGATTGTCAGAACTGGACATGACCCTTATGTCAAAGTAGACATAACCATTGATATTCCTTGATGAATGCCGCAAAGCAACATAACACCTTATATATGTCACAATGTGACATAGCCCTTGATGAATGTCTAATGTCACATTATTAATGTGTCACATATTGGGCATTGTTAGCGAATGCCATTATTTAATCCCTAATGAATGTCAGAACTGGACACAATTATTATGTCAAAGTAGACATAACCATTGATCAATGTTGCAAAGCGAGATAGCCCTTGATAAACACCACAATGCAACATAACCGTTAATAATCATCAAAATGTGACATAATGGTTGATAAATGTCAAAATGCAATGTAACCCTTAATAAACATCACAATGTGACACAACGCATGATGAATGTGGAATGCCAAATTTTTAATGTCTCACATGACCCTTGATCAATGTCACAATCTGACATAACCCTTATGAATGCCTAAATGCAACATAGCACTTGATATACCTTGATGAATGTCTAATGCAAATTGAAAATGTTATTCTCCTCATTTTTTGTAAAATTTACATAATAAGTGCAAAAAGATGAATGTGGTAATTAATATGAAAAATTATCTTATTAAAAAGGATAAGATAAATTAATAATTACCATATAATTATTTAAGTAAATAATACATATCCTTGTAGACAATGCAATTTATTTATAATTTTGAAATAAAAATAAAAATATATTACTATTGTGTATATATTATTTAAGAATTAAATAAGTTAATAAATTATTTGAAATGAATACATTTTGTGGTGAAGAAATGAATACTCTTTATTATAAGGAAATATTAAAAGGATAACAGACATTACTAATTGCCATATTCAAGTATTTAAATAATTGTAAAACCATATTTATAATTTATATGGATCATAATGTTATTTATTTATTTGTAATTTGAAATATAAATAAAACAAAAAATGATAAATTAATAATTACTTTATAAATATTTAAATAAATTATACATATTGCTTTTTAGTTTTAAATTTAATTTTTTATTACTTTGAATCTAAAATATTGTTTTTTAACTTTAATTTTTATTTTTTATTATTTTGAATTTAAAGTATTGCTTTAGGTTGTAATTTTTCTAATTTTATAAAATATTCAATTAACTTCAAACTTTATGAAATTGTATCTCAACTTAATAATATCTCTTTACTAATTTTATTAAAGTTAGTAAAATTATGATTATAGTGTGACAACATGTGAAAGTATATAAATAGATAAAAACACATCATTTCCACCATTTCCATTGTAAAAAAGTATTCAAAGTATTCACATTTAATCTACCTACCAACTAAAATTTGACCAAATGTAGCAACTTGACTAGTGAGTTGCCTAGCCAACCATAATATTATTAATATTATTAATATTATTAACACATGCCCACCTTTTGTACATCTTCCACTATTTGTGGACACAATTGGCGTTAATGTCTTTAGTTGCAAAATTATAATGAAATAGTAAAAACGTAAATACTCAATCGTAGTTTAATCTAAACAGAGTTACACTCTTAGCCCTAGATCAATGGTGATCAAGTATTGCTAACGATCTATTTTGGCCTGAATTTATCATCATTATAGACATATTATATAAACATAAAAATAATGGAAATATCATAACAGCTTTATGGCCGCGTTAAACATTGGTATAGACCTATTCTACTTGTTGAAACTATAAGCTTGATTCAGCAGACAAGCAACCACCGTCCAGCCATAGCCCCCTAGCTGTCCATCCGTGCAGCCACTGCCGTAAGCCGTCCATCCATCCAGTTGTCCAGCCGCTAACCCATCCATCCAACCGCTTAGTTGCACCGTCCAATAGCCAAAGGAATAGTACACGCAGTGTAGTAAAACTGGCTATAAATATATCATCTCATAGCTGCAAGAGGCAGACTTCTGAATGTAGTTTTGTTCTGCATAATAAAAATTTTGAGCAGTAGCTCATCTATTTCTATCTACTTACATTTTTCAGTCTCTCATTTTAATTTTATCTTTTGCATCCTTCTCCTTCAAATTGGTATCAGAGCCTGGTTAGAGCAGGGGCTTGGTTGTGGAAGTGCAAGGCTGCTAGTGGAAGTGCAGAGTTTGTGGAAGAGTAGAACATGGAGCTGAATTTCTCTTCTTTGGTAATCTTAATGACGAGGTAAAAGCACGATATATATAGTGTAAATGCTGAGATAATGACTGCACACCACTTTTCCTCTATGATTTGCTCATAATTTTATGAAAGGGTAATTAGGACAAGGAAAATTACTTTTGGTACATTCGGTTTCAATTGGTTATGTCAAGTTGTTTTGAGAAAGTGTTGTGAAAGTGTCATCTTTAAAAGGAGTAGTTCAACTTTTTGGAGAATAGGAACATACTCGATGACAATGGAGTTGTGGAGGAGGCCTTCCACAGCATTAAGATGAAGAATATTAAAGAAATTATACTTCAGTTGGATTTATCTCGAGTGTATGATAAGTTTAATCAGGGATTCCTACGTCTGGCGCTAATTCCAATTAGTATTCCCTAGAAAGAGACTAGATGGATTATGGCAAGCATATCCTTTGTGCATTATGCTATATTGATTAATGGAATTCCTACAGATTTTCTTCCATGCTTAAGAGGCCTAATACAAGGATTCCCCCTATCGCCCCTTATTTTTTAGAGTAAGCTAAACTCTAGACTGTTTGCACCAAGAATCCAGTGATTTTTCCGGCGAAAATCTGGCTGAAATTGCTTAAATGACAGTTTTGGGCTGCTATAATTGCATAATTGGGGTGCCCCAGGGGTAATTGAGGTCGCTGAATCCATTCCTACAACCAAAATTGGAATTCAAGCAACCCAAATCGCAGTTTCAGCAATTTCCCCTTCGGCGGATTTCGGTAAAATTCGTCGATGAAGGTGCAAATGGTCTAGATTTTAGCCCATTCCTTACTTTTTTATTGTTATAGAAGGATTAAGCAGAATTATCCTAAGAGACAAAGAAAACAAGTCATTAAAAGGGATGAAGATAACTTCAAAAATTTCCATTAGACATCAATGTTAGTGATGATGTGTTGTTTTTGGGTGTTGGTAAGTCCGAATAATGGGGTAATATTAAAAATATTATGGAGCTGTATTGTAGTTCCTCTAGTATGATTATCAATGATTCAAAGTCTATCATGCTTACTCGCAATATGGAGGCAAACCAACTTGAAGATATATTGAACCTCTTGCGTTATAAAGTTCAAGAACTGAATGACGGTGTGAAATACTTGGGATACTTCATAAAACCAAATGCGTATAAGGCAGTGCATGTGTTGTGTCTTCTTAAGAGTTTCGAAAAGAGAATGCATCCATGGAGCTGTAAATGGTTAACTATCATAGATATGTTGAAATTTGCGAATTTTGTGCTCCAAAATCTCCTTGTTTATTGGTTAACCCTTTGTAAAATCCCCAAATCGATTCTCATTGGAATCAGAAGGAATATTTTTAATTTTATTTGGGACAAGAATGATAAACATAAATTCCATCTGGTGGGATGGAAAAGTCTTTCCAGCACCAAGGATGGGGGAGGTTGGGGCATAAAAAATATTCACAAATTCTCAACAACTCTATTGGAAAAAAGTTTATAGAGGGCACTAACTGTGGATAGTTTGTGGGGTAGGCTAATTAAAGAAAAGTACATTGGAAATATGTCTATTACACAATAGATAATATCAAAGGAGAAGAATAGGAAAGGTATTCCCAATATCTGGGTTGGTTTACTTTATTCTCTCGAGGTAGTATCACATTGACCGGTGTGGTTCCCTCAAAATGCAAGATCTATATTGATTGGGGAGGATCCGATTATAGGTGGCCCATACAATTTCAAACTTTCATCAGATTTGAACTTCATTTTTCATTTATGTGGTATAACAACACTTAAATATGATTTGATGTCAAACTCTTCTTCACATGAGATAAAAAAATGGATCAACGCTTCTCAGCTGGGATTACATGGTGGCTTAGAAAGGGAGTGGTTGGAAAACATCAAAGCTATCCTTGAGGGGAAAATCCCAATTAAGGAGGCCGATGACCAAGTAAGATGGTCGTGGAACATGCAAGATGGTTATTTGAATGCAAAATTTGCTTACTCAGCCATCATGTAAGATATCTTTTTCAGTGATAACTACTGGTATAGAAAATGCTAGAGATGGAAGCTTCGGGTTAAATTTTAAGAAAAATAACAATATGGATCATTGAAATATAAACAAGTACATCATGAACAATAGTAGAGAACACATTTATCATGGGAAAACCATCTCGGGTTAGAAAAACTCATCAAACTTCTTCTATATATATTCGTGAGAATGTACAATAGTATCCCTCGTGCATAGACCCAAAAAAAAGAAGACTCCAAAGGAAACTACTTGTTATGACTCTATTTCCCTACTCATGTGAATTCAATGAGTGAGTGTGGTGTCTAAATGAGGAGGGAATCCTCCTATTTATATACTAATCAAATGACTTAACATTTTTTCTAGACAAGGTCGGCTTGACTCACCTAACTAGGCCGAAGTGTACAGTTTACAATAACATATTCTTTTCTAGATCTTTTGAGGTCGACCTAATAGTTAGGGTTTACATTGAATATTTTAATGAATGTTACATGATCAATTACATCAATAATAATCCTCGTAGGGTTTACAATACAAATGATACAAATGACACAAATAATACAAATAAGAATATCTTCCGAAGTTACATTCTTCGACAATCCCTCTTAACAAGTAAGGTATTAATTAATCATCGTCACCATCGTCTTTGAGTTGTTACACTTCTTGTACACGAACTATTGACACCTGAAATCTACCCAATATATATATCGTAACAAGTTTCACATCGTCAACCCTTTTTCAAGTTGGATGTGACCTAGACCAAGACTAGGACTTTCACACACAGAGACAACCTTATTTCATGTTGGATGTGACCTAGACCCAGTCAAGGACTTTCACACATAGATCCATCCTTATTTCATGTTGGATGTGACCTAGATCGACTCTAGTACTTTCACACACATAGCCAACCCTTTTTCATGTTGGATGTGACCTAGACCAAGTCTAGGACTTTCACACATAGATTCAGCCCTTTTTCATGTTGGATGTGACCTAGAACAAGTCTAGAAATTTTCACCACATAGATAGTCCTCTTTCATATTGGATGTGATCTATACCAAGTATAGCACTTTTCACCATAGAGCTAGTCCTATTTCATACTAGATGTGACTTAGAACAAGTCTAGGAATTTTCACCACAGAGCGAGTCTTATTTCATATTGGATGTGACCTAGAAGTCTAAGACTTTTCACCACAGAGTGAGTTCTATTTCATACTAGATGTGACCTAGAACAAGTCTACAAATTTTCACCACAAATCCAGTCCTATTTCATACTGGATGTGACCTAGACCAAGTGTAGTACTTTTCACCACAAATGCCGTCCTATTTCATACCGGATGTGTCCTAGACCAAGTGTAGGACTTTTCACCTCAACGCTAGTCCTATTTCATATTGGGTGTTACCTAGAACAAGTTTAGGAATTTTCACCACAGAGCAAGTCCTATTTCATACTAGATGTTACCTAGAACAAGTATATGACTTTTCACCAAAGAGCCAATCCTATTTCATATTGGATGTGACCTGGATCAAGTATAGGAATTTTCACCACATAGGTAGTCTTATTTCATATTGAATGTGACCTAGACCATGTTTAGGAATTTTTACCACATAGCAAGTCCTATTTCATATTGGATGTGACCTAGAACAAGTCTAGGAATTTTCTTTCTGCAAAGATGGTCCTTTTTCATTTCATATTCAACTGTCATCATCCACGAATCGAGCAAGTGATCTCATGGTTCCTTCCCATGAGCGTCCATTACGTTGCACACTGCAACCACCTGTGTTACCTCTTCGGTCGTCCAGATCTTCTTGTAGCCTTGGAGACTTGATTATGTCACACAACCCATGAATACCTACTTGGTAATTACATCGACAATCTACTCCTATCTTTCTATATACTGGAGTCACATTGCTCCCTTCTGTACCATATCCCAGATATAGTGATATCTAATCTCAAGGTGCTTTGACTTCTCATGGAACATAGGTTTCTCCGACAACTTCACACAAATATGGTTGTCACCGAAGATACAAGTCACCTCTAAATCTATATATACCGACCCTAATAGCAACTTCTGAAGCCACACTGCCTCACATCTTGCCCAAAAATATTCCATATACTTGCCCTCGACTGCACTGAGTGCCACACTTGTATGCTTCCTACTAAACGATGAGATCATACCCGATCCCAAACTAAACCAACAACTTGATGTTCTCTTTCTATATGTGACACTCCTGGAAAAATATGCGTCAACATAACCTTGTAGGTTAATCTTTTGGTACGATGCATACTTGAGGACATAATCAATAATACCCTTCAGGTACCTTAGCACATGATTTTTCTCAACTGGGTGAACATGTCTTGGCTCTACCATAGACTGACTTAGAGTGTTCACCACAAAGCATAAGTTTGGCCTCATTTTCGTCAAATACATCAACAAATCAATTATTTGCCGATACATCATGGAATCCACCAATTTTGAAGAAGTATCACTCTGCAACTTCAAATTCAATTCCATAGGTGTGTCCAAGGCCTTACAATCCATCATCATGAATCTCTTCAGGATCTATACCACATATTTTCCTTGAATTAGGAAAATTTTCCTCTAGATTCTTCCACACCTAAAGACCTAAAAAGTAGTGTATTGTACCTATGTGTTTCATCTAAAAATCTACATCAAGCTTCCTCTTCATTTCTCTTATGAGATTCTCTTCACCTGTCAGAAACAAATCATCTACATATAATAGTAGAATCACAATATTTCCTTCCTCAACCTTGTGGTAAAGGTTGGAATCCAATTTACTCTTGGTAAAGCCCAAGCTCGTGAGGAATCCATCTATATTGTCGTATCATGTTCTGGGTATGTGTCTCAAACTGTACCACATATACTTCCTCTTCGTGAGTGGAGACTTCCGGTATCACTTTGATCATATCCCTGAGGTACTGGGGAAAAAATTCGTTGCCACATAAAGAGTGTAAGTGATAATGTCTCTAATTATGTGTTGTAGTCACTCCCTGTGAAGAAAAGATTTCTTTCTCTCTCTGTAACTGATCACTATCCTCCCTCTGCATATTGTATTATTTGCATCTGTACATTCAACACTTAAGTGATTGGTATCCTTCTCTTCTGATGATCTTCTGTGTATCCATAAATGTCATCTCTCTAGGTCACTAGATACCAATATCTCAAACTTTGTTGCAAGTTTTCTCTTGCACCCATCTATCATATCCTAATATTCAACCTTATAGAAAAGGTTGATATCTTATCACTCTAGGTTATCCTCAAGCTCATCATGCAATCCCATGGGTTCCTTATGAGCCCATACAAATCCTTCTTCAATTTGCTCACATGTGGTTCTCTATAGAGAGTCCCTAATCCTATATGTTGCTCGATATACACTTCTACTTCGATTACACGATCTATATAGTGTAATATCCACGACTGAGGAACTGTGTCTAGACACTAGAGAAATATCTCATCATATTCAAATCCCTCTTTCTAAGAGAACCCTCGCTTTGTACATATCTAGTATGCTTGATTTCATCAATATTCTTGAATGTTATAGCTGAACCATCGTCACTTGTTCTACGGAACTCGTGTCATCATTCTTTGTTTGTAGGTGATTGTACACGATCTCCTACAATTCAAATTTAGTTGCAAGGTTAGAAAAATTTCATATTTTCCAAAACATATTAATAATGAAAAATTCTTATGCATACATATATAGGTCAAACAGTCATGCAACTATCTTAGCCAAAGCTTCAACACAACCTTCATCCATATCCCACATTCATCTAGTAACTTTCTAAGTGCCTTCCATCTCAACCAAAACATCATTATGAGCGTGCATTACTCCCACCATGTCAGAAAAGAGGTTTCATTCTAGATAAGTATAAATGGAATTTTGTACAGCACCATAGGCCACTTACCCATCACATTTATATTAGTAGTATATTCTTAATCAATGCAAACACTCTAACATGCATAATACATTTCCTAAATCTAGGAACATAAATATGTACAGAACTGAACAATACAAATTAGATATACAGGAAATGACAATTCAAATACCTGTCTTTGTTTGTTTGGTAGGATCCCTCTTGATACTTGTCTCCTTCTAGTAATTACTGGATTCTATGAGAGTGTTCTCTACTGCATCATCTGATTCTTAGGACTTTTTCCTTTCTTGCTTATGATCGACAATATTGAGCAAGTCCGCTACACCATAGATCACATGAAACTATGTGGTGGTGTTGAATCTAAGTGTCCCTTCTTATTCATCACCAATCACAATTGCATCCCTTCTTATCCAATGCTGAAATGAATAAGAGGTTCTTCCATATACCATCATCTTCATCTCATGGGTTTTCTAGAATCTAGATTTGTAGGAGGCTTCTCCTACTCCTTTGATAACCATCCTCAAACTTTACCTTGTGAGGTGAATTGTTCTAGATCAAACTACATATTCCTCATAACTCGAGGAGTTTTCAAGGATGATACATGTGGGATCAAATGATCCTTGATAGATATTGCAATAATCATCTTGGATTTGACCAAGTTCTTCTTATACTTAGCTTTGTCCTCATCCCATCTCTATATGCAACTTCTTCTTTCACATAGCTTTCCAAGTCATACTCTATTCTTCCATGACCAGAAGTTCATAGCTCCTTCAAGATTATCCTCAAGCTTGGCAATAATTTTCATCTTGATAAAAAGAGAACCTCAAATGGAAATAGATTATAATAGTACTTACCAATGAGAGTGCTTCAACTTGATGCTTTCTTTAATGCTTTTCTGACAGATTGCTTCTGGTGGACCTAGGGCTTGATAAAGAAACCCTAATTTTTCAACTTTGGTGAATTGCAAATATTGTTATATAACACATCTATGACTATATAGCTTGACAATAAAAGATTAGAAACACAAAATGTCTAATAGAATTGTAGGTATTCTATCTAGAATTGAAGCCAACAATAATATGAGATCTATGGCCATACTGCGAGAAACAAAACTAGTTATAAAATAGTCACAATCTAGATAAACAATCCGCTGGAATTGTATGTTCAGACTTGTTATATATTATAACCTACTAATAATTAGGGATTTATATAGGTTAATTGTTAGACAGAATAACTAGGGGCTTATGCTATCCCAAATATCTACTTACATGAGTAAGTAAGTAGAGTGGTTGGAGACTATACTTTCTCGAACAACCCTCAAAAGGGTATTCCCCACCTGCAAGAAGAAGTGCCATCAATTTGAGGACACAATATTTTAAAAGCCTAAAATATAGAATAACAACAATATTTTAATTACATAGTCACCTAGATTCCAAGAGGCCACCCGTCTAATGATCCCTACATAAAACATGCAGATATGGATAAATAATGTATAAAAAATTAAGAATTGTGTTAAGAGAAGAAACATGATTAAATGCTTGGATACAATTCAAAGGTATCAATGTAGGCCTCAGTAATAGTAAAATGGTTAAAGAAGCTAACTACCTTATGCACACAAGACAAGATACCGGAGATATCATGATGAACAACTCGATCTAAAACATATTTTCTTAATCTAGGGACAATTTCCCCTCAAACTTAATGACGAACGAATGAAGATAAAACTAGTGTGAATATAGACATACATGTATTTCCTATCAATGTTAATATCCAAACATAGATATGAAGATAAGATTATATACATGCATGGGTATATAACCCAATAATCTATGACTATATATATGATATGCCAATTTAGGGTCATATTTATATATTTATATATAACTATCAACATGCATGTATATGGGTAAGCTCTTGTGTTAATGAGAGATCCATGCTTATATGAAAAACAGAACTATAATAAAATTGGCTTACCCAGCCATATTAAGGTAATCACTTATGTAAATGCACACACTAACAATTGAGATACATAAAGAGGGAACTCGACTAGATCGAGTAAGGAGATAGAGGTTTCATCTATGGAATTGCAAATCTAGCAATATCTGTTCAACCATAGTTAAGTCATGCGCATAACCAATATCAAGGGATAAATTCAATAAACAAGAGAGTGATCCCTTCAATCCATTGGATCTATCGGGATGAGTCAACATAACCCTACAAACTTGACCTCAGAATAAGAGGATCGTTCCTCATTAAGGATGAAACTAATAAACACTTGCATGAGTGTAGTGAAGCCCCATAGTACACATTTGAACCATCCAAGGGATAACCCCTTAACTTGGTCATAGACTTCCAAATAATCAATTAAAAATATATATATATATATATATAATTTGTATCTAACTGTAAGGTCCGTTAAGGATCGTCTAAAATGACTAGGTGACCAAAAAAATTGGTCACCACAATTTTTTCAAGGGATAAATGACCAAAATTGAGAAATTTTAAGTGAGTTAACTAAAAATGACCAAGATAAATGACCAACTTGGTCATGAGATAAGAACTAAACTAAAAATGACCAAGATAAATGACCAATTTGGTCATGAGATAAGAACTAAACTAAAAAATGACCACATAACAATTGGTCATTTATTTGGTGATTTTTAGTCGTATCACTACAATAATGGAAAATTACAAATTTGACAATGAATTTGTACAATTTACTAAATTCTAACGTTGTAGATGGATTTAGAGGGGTCTCTGAATCCATGTGCAGTGTTCTTAGTAAATTGTAGACCTTACTAAATTATTCTCAATGACATCAATTTATCACCTAAGTTTTATAAAGGTTAAAGTTTTGAAGTCTTTTAATTTGCAAAGTTACATTTCAAAATGTTATCTTAATCTTATAAGTTAAATTTGTTTTCAAACTAGTTTGATTGATTGGTGAGGAGTGATGAGTTTCTCATTAGTGGGCTAGGTTCAGTTCCCATGTCGATTGTTCTTGTAGCCATGGGTTATAGCCTTGAGGAAATGGTTAAATGTGTGGTTGCATCCAAATGATCATCTCAGGACTTATGCACACATAAGTGGATCAAAAACCACTCCTTCTCCTGTAAATTTAAGTCAAGGGATCAATACCTCAAATAGTGAGGACGCAATTTTGCACCCATACACAAAATCCCCATTGAGACATTGACCTATTGTGATATGGCTAGAAGGGTAGACAATATCCCTTATAGTGGGATCCCCATACTGGATGTCTCTAGACATCTTGACCCTTGCAAAGGGATCACAAGTTATTGGTATATCTCGCTTGGATGCTATTGGATATGCTCTTGGGCTATAATGGAAGCCATCAACTTTGAACATGGGCCTTGCCAAGGTAACCCTCACAAGTTACTGATCCCCATGCTTAAAAAAATGTTAAATGGCTTGGTTGGAAAGGTAGATGTGCCCAAAGTAAAGATGATTCTTGTAAATTAGTCTCATAATATCTCAACACTAGGCTTTGTCATAAATTTCATACTAAGTGTCATAATGTCTTAACCTTAAGAGGAATCATAAATTTTTATTATGTGTTGAAAATTAACCTAAAATTTAAAATAATGATCAACTAAACTTGAATCTAAATCTTTTCTAAATTATTTTAACTATTAATAGACTCCCCTAAAATGAAGCCCTTTTAACTAGCTCAAAAAATATAATTTAAGATCTTTCCTTCAACTAAACAAAAGTCAAGGTGGTCACAATTTTGATATCGAAGATCAAGGGAGCCCAAAATAGGAATGCAAAAATATCATTATAAATTTAACAAAATATTGAAAATCCTAATTTGTACCCATGGAGAAAATAAATCCCAATACCAAACCATGAAGAAAAAAAACCCATAAATGGAAGCAAAGCATTCAAACAACCTCAAAATAGTTATTTGCAGAGACGTATTTATGGAATGATGGGGAGAACACCAAAATTGAAATCTTCATACATCATGTAACACTTGTAGTGAGCTTGACATTAATTTTATATATGTATATATATATACACTCGCTCAAGCCCATGAGAACTCAAAATAAAATATGTGGTTGGAAAATAAACATGTGATTGATATCAACATTTACAAGTGGAATATTGGTGGCTAATATACATAAATTTGGTGGAATTGAGTTTTAATAAGTACATTGTCATGCCATTCATATAAAAGTCGTCTTTAAAGTAATGTAGAAGAATCGGGATGCCCTAAACCTAAAACACTTTAGACCGCCTACTTAGTAACCACCCTAAAGCTACTAAGGGCTTTAGGCTTTAGCTCACTTCAACCCCTACTTCTCTGGACTTTCACTTTTAACTGATTAGTTCATGATATTTTCAATATATCCATTGTTTCATTTTTGGATGTTATTAAATTCTGTGGGTTTCAACATTTTCACTACCATTTACATATAGATTAGTGCAGCCTAGATTCATAGCACATATTGTAGGAAGTAAGCTTCGTGTTTTCATTATCATTCGAAATATTTGAATACAATTTTTAATATGCTCAATGCGTTTATGCAACAACACCGTTTTCACGGATTGTGATTAATACCTATAGATTCATGCGAAATGTTTCATGATAGTCCCGATTATGATTGATACTGATGTTGGGATTGGGATTTTTGCCCTATTTTTTTACAATGGAAAGACTCGATCATCTAAAACCGTAAATGAAATTCCATAGGAAAAACCCTAAAGGAAATTTTGGGGCTAAGTGCTTTGTTTCCTCTGTCATGTATTTTCCCCAGGTATCTGATTCATTGGTAGGCAGTCACAAGAGGTGGAGATCGCACCCTCGAGCATGTGAATGTGAGTGGGATTATGATAGGGATGCGGCCTGGAGGAAACACAAGATGGTTGATGACAAGGGTTTGGTTAGCTGGATCCGAGAATAAAATTCTAACAAAAAGGGAAAAGAAGATCGCAGTAGAAATCCTACAACGGGAAGTGGTGGAGCTTGTGGATTCAAGAGATTCTACAACGTCACGAACATTTGGAAGTGAAGAAATACTGTCCCTCGCATCTAGAAAAGAAGAAGAGGGAGGGATCAAAATCTATGGAGGGATGGAAACCCAAAAAACAAAGAGATCGAGAGCTGATAAAGTAGAATTGAACACAAAGAATTGCATTGATTTCCCTTCTTCTTGCAATGGAGTCTACAAAAAGAATGTTGAAAGTTAGGACACAAGACTTAGATGTAGGATTAGAAATTTAGAACGCACTAAATTGCAGAAGCAGGAGGTAAAAGAAAAGGATGATTAGTAGGATAAGGATGAACATCCGAGGGAAACTCACGCTGTGATGACATGGCACAAGAGACAAATAGAGCGGGCACCAGATGGTTGCAAGGACTCAATTCTTCCCAAGGAGATGATGATCTAGAAACTAATATATTTACGTTGGTGGCTTGGGCCAGAACATCAAGAAGGAAACCGCAACCTCAAATGATGGTTAAGGCAGAAGCTCATAATGGGGATGCAATTGCAGCCATACAAATACCCAATCTAAATTTGTCATAACATGATATGGCATGCAAGGATTTAGAAATGTTTCAGTTGGATTTGGGGTGCAAAGACTCAAATTAATTGCATCCAAATTTGGTGTCCAAGGATTTACACAGGTATGAGAAACAATGTGCTTCTTCAGTGCACACAACAATGGCTAAGAGAAGTTATGATGAGGGAAATCATGCACCATGGATCCATAAAAAGAAAAATCGTATAGATATCTACAAGAGTGATTTTTTTCATCCATATATGCATTAAGTTCAATAGATGGATAGAATCCTAATAGCAAGGAAACCTCAAATATTATACTAATGAAAAACGCTATAGTACTTGATGTTTTGGAAATTAGAAATGACATTCATGTTACCCAAGACCCGAACGTGAATATCAAAGTAATGTTGTGTTAAAACACAAATAAAAAGTTGCAAGATGAAATTCATTCTTTGGGCCACAATTCGAAAGACCCAATAACTCAAAACAGCATCATTGATGGAAAATATATTCAAAAGGAAGATTTGGGTTACATGAATAATATTTATGTCCTTGAAGTTTATCTCAGGGGCTTAGGCTTCCAAGAAAATCCTCCAGAATCTGGAGTTTCTAGCAGGGATCTTGGCAACCAAGAAAAATAGCAAGGCCCTAAGGATTATTTTAGTGAAATGAACAAACATGTAAAACTTCAAGACTTTGACAATTCTACCACCCACTAGAAATCGCAGAATTTCAATGGCAGTTCCAAGCATGTTATTGACTCACCATTGTGGCTACATATGAGATTGAGTCAAGGGAGGGCATAGCAGATGTATGTGATCTTAATTTAAGGGAGAGGATTTTAGATGACCATGTAGAATAGATGAATATAGACAAAAGAATATTAGAACCTTAAGAAATTAATGTTGTGCATCATGAAAATGCTCTTAGTGAAGTTGTGAGGGATATAGTAGAGACTGGTGCCAAACACCATGAAGATACTAAGCCTGAAACTACAAATGGTACAATAGATTCCAATAGTAAGCATATTGAAGTTGCTCAATCTGAACCTACCCATGACACAATTAAAAAAGGCGGATTGGATTTAAGGGAAAGTGTAAAACCTAGTAGTGATGCATCAACACAAAAGGAAAATCATGATGTAAGTTTCAAATTCGAGAAACTAACTATAATTGAAGGGTGCAAGTGCAACCTATGTGGTGTGGGAAATGATGGCTAACCTCCAAAGATATTTTTTCAAGATGGGATAGACAGTGAGAATGAAATGTTCATCTACTTGCAGGCTGCTGCTGAGGATTCGATGTATCGGGAGGCGGATGGGTTTGGGCATGACACAGGTTGGCTTGGTCCCCTTTTGGACCCCCTTACTAACCATTTTGGTATTGCTGGAGTATGGATTCATCGAGAATGTGCTATGTGGAGTCCATAGGTACTTTAACATCATTTTCTGTTACATTTAAATGTATGTTGTATTGTCATATTTTTATTTATTACATCTCATATGTTAGTATTTGATATTGTTTAATGTCTCAGTTTGTGGGGGGTTCTTCTCCCTTTCACATGTACATTCAATAGTCTTTTGGCAGTTTATTAATGAGTCATTATTTATCTTTTATATTAGTTGTATATAGACCTGTCTATTGGACCATGTATATTAGCTGTATATAGACCAGTCCATTAGACCATTTATTTTGTCTATATACATTATGGATTATCTAATATTTTTTGCAAGTTCTAGACCATGTAGAAAATATGGATATAGACAAAATAATATTAGAACCTTCAAAAATCAATGCCGCGCATAATGAAAATGATCTTAGTGAAGCTATGAAGGATATAGTAGAGACTGGTGACAAACACCATGAATATACTAAGCCTGAAGCTTGAAATGGTACAACAAATTCCAATAGTAATCATATTGAAGTTGCTCAATATGAACCTGCCCAAGAGATAGGTAAAAAAGGAGGATTGGATTCAAGGAAAAGTGTAAAACTTAATTGTGATGCAACAACACAAAAGGAAAATGACGATGTAAGTTTCAAATTTGAGAAACAAACTATAATTGAAGGGCACAAGTGCAGCTTGTGTGCTGTGGGAAAAGATGTCTAACCTCTAAAAAGACTTTTTCAAGATGGAATAGATAGTGAAAATGAAATGTTCATCTACTTGCAGGATGCTACCAAGGATTCGATGTATCAAGAGTCGGATGTGTTTGGACATGATACAGGTTGCCTTGGTCTCCTTTTGGGCCCCACTTACTGACCGGTTTGGTATTGCTGGAGTATGGATTCATCGAGAATGTGTTGTGTGGAGTCCTGAGGTACTTAAACATCCTTTGCTGGTACATATAAATGTATGTTGTGTTGTGATATTGTTATTTATTGTATCTCATATGTTAGTATTTGATATTGTTTATTGGCTTCGTTTGTGGGTGGTTCTTCTCCCTTTCACTTGTACATTCAATAGTCTTTTGGAAGTTTATTACTGAGTCATTATTTATCTTTTAAATTAAGCTTATATATTATTTATATTTTATATTAGGGGTATT
Organism: Larix kaempferi; assembly: GCA_027924585.1. Classification (NCBI taxonomy): domain Eukaryota; kingdom Viridiplantae; phylum Streptophyta; class Pinopsida; order Pinales; family Pinaceae; genus Larix; species Larix kaempferi. The sequence goes on along the minus strand of BSBM01000195.1, from coordinate 30,477,518 downwards.
TATCTTTTAGATTAGGTGTATATAGACCAATCTATTGGAATTATTGTGTATTGCATAGAAGCACCCTTGTACCCCACTATTGCGGAGAAGCACCCAATAAACTATGTATAGCATTCTTAAAAGGCATAATCAATGTCTTTAATAAAGACTTCATTATGCCCAAGGATATTACTTTTGTTATTCAAATTTCAATTGTTTTTTTTGCAATCCTGTTTTTTCACCCCTCCAATGCTTGGGTTTTAAGAAAGTTATTTATCTCTTCATGTTTTTCACTTGCATTCCTGAATTACTACCTTTCCTATTGATGCAATGATTGTTGTGATAACTAAATACATTTTATTTTCCTTCTACATAGCTCACTGTTAGCAAATATATCAGCTTGACATCCAAAATTTTGAAAATGAGGGGCATAGATTTCAGTTCGAAATAAAATACATGCTATATGTAATTTGGCTTGTAAAAACCAACCATGTAGGTCTATTTCTAAAGCATGGGTTGTCTTGTAAATGTTCGAGAAGCACTTTCCAAAGGATAAATGTTGAAATGCAACAATTGTGGACGACCAAGAGCAACAATCAGGTGTTGTGTTGATCGATGTCCACGGATTTACCACATTGTTTGTTTGACTATCTACCCTTGTATTGAATTTATTATGATCTTTCTTTATAATATATTTGTTTTAGGAAATAAAAAATCTCAAGAATGTTTCTTAACTTGTTGTTAAGTTAGTCTGTGTACAAGGATGCTGTTATCACCCAAAACGTGCCCCAGGGATGTGGAGAGGCAGAACTAGGGTAGCCACTAACCACTTTAGACTAGTGCAACTAACCCAGCATAGTCAGAGAACGATCTCTCTTAAACTTATGAAAGACTGAAAATACTCAAAGTTTCCAGCAATGAACAAACACATCATCTTTCATTACTCAAAATATTCAATCAAGCACATTCTCAGAAGGTCAGACTTATGTTAGGAAAAATTGTTTCAAAGTTTTGGTGGGATAATCGAGAGCATAAACCTTGGGCGATGGAGTCAGGATAAAATATTAAGATCAGACAGCAGTGGTGTAGTACAAACTATTAGAACAGAGGCAAGGTAGCCACCCTCTTGCCATCGTAATGCTATTTTCTTGTGGTAAAAGAAGTAAACAAGAACAAACCATTGATATGAGCATCCATCAATGATGAATTCGATATCAACTTTAGTAGCAATATTGAGTGAACACCTGAGATAATATCCATAGCTTGTTTCCAAGAATTCTAAGCTATTATACACTGATCTAAGATATGAAAGGGAAAACATAATGTAAATGCATAACAGGAAGTCCGAGCACATAGAGAAGAGAGAAAAAATAGACTACAAGTAAAGCAACACATGAATCTCTGCAAAATTTATGCCATGGGCACTACACATTATATTAATGGAAAAGTTTTAAGACGGAGCTCTACCCCAGGCCTTAGCTGAATGATTTTCCAACCCTTAGTTATTTTATTACAATGCTTTTATAGGATCCCAACCTCGAATTGGTCCTTAGGAAACAAACAAAATTATGTTCCCACCTTGATAGCCCCAAAATCCATAAATATTACCTACGTGTCAAGTTCAAAACAGACTAATTAAGATGGGAAACAGAAATACCCTGAGTAGGATGCCACCCTACTCCCAAGCCTTTAATTGGCCTTGCGAATCAAAGAAGTCTTCCACTTTCAAAGAGTCATCCACCTACGATTCTTTAGTCGGAGGGGGAGGTGTCGCTTCTTCAGTGGGGATTACGAAATCATGGACAATCTCCATGTCTTGATGGACATCTCGCTCCTCTTCTGACGTCTCCTTCTTTCTCCAGTGTTAACAATGATGTCTAAGGCTCGAGCTGACGTGAAACATGCTTGGAAAGGATTTCCGAATAGACGGAGAAGAATATGACGGCGCTGAGGTGGCCCGATCATGTCTGCAATCATTTGGTGGCAGCAGAGATGCACTTTTAAGCCGTCGATCCGCATCCTCCATTGTCGAGCAAACTATAACTTGCCATGCCTGCTAACACCGTACCAGTGCTTATAGTGCCTCCAACTTTGTAATTTCATCGCCTCTACAAATTTTGGCGGCTGGAATCTTTAGCCTTTTATCTCAAGTTTAATACAGGTGCCCGAAAAGGTTTGGTGGTTCCCAAGGAGAAAAACCACCCATACGCATCGATGACAGACTTCCTCGGAACAAATCCTCGGACTTGGGCATTTGGGACACAGGAATTCCAAGAAACTTCCAATGGCTGAGGCATTCACTTGGAAAATAGCTAAACCTCTCTATTCACATCCGAACCCTCCAATTTCTTCTTAATTCTAGGCACCGACAGCCGAGACCCTATATCAAATGCATCCAAACCCCATCTTCCTGAGCGATTTTAATCCTAACCCCTCCAGACACTAGTTCTTCATCCATTCCTTGCCATAAACAGGCTTAGATTTGTAAAAACAATGGTGGCTATGAAGCCCTACCTGTCCCTGGGAAACCCTAAGAATGAAATCTCCTGTCGCTTTCTTCACCTTCCCCACTCTTGGAGGCTTCCGACCTCGACAGGTCCCAAGACACAAATGTCAACTTTCGTGTGTGTTTTTATATATATAACCTTTTTCATTTAAACTTCGGTCTTCTTTGCCGGCTGTTGACCTCTCCCATCGGTTAATCTCTTATGGAATGATCTGAGCCATTGGATCTGATCCCCCTTTTATTGATTTGACTTTTTTTCCTTTCCTACCATTGGATCATCCCCTCTGTTTCAATCTCCATTGTCCATCCCTAGTACCTGGTGTACCAACCAAGTGGTATCGCACCTCTCTAAACCTGTCTTCGTTACCGCTCATCTCCCATGCGACAAGCCCTGGTGCTGACACCTGTCCAGTGGTTTCATTCCTCATGACCACCACCTCATCTAATTGTTGTGCACCTCCCTTGTGCGACTATCAACGTGGGTTGTCGATCTACCATAGGACAATCTGAACCTTTCTATTGTCACATTGCATTTATGCTATTCCAAACTCTGGCCTTTAACCATAGGATATTCCTTGGATTACCTTGGTCATCCATGTGGCCAGTAACCCACCTTTCCACCTTGGAGGTATCACATGCTCCTGAGATGGTTTTACTTACCGCCTGCCCTATCATGCGACGCGTCCTCTAGCCACCACCTGTCTGGCGGTATTACCCATCGCGACCACCTTCCTCCTGTATCCTTCCGTGCAACTTGGATGCGAGATTTCAACTATGGACCATGGATCTTCTAGCCGCACTCGATCAATGGTGGATACCTACGCAGTAGTTAACCTTCACATACATTTTCCCTCAGACTATATTTTTTTTGCCATTGTTACTCGTTTTGGTCGTAATTTTTGCATTTTCGTTTGGTTTTATTATATTTAACACCCCCTTTTAATTTTTCACATGCCTTTATCACCTAACTATGGAAAATAAAGGGAATTTAGGCTATTCATCCATTACACCAGGATACTTATGCTGTAGAAAAACTAGGTGCTAACAATAAGCTCCAACTGGGAATGTTATCCTCCCTGCGAGGTAGCAAAGAACCTCATAAACTAGGTGCCTGATCCATTGGGCTGCCTATGCAGGAAGATCTTCCATGTAGAACACTTGGAGGGTTTTCCTAAAAGAATTCATGGAAAACATATGGGACATTTTTGCAGTGCGGTGTATCTTGTGGTGGCCTTCCCCAACCCAAAAATGCTCTGTTCTTCTGTAGACTGAAAACTTCTTGAAGCCAGACCCCAAAACTAAGACTGTAAATTCTTAAAACAAACCGGAAATTGTTGAAAATTGAAATTTACTACTGAAATTAGAAATGCCGAAAACTTGGGATTATTTATATACAGCCTACTCTATTCAAGAAGTTGTGACTTTAGGTTATGCAAAAATTCCAATGTAACCAATCTGGCGACTGACATCCCAGGTGGATCTTCTCATCTTTCCCAATTGATTTAAGAATAGTGAGGGTCAATGGCACTAGGCGATGACGCCGGGTGAGGACTCCTTGAGTAAAACCAGACCCCTTACTCTGGCTGATGAAATTTTTCATATACTCCGCTACTAGATCATATAAAACGTGGTGTCCTCCAAATTCTTCTTGCATTTGAGAAGATTTTCTTCGAAAAGAGCTGCAAGTAGGCCATCCATTTCTCCAGGTGTTCATGCCAAGTCTAGGGATTGCGTACCTTTGACAATCTCCAATCAAGAATTGAAAATTGTGCCCATTGAATTCCCCGCGCGACCTGGTGAGACCAAAATGAGGAACTTCGAGCAACTCTCCGTGACGTGGCTGTCCCTTTGTAACTTAGGAGGCTGCTCCTGCACAAGATCTATATACAACATCTCCTCTTGTGATACTTGTGATCCCTAGCTTGAAAACCCGGTTCTTCTCTGGAACTCCAAAAGAAGCTTCACCCTATCCCCTAAAAAGGGTCTAGAAAAAACCATTCTTCTTGAATCTTGGACTCCAGGTTTGACAAGCCTGCACGAAAATCATGTTTCCTAGCTCTGTATCTCTCAAGCACCTTGATTATCTGGTTAGCTGGCTGGAGATACTAGCCAAGACCGAAAACCTCTTCAAGGATTCTATAATCATCTTCAGCCCCAAAATTGGATTTCGTATAAGAATCACGTGGGTCACTTTGGTCATCTTCTAGCCTCTCAACAATCTGGTCATCCTGTCAAAGATACACGTCGGACCCAAGAATTTCTTCAAGAATTTCATATTTTTCCTCAAGGATTGCATATTCTTCCTTGAGGGTCCTATACTCCTCTTCAAAGACTTTGTACTCTCTTTCAGCTTCAGTATGAAAAGAAACCTCTTCCCGCTGGGGGTCCCCAAGAAACCTTTGATTGCTAGCTCTTCCTTCCTGACCATCAATGAACATATGCTACAAATTTGAAGACCTTCTCTCCAAAAGATGGAAAGAGAAATCAGGAGGAAAAACAGATGCATAGTGTAATTTAGCAGCATTCTCTAGGGGTTGAATTTCCTTTGGCATGTTATAATAGAAGCTCGTAAACCTCCTATTAAAGCTAGACATGGTTTCATCTTCATGCATTCTCATTGAGTAAAACTCTGAAAGAACTAGGTCGCATGGCCTTCTTTTTCCCCAAAATCCCAAAAAGGCATCAAACAACTCTCCCTAGGTATCAATAGACTCAGGATGCAAGTGCTTAAACCATTTTTTTACATCTCCTTGAAGGGATTTGGAAAAATCAGTCATACAAACATCATCATGTCCTATTTCAAAAAGGTCCAGGAAATGTTTGAAGCCTTGATGGTGTTTCTCAGCAGTAAGACTTTCAAATCCTCCATCAAAAACATGAAGGTATTTATGGCACTTGGGAGGGAAATCATGAAGAACAGGGGGAAACTTTACAGGGCTATATCTCTGTCGAGATTTTGAAAGAAAAGGAGTATGTGCAAGGAGGGGACCATCGGCCTCACTCTCATGGGGTTTGCAAAGCTAGTAATGGATATTAGATGGTTCAAAAGAAGGGATGGGATTATCTCTAGGGTTGAAAGGAGGATGTACATTTTAAAAATCTAGTGAAGGATATACAAAAGAGGCTCTCTCATGACTTAGAGCTATTCGTTGAGACAAGAATTTTTTGATATATATACATAAGGGAAAAAGGAGACCAACACAGAAGAACAAGACCTCTTTGAAGAGATTGATACTTTGATACCTGGACCTTGATTCTTCCATGTCTAAGCCAACTGAGCTCATTCTCCAGTGGAGTCTGCAGATTGAACTTGAATAATGAGTGGAGTCGCTAGGTGGATAATATGCAACCCTTTTGATGTCTGACTGCTGTCCACCATCAATGATCAGATCTGAAACTTTGTTGTTCTCCCAAGAATGATAAGACAATCGTTCCTGGGAAGCAGCACCAATTTTTTATCACCCAAAACATGCCCCATGGTTGTGGAGAGGCAGAATCGAGGTAACCACTAACCACTTTAGACTAGTGCTACTGACCTAGAACAGTCAGAGAGGGATCTCTCTTAAACTTATGAAAGATGGAAAATACTCAAAGTTGTCAGCAATGAACAAACACATTAGCTTTCATTACTCAAAATATTCATTCAAGCACATTCTCAGAAGGTCATACTTCTATTAGGACAAATTGTTTTAAATTTTTGGTGGGACAATCGAGAGCATAAACCTTGGGCGATGGAGTTAGGATACAATATGAAGATCAGAAAGCAATACCGTAGTACAGACTATTAAAACAGAGGCAAGGTATCCACCCTCTTGCCTTCGTAATTCTATTTTCTGGTGATAAAAGAAGAAAACAAGAACAGACCATTGATATGAGCATCCAACAAAGATGAATTTGATATCAACTTTAGTAGGAATATTGAGTGAACACCTGAGATACTAACTAGAGCTTGTTTCCAAGAATTCTAAGCTATTATACACTGATCTCAGATATGAAAGGGAAAACATAATGTAAATGCATAACAGGAAGTACGAGCACATAGAGAAGAGAGAAAAAACAGACCACAATTAAAGCAACACATGAATCTCTGCAAAATGTCTTCCATAGGAACTTCACATTATATTAATGGAAATGTTTCAAGAAAGAGCTCTACCCCAGGCCTTAGCTGAATGATTTTCCAACCCTTAGTTCTTCTATTACAATGCTTTTATAGGATCCTAGCCTTGAATTAGTCCTTAGGAAACAAACAAAATTATGCTGACACCTTGACAACCACAAAATCGGGAAATATTACCTACGTGTCAAGTTCAAAATAGACTGATTAAGATGGGAAACAGAAATACCATGAGCAGGATGCCACCCTACTCCCGAGCCTTTGATTGGCCTTGCGAATAAAAGAAGTCTTCCACTTTCAAAGAGTCATCCTCCTGCGATTCTTCAGCCGGAGGGGGAGGTGTCGCTTCTTCAGTGGGGATTACCAAATCATGGACAATCTCCATGTCTTGATGGATGTCTCGCTCCTCTTCTGGGGTCTCCTTCTTTCTCCGGCATCGGACCTTTTTGGACACCTGTCACCGTTCAGGCTCTTCATGTTCGTCGATGCTGCTAGTGTCCACATGGTCGAATATCACAGGAGATGGAGGAGCATGTTCTTCCTCCACCTTAGACCATGCTTGCTCAGGCATAAAAACCACTTCGAATTCCTACCCCTTCTCCATGACTTGACTGTAACTAAAAAGATACCAGAGCTTCCAGGTGCACCACCTTTCCCATGCACTTATTTAAAACAGGGGACACTAGGATTGTGTCTATAACTTCCTTGACAATGACGGAAGCTACGTGCGATCACATGCACCATGATAACCTGATCGAATCTCCCAGTCGAGCAACAATGATGCGTAAGGCTCAAGCTGACGTGAAACATGCTTGGCAAGGATTTCCAGATAGACGGAGAAGTATATGACGGCACTGAGGTGGCCCTCATCCCGTATGCAATCATTTTGGTGGCAGCAGAGATGCACGTTTAAGCCATCAATCTGCATCCTCCATCGTCGACCAAACTATAACCTTCCATGCCTGCTAAAACTGTACCAGCACATATAGCGCCTCCAACTTTGCAATTCCATCGCCTCTAGAAATTTTACCGGCTGGAATCTTTAGCCTTTTGTCTAAATTTTAATACAGGTGGCCAGAAAGGTTTGGCAGTTCCGAAGGAGAAAACCCACCCTTATGCAACGATGACGGACTTCCTCGGAATAGACCCTTGGACTCGGGCATTTGGGACATAGGAATTCCAGGAAACTTCCAATGGAAGAGACATTAACTTGGAAAATAGATGAACCACTCTATGCACATCCAAACCCTCCAATTTCTTCTTAATTCCAGACACCAATAGTCGAGACCCTGTATCAAATGCATCCAAACCCCATCTTCATGAGTGATTTTAATCCTAACCCCTCCAAACACTGCTTCTTCAATGATTCTTTTCCATAAATGGGCTTATATTTGTAAAACAAATGGCAGCTATGAAGCCCTACCTATCCCTGGGAAACTTTTAAAATGACATCTCCTGTCACTTTCTTCACCTTCCCCACGCCTGAAGGCTTCCGACCCCGACAGGTCCCAAGACACAAATGTCAACTTTCGTGTGCGTTTTTATATATATAACCTTTTTCTTTTAAACTTTGGTCTTCTTTGTCGGTTGTCTACCTCTCCGATCCATTGATCTCTTATGGAATGATTTGGGCCATTGGAGATGATCCCCCTTTTACTGATTTGACTTCTTTTCCTTACCTATCGTTGGATCATTCCCTATGTTTCAATTTCCACTGTCCATCCTAAGTACCCAGTGTACCAACCAAGTGGTATCGCACCTCTCTAAACCTATCTTCATTACCGCTCATCTCCCATGCGACGAGCCCTGGTGCCGACACTTGTTCAGTGGTTTTGTTCCTCGCGACCACCACCTCATCTAACCTTCGTGCATCTCCCTTGTGCGACTTTCAATGTGGGTCGTCGATCCACCATAGGACAATTTGAACCGTTCTTTTGTCACATTGCATTTACGCTATTCCAAACTCCAACCTTTCATCGTAGGATATTCATTGGCTTACCTTGGCCGTCCATGTGGCTAGAAACCAACCTTTCTTCCTTGGAAGTATCCCATGCTCCTGAGATGGTTTTAGTTACTGCCTACCCTATCATGTGACGCGTCCTCTAGCCACCACCTGTCTGGCGGTATTACCCATCGCTACCACCTTCCTCCTGTATCTTCCCGCGCAACTTGGCCATGCGATTTCAACTATGGACTGTGGATATTGTAGCCATGGTCGATCAACAGTGGAGACCTGTGCAGTAGTTAACCTTCACATACATTTTCCTTCGGACTATAGATTTTTGGCCATTTTTACTCGTTTTGGTCATAATTTTTGCATTTTCCTTTGTTTTCCTTATATTTAACACCCCCTTTTAATTTTTCACATGCCTTTATCACCTAACTATGGAAAATAAAGGGAATTTAGGCTATTCATCCATTACACCTAGCTACTTACGCTGCAGAAAAACTAGGTGCTAACAGATGCCTTTTAAGTTTCTATTTAGTTATATATTTTAATGCTTTTAGGTTTAAGGTAGTGTGTTTGAAAATCCAATATTTACAAAAGTGAACCGATGACCAACTCATTTCAGAGAGCTTTGTTTTTCTTTCTAGGATTGTGGTGTTGAAGGTTGTGTCTTTGACCATTGGAAGTTTCTTATGGCTTGTACTAATCATTAACATGTGGTATTCCCACGAGCAAGATGATTTCAATAAGAAATGTGAAAGATGCGGTTCCAGAGGATGGTAATAGAAAGGAAGAAAGCAAATGCAACTTTCCTTTGGAAGGATTTAGAGGTGGAAGAGAAATGGTTACGAAATTATGGAGAGGACGAAGAATGTTTTAGGCACGAGTGTGAGTTGCTTCATCAATATCTATCAAGAGTTGCGCCTATCTAGAATGGAGATTCATCATCTCATAGTGTGACTTTTGCAGAGGGTTGGGAATCTGTAGTTGGCCTACAAAATGTTGTCCAATGCATGAAATAATTAGTGATTTTACCACTCTTATAACCATGATGATTTGATAGTCTTAGTATTACCCTTCTTAGGGGAATTTTTTTGCATCGTTATCCAAAACTGGTAAGACACTTGTGGTGCTACATGATTATATGTCTTCTCCAACAACTGCCAAAATATCCAGCTAAAGTCATTGGTGCTCATGATCAAAACTTAGGTGAAGTGTCATTTTTTTTTCTCTATGGTTACAACATAGTTGTTGATCCTTCCACAAGGCCTTCTTCAAAAGGTATGAAATTGAATCTTGATGGTGTATTGTTCAGCAATGGGCCAGGTGATCCTTCTACAATTCTTTATGTGGTAGATAGTGTTAAAGATGTGGTTGGAAAATTTTCATGGGGCATCAACTACTTGGCCAAGAATTGGGTGGAATATCAAGTTACATGTCTTCTCCAATAGCTGCCAAATCTCCAGCTAAAGTCATTTGTCCTCATGATCAAAATTCAGTTGAAGTGTCATTTTTTCTTTCTTTATGGTTGCAAGATAACTGTTGTTCCTTCCACATGGCCTTCTTCAAAACCTATGAAACTGAATCCTGATGGTGTATTTTTCAGCAATGGGCCAAGTGATCCTTCTACGGTTCGTTATGTTGTAGAAAGTGTTAAACATGTGGTTGGAAATTTTTCATGGTGCATAATCTACTTGGACAAGCATTGGGTGGAATAGGAAGATTGCATGTCTTCTCCAATAACTGCTAGATCTCTAGCTAATTAAATCATTGGTGGTCATGATCAAAATTCAAGTGAAGTGTCATTTTATTTTTCTCTATGGTTGCAAGATAATTGTTGTTCCTTCCACATAGCCTTATTCAAAAGGTATGAAACTGAATCTTGATGGTGTATTGTTCAGCGAAGGACTAGGTTATCCTTCTACAGTTCCTTATGTTGTAGAAAGTGTTAAATAGGTGGTTGGAAAATTTTCATGGGGAAACAACTACTTGGCCAAGCATTCGGTGGAAAAACATTTAAAATGAAATTTGGCCATCAGGAAGGAGATCATCAAGTGCACAATCTTTGAAGTGACCATGTTGATCAGATAAGTGCTCAAGTCACATTTTCACACTTGAATTAACAACTTGAATATGGAATTTGTTTTTGCTCACATCTGGATTTTTTTATTTTTTTAATACTTTGGTCTATGATGTGTGAATTGTTTTTCATTAAAACAAACTTCTATAGCATTTAATACTAATTCTCCTATTGGTCTAGCAGAATCAAAAGTATGCAGTCGATCTCGCCACACTTTTATAAGGTGTAGAAGTGTGACTCACATTAGCTTCAATGATGGAACTTGCAATCATCTCACCTTCCTTGCAATGAAAGTAATATCTCTACAAAATCATCCAGAAGCATCCCTTGGTCGTCATGATTCAGATCCTGGTAAAATACATATTTTTAGGGGATCGTGATATTTTAAATTTTCCTGAAATTTTTTTAACAATGCGATCATCAGTTATCAACTATCCAGAATTTGCTTGCATTAATTTTGTTGGAAGCTCATTCTCTATATGTGTTTGCAGCATTTTTAGAGTTTGTACAATTGATGCAAGAAAATAAGCAGAGAGATAAATGATCGTGAATGTCGGTTAATGATTTGTTTTATTTCTTTTTGGATTTTGCATCACAATTATATCCATAATATTGTAATTATACGCTATGCTCTATTACTTGATTTCGAAATACAAGTTAAGCTGGCTCAGCAAAATGAGGCTACATGGAAATTTCAATTTAATGAGGTATGAATGAAATAAATTTTGTGTGGAAAGTACATCATACCCATTTCAATTAAGCATGATGTTAGGAGCACATGTTGGAAGAAAAAATTATTCTGAGGATAGCTAACCCCATACCTTTCTGAAAATTATATAGATTCTATTTAAGGGTGCTAGCTCAATGGAAGAGGACCTTCCTTATAGGTAGGAGGTTGGTGGTTCGATTCCTCTGTGCCCTATATATATAAAACGACTACAAATGAACAAAAAGAGATAAATTACCACTAAAAAAAAGAGTGATAAATGACTAAATGGTGACCACTGGTAGCAAATTAGCGGTCATTTATCACATGAAAAAAAATGTGGTCATATTTAGCTTTGTTGTTTATATCTTATCTTGTGGTAATGTATTTGGTCATTAATTGTCGCAATTAATGACCAAATACATGACCAAATTAATGACCAAATATATGAACACAAGATAAGCTATAAATGGCCAAGCTAAATATGACCACATTTTTGGTCACGTGATAAATGACCTCTAATTTGCTACTAGTTGTCAACAACTCAAAAGTGGTCATTTATATGCAGATTTTGGTCTCTTTTTTTGTCATTTATCTCTCATTTTGTACTAGTGAAAGAGTACCTAGTATTTGTTGTTGATGGAATAATTAGAAGAAGAAACATACAAATCTCTCTCATGGAAGAGTTGTAGCAAGATATTCCCATCGTTAACTAAAAAAGGAGACAACCCTATCATAGTTGAGATGTGCTAGTCATGCACATCATTCACTTGGAATGTAAATAAATCATTGTGATTATGCATGCTTTAATGGTTGGTTGGGTTAGGTCATGGCTTGGCCACACTACCTTGCTAAATAACAATTTACACAGTCATAAGAAGTAAACAATTATAGAGATAATGAAATCAGAAAATGAGATATATACTTGTAATGAGTGTTACTATACACATAGGGAGATCATGCAATACAAGGAACCATCCCTTTGAATCATTATCATCATGTTGCACCAACTCATATGGTTGTGATTGAATGAGAGTTGAGAGAGAGAAGAAATCCCACTTAATGCAGATGGAAAGGAGGGTAAATTTTCTCCTTGAAGTTTGAGCACAATTTGAAGAGTCCGAGGAAAAAGCAAAGAAAAAACTAAAGTGTTAACAATCAAATTAACACCCTTAACAATTGAATATGGAAGCACATTTTACCATTCACTCGCAACATGAAGACTATAAATTTGGAACAATTGAGAGCTTCAATATGTCATCTGACCACCGCTTCCCCAAAGGAAGAAGTTTATGAAGACAAAGTTTTCCATAAATAGGCCAAGTATAGAACCACTCAAAGGGACAAAAAACCAGTTTCTTCAACTCTTGGAGTGGAAAGAATACATCAAAGGTGTATTAAATGTCCTAAACATCATGGAAATTAATGTCAAAAGCCTAAAAACAATGGAAAAGTGCATTTTTGAGTGAAAATAATCAAAAATCAAGAAAAGGTATTAACCCACATTGAAAGTTGAATCATGAATTCCCATTTTGCAATGCTATAAAAGAAAGGCATTTGAGGCATGGTAAGATACATAAAGTGAGAGTAAAGGAATGTTGAAAGGATTTCAAGGTTGGAAAGCTCATCTTCAACATAAAGATATCAAAGGATAAAAGGAAATGAAGGAGAAGTTTGGTTCAAAGCAAAGGAGGAAGGGTTCAACTCAAGCACCAAGGTTGTAAGCATTTATTTTCTTCAATTCAATAGGATGCAATTCATCCCCCCCACAAATATGAGTTTGAATCTATGTTTTATATCTAGTTTTGAATTCAACTTTGGTATATAGATTCCAAGTTATGCAAATCTTTTCAAGTTCTTAGAGATAGAAGCTAGAGGTAAGAACCTAGAAAGATGCTGCAAATGGAGGCCTAAAGGCGATGGATGATCAAGTAAGGGGATATTCTTTAAGTGGATAGCTTCAAGAGGTATTCTACTCTCTTCTTCCCTTCTATTTCCTTGAAAATTACTTAGAAATATCAAATGAATGAAGAGTATTACATATATTTATGTGATTGAACCTCACCAAATTCATATTAAGATAGCTAATTAGTGTAGACACATCCCTAAAATAATCACTATCAATAGATTGGAGACTCCGCTAGGGATCAAACCCATAATATATGGTTTAGAAAGTTTCTACGAGTATGTCTTTTAGAACGTCAATTTGAGTTCATTGAATACATTCATGTTACTAGAAGTCTGAATAGTTTGGTTGATTCCTTAGCCAACTATGTACTTGATTGGCATCTAAGTCATTAACATCATTCTGAAAAAATAAAGCATGTACATTATTCTTGGCAATTTAATTGAACATATCATTTAAGGACATAAGTAAAAACTGAAATAACTAGCTTACATCATAAACCAAAAAGTGTGTTGAGGTTCTAGACATTTTGGATAGTAAATTTCCACATATAAAACATAATAGTGTAATTTTTTTTCTCTTTTTGTTTCTTTTTCTTCAAGATAAAACCCAAAAAATTTGCATAAAAACAATGAAAATATTTGGAAACTTAAAAAAACATTTGAAACTGTTTCAAATTTCATGGTCTGTCACGAAGACTCACATAGAACTGGCATATCACTGAAAAATGGTTCATAGCTTCTTGAAATCCATGCTAAAAGGAGATGCCTCCTCTCATCCATCATCTACACCTACAAGGAATATGGTAAAAAATGAGTTTTTTACTTATCTTTTATTAATACATGTACAACCATATTCTTTTGAATGATAGGATGATGCATAAATTCTTCAATTTTGGCTATCTTTTTTTAGATATTAAATGCACATTTGAACCGGTTTTTGACTAAACAATTGGGTAGTGAAATGGATTTGATCACAAGACTTGGATACATTAACAGTTCAAACTATTTGATTCAGGTCGTTGTAGAAATACCATGTATCATGATGATTTATGATTTTGTCATTTTTCACAAGACTCCATATGAAGTAAACCTCATTGACCCATTCCTACTTGGCCATTATACCAAATTGGAAAAACTTAGTTACATGGTATTATTTCATCATTCGTCAACACATAATCCTGCTTCAGAGAGCGTACCGATGGAGGGAAAATATTTAAGAGTTTGCACTAATAGCTCAACCCTTGTTTGCAATATAGATCTTTTCCTTGGCTTCATCCGTGCCCTCGAAATATAGTAGTATGACCATGCAAAACTCATTCACTCCCATGTACTTTAGCATTCTTTATTATTTTTTCAAGCTAATAAATGAAAAGGGGATAAAAAATAAAAAACACAAAAATCCAAAAAAGAGTGACAATTGAATCATTTCATATTATATCCTAGAAGAAAATGAAAACAGTCAGTCAATGTCTCCCTTGAACATGACACATAATTTGGTATCCATTGTCAGTACACCATCTACATTTTCCTTAGGAAACTATACCAGTATGTTGAATAGATATCCACTGATGGGTTATCCTTCCCATCACCAACGTAGATTTCGTTATGGCATCTGAAATTGGCGTATTTCATTAAGGTAGGTTACTCGAGTCCTATATTTCCAAGTGTCCATTCTGGGTCATGTTATGTGTTCAAGGGAAGTTCAAACAGTGTCATCCATCCCTTAGATATTCCTAGCCAATCATGCCAGCCTTCCCTGTTTCAGTATATAGTATTGGATGTTGGAGTTCAACCAAATTATATAAGACTATTAATCTATGTTTCGTAGCGGTTGATGTGGGATGAATTAATGCCCTCCTTTCGATGGATTTATTACTATAAACACCAAATCATCATTTTGGAAATGGATGTAGAAACCCATAAGTACCTTGGATCTTCCAGTCATCAGTGGCATGTTTCCTAGTAAATGATAGTGGGTATACATAAATTACCCCTAATTATTTTATTCTACAAGTGTTCATATTCAGAACATCTATTCACACTTTCTAGTTTGTACTCAATACCTTAGAGTCCATCATCATTATCGGTGGGTTTCTTCTCATATGTTAACAGTATACATCAATGGCCGGTAATCATATGGTGTTTTATTATGCTCGACATCAATTCATTTATTTACATGATATAAACTCGTACTATCGTCGGTTTGTATTGAATACATTGGGAAAAACAGTGGTATCACTCATCGATGCATAGCCCGAGTTGCGCAAGAAAAAAAACCATGTCAGAAATTCAATGAAGACCTTGTTCTCGCACTCATCAAGGTGCATGCTTACACTTTTGAAAATTTTACTTTTGGCATGGATCCACTATGTATTGTTCGTGTCCATGCTTGTTTACTGCTGAGCATGGGTATGCCCACCTCATGAAGATATTGTATATTTGAGAAATTGCTTTGTTTGACTTGCAGGTGTTCTCCTGAATCCTGCACCCATGAGCTAATCCTTTTTTCATCCTTTCTTTGATCAATAAAGAGTATCAATATGAAGAATATCCATATAAAAAATAATGTATTTCATTCCTTAGCTCTACTTTGAACCTCACACATTAGGGGGCATCTGTTAACAATCAAATTAACACCCTTAACAAGAGTATCAAATTAACACCCTTAACATTTTACCATTCTCCTGCAACATGAAGAATAGAAATTTGGAGCAATTAAGAGCTTCAATCTATCATCTGACCACCGCTTCCAAAAAGGAAGAAGTTTGTGAAGATAAAGGTTGCCAAAACCCATTACTACAACTTTTGGAGTGGAAAGAATACATCAAAGGGGTATTAATTGTCCTAAAAATCCTGGAAGTTAATGTCAAAAGCCTAAAAATAATGGAAAAGTGGGTTTTTGACTGAAAATAATAAAAAATCAAGAAAAGGTATTATCCCACACTGAGAGTTGAATCGTGAATTCCCATTTCCCAATGCTATAAAAGAAAGGCATTTGGGGCATGGTATGATAGATAAGGTGATATTAAAGGCATTCTTTGAGTAACGGAATGCTGGAAGGATTTCAAGGTTGGAAAGCTTATCTTAAACATAAATCTATTGAAGTACAAAAGGTAAGGATGAAGAAGATTAGATCAATGAAAAGAAGGAAGGATTCACCTAAAGCCACAAGGTTGTAAGTATTTATTTTCTTCAATTCAATATAATCCAATTCATTCCCCCCCCCAAATTTGAGTTTGAATCTATGTTTTAGATCTATTTTTGAATTCAAATTTGCTAGATAGATTTCAACTTATGCAAATATTTTCAAGTTCTTAGAGATAGAAGCTAGAGGTAAGTACCTAGCAAGCTCCTACAAATGGAGGCCTAAAGGCCATGGATGCTTAAGCAAGGCGATATTATTCAAGTGGATAGCTTCAAGAGGTATTCTACTCTCCTCCTCCATTCCATTTTCTTGAAAATTACTTAGAAATATAAAAGGAATGAACTATTATTGCATATATTTCTGTGATTACACCTCGCTAAATTCATCGTAAGATAGCTAATTAGTGTAGACACATCCTGTTATCACTCCAGGAAACTCTTCTAGGTTGTAGATCGAAGATGCCTGGTAACTTAACTATAATCTGAATGTTGGATATGAAATTGGATCAAGATGAATAAATCATTCACTGATTTCTTCACTCAAGATAACTTAAGAATATCCAGGTAGGACAAGGCTTTCAAAAGCTATTAATCAGATAGTTTGTTGAATCAGATGGGTGGAGAAAACTAACTATATTAACCAAAACACATACATTAACAACATATATGATGGGTCAATAGAACTAGCAATAGTTACTTATGATCCTAGTTTACTGATTTGAAGGTGAGATGACAGTCACCAACTTTTAAAGTAAACCTAGACAAGAGAACCTCTGCTCATCAGCACAGAAAGAAAGAAGATAATGGTCTGAAAACAACAATGAAAGAAGCTTGTATTGTTGAATATATTCGAAAACAGGCCTTTCTACAAAAAGAGTGTATTAGAGTATTCACAGTCGAGCCCTTACTTCTTCTGAAGTATTAGGCTTTATAGCCTTTAGAAAACAGTTCAAGATCCTATAAAACTAGATCTAATATGCTAATAATAGAAAGTCAAAACGGTTTTCAAATCATAGGATTAGATCCTAACTTAAAGGAATCAAATCCTAATCCTAATCTATACTCTTAAGCATTCCTCAACAGCTTCAACAATCTTTGACATGCTCAATAAGCATCACTGAGCACTATGATCTTTTTCTTTGACAGTTGGGTGCTTGTTGACCAAAAATAGGAAGACTAATAATACCTTCCACCTTAGCATCTTCCTCAAAAGCTGGAAACGAATAGTGATCTGTATCCTTTTAATATTTATCTTTCATTTAAAATCATTCCCACATGATCTGGAAACAAGAATCTTCGATCTGGTCAGAAACCTTAGCATTCTACCATAACATGTGCTTTAGGTAGCTAACACATATAGAACAGAGTAGATTTAGCTACCGAAAATCAGGGGATTCGGCAGCTAATAGCACCTGAAAAGAGTAACCTTAGCTGTCGAAAGTATGAGGATGATATTTTTCATAATCAGTGATTTTTTCATCAAGATCAATCATGTGCCCTTTTATAACTTGAGTTTACACATAGCTCTCACTGATCACAAGAATGATAACACTTAACTTCATAATAACATAGACACATTCCACTACTGTCGTCACTATATTTCCTATGCCTGCACTGATAGTTGTTTCCAGTTGTGATGCCTCTTGAGCATTTTTACAACAATCAACTGCATCACTGACATGATGATCTGGAAATATCCAAGTGTTTCTAAATTCAGTCAAGATTTGTTGATCGGTCACTAGCAGAATACCAAATTTCATCCATTAAAATAGCTCTTTGCTTAAAGCTTGTTGGAAGATTAAGTGGATTTTCCTCAATGTTTAATGCTTGAGGCCATTTAGAA
This sequence comes from Larix kaempferi, assembly GCA_027924585.1. Classification (NCBI taxonomy): domain Eukaryota; kingdom Viridiplantae; phylum Streptophyta; class Pinopsida; order Pinales; family Pinaceae; genus Larix; species Larix kaempferi. The sequence continues at coordinate 30,459,290 of BSBM01000195.1, read as the reverse complement.
ATGAAGGGGACCTTCATTTCTGGATGAATGCGAATGATTTTGGCAATGTGAACATGAAGCACTAGATTGTATAGTTCTTCTTCACGGGATTCAATCTCCCCGAGTAGCCTTTGCAAACAATCATCCATGCAGTACTCAACAAGGGTAACCTCCTTCCTGGGAAATGCACCCACAATTGAAGGTGAGAGCCTCGCCTCTTTCGCGCCTACTATAAAAATCGTCAAGGATGGTTACTAGTTGAAACGGGTATTTAGTGTTTACTCGGTTCTCCTTCTGCTCCATTAGTATGGAGGAAGAGGAGTTCTATTTTAAGAAATATTCATTGAGATTTTCTTGTGTGCCCAGAATTGGACCGTGGTCTTTCATCGTGGCCCAATATAAACATTGAAACCCTTCAAAACTTGATTCTAGTAATTGATGGTGAATACCTCAAATTCTGGAATAAACTTCAATCTCTGCAACAAATTAGATATGGGAATTGATTTATGCAAATCAATCTTATGGCATCTGTAAATATCGACCAAAACACTTGGCATCCTGCGTATTTGATCTATAGAAGAAAACCTCTCGGCCCCCAATATTGAATAGGCTCTTTGTCCTCGTGACTTGGTGCTCAGTCTTACCATGTTGAACCGCTCCATAACAACACCAGCTTGAAGAGATAGCTAACAGTATCGGGCTCAGTGCTATGCTGGGCTTTGGGATGAGTATTGTTGTGACATGTGCTTAGGTTATGATCTACTGCTTGACTCATAGCTGTTGTGTCGAATTGTGTTATGGATTGATGGTTTGACATATAGTATGGCTTTGATTTAAGGGATTGATAGAGTATAGGTTTCAAGTAAGACACTAGAACACACACAACATCATTTTTTTTTATAAAATGCGAATGAATAAAATAAATATTTAAATTTCATGAGAAACCCTAAAGCGATGATCCAGAAGAAACTAACCAAAAGGTTTAATTTTTGGTTATGCGGGTCAAAAGGCAAGGATCATAGGAATTTTGGAGAAAAGATTTATGTATAAGACTCTTCTTGACTCAATGAGGGAAATTGGAAGTTATGAACTAGGCCAAATGAAGCAAAAGAGATTTCAAAATTTTAGCACAAGGATGCCAAAGACACTCAAAATTTTGATGAAAAATTGAGTGTTAACATCTGGATACAGCTGGGATGAAGACCTCCCTGCGAGGTTTCCAAGAACCTAGTGGCTCTAGTCACCTTTACCATTGGGCTATGGAGTCATCTGTCCTATACAACTGATCCCCTGCAAACCTATAGCCTGCCTGTAGCCTGCTTTGCTTATTCATAAAAACAACTGAAAATGATCTAACTGCTCGCATGAAGAGCTTATGCTTCTACCTATTCCTACACTAACCAATTGCACTGCTTCTTATCAAGTGACATCACGGTTCCAATGAAGGCATGTCAGAAACTGATCTATTGAACTTATCCTTGATATTGACCCCAAAAATAAAGGAATGTATATCCAATAGAAAAGTCGTTTGAACAGATGATAAATCCATCTTTCGTCTGACAGAAATATTTCAACATCTGTCCTGCTCATAGATTCCAAATAGTTTGCAATAGGGTCATTAAATTCACCAAGAGATACCTCTTTAAGCTGTTGTTCCAACTGTAAACTAAAATGCTATTGCTAGCTACCTTCCCTGATCTCAATGTTGAATGTAGACTACTCGACCTCTATCGGAGAAACCTGCATAATCAACTGTTGATCTAAACTTCTCAACTCCCTTTGGCTATATCCCTGTGATTTGAATTCATCTATACAATGTGCTGGCCTATTACAACTAACATTTTTTAAGAGAGAAGAAAATATATGTTCTTCATCTTCTATATCATTGTCTTGGTAATGATCCAATGAAAAATGAGCCTTAAAAGATGTATCATGAAGAAAATGTTGACTACTCTCTCCAATAATGACCTCTTTGGAAGATATGTCAAAACTAAAAAGATCTTCATTGGAGTTTTGAAAAAAAGACTCACAACTATCACCAGTCATAACATACAGACATTTCTGAACAACTCTTTGATGAAGAGTACAACTAGATGAGATTTCATTAGTCAACAAATCCTCATAAAATTTAAAATCTTCCTCCTCATCACTATATAATTTGTCAAATATGGGGATATCCGGATCAAATTCTAATAACAGAGATGAATATTCTTGCATAGAATTATCAGCAATATGATCTTGAAACAGATTTGGAAAAATATCACATTCTTCCTCATCATTATCGGCATTTCCATCAAATTTTGAAACAAAAGATACATAAGGAGAAAGAGAGTCCTCCTGATGTTCTAGCTGGAGATTAGATGGTTCCCGAAAATCATGTTTCTCATGGTAACTGCAGCTTCCCTTGATCTGCAAATCTGGAAGCTGAGGGCTACCCTTACTGATTTCAATGAACTTTTGATCAATAGAAAACTGATCCTCGTGATTCATAACTAAAGAAACTAACTCTTCATATTGATGAAAATCAGAAATACTTTTAATAGGAGAACCTTCAGCTCCTTTATTATCCATTTCTAATTCATGTTTATGGGAAAGCGTATTATCTTGAAAATCATTGAAGGGTTGCTGCATATTTTGAGGGAGAGATCTATCTCTATTTTGCATCTTCAACCTTATGATGTAATTCATTTTCATCACAGCAATTACCAAATGCAAACTCATCTGAAAAATACCTTTTGCAGTGCTCAGTGAATGCTCTATGAAAATCCTTTAATGATGACATGCTGGAAGGAGGTAAAGAACAATACCACTGACATGCTTCACCATACAATGAATACATGAACATCTCCATACGAATATCTTCATGCTGCAGATCTATTAGATCTATGCATTCATGAAACCTGAGGAGGTGTTCTGCAGGATTGTCTTCTTTGCTCTCTTTGAAGATAGGCAGAAAATCTCCCCATTCTGACATATCAGGTACTGGATGTGGGAAACCAAGAACTGAAGAGAAGTTGAGAGGTGAAAACCTCTAAGCCAAAAGAGCAGCAAATGATTTTGACATCTGAATATTGTGGAGTTGCCACTGAATCCGTCCTTCATGGAGTCACTAGATAGATGATTACGACCAAAATAGTGTCCAGACTTTGTCTATCATCAAAGCTGGATCTCTGTTGTTCTCCCAGGAAAACTAGCTTCAACTTTCTCTCCCTCGCAACGGCGCCAAAATTTTATCAGTACAGGAAACTCTTCTAGGTTGTTGCTCGAAGATTCCCATTAAATTAACTATAATCTCAATGTTGGATATGAAATTGGATCAGGATGAATAACACATTCACTTATTTCTTCACTGAAGACAACTTAAGAATATCCAGGTAGGACAAGGCTTTCAAAAGATATTAATAAGATAGTTTGTTGAATCAGATGGGTGGAGAAAACTAACTATATTAACCAGAACACATACATTAACAACATATATGATGGGTCAATAGAAGTAGCAATAGCTACTTATGATCCTAGTTTACTGATATGAAGGTGAGATGACAGTCACCAGCTTTTAAAGTAAACCTAGACAAGAGAACCTCTGCTCATAAGCACAGAAAGAAAGAAGATAATGGTCTGAAAACAACAATGAAAGAAGCTTGTATTGCTGAATATATTCGAAAAGAGGCCTTTCTATAAAAATAGTGTATTAGAGTATTCAAAGTCGAGCCCTTACTTCTTCTGAAGTCTTAGGCTTTATAGCCTTTACAAAACAGTTCAAGATCCTATAAAACTAGATCTAATATGCTAATAATAGAAAGTCAAAACAGTTTTCAAATCATAGGGTTAGATCCTAACTTAAAGGAATCAAATCCTAATCATAATATGTAATCTTCAGCATCCCTCAACAGCTTCAGCAATCTTTGACATGCTCAACAAGCATGATTGAGCACTTTGATCCTTTTCTTTGACAGCTGGGTGCTTGTTGACCAAAAATAGGAAGACTAATAATACCTTCCACCTTAGCATCTGCCTCAAAAACTGGAAAAGGATTGTGATCTATATCCTTTTAATATTTATCTTTCATTTAAAATCATTCCCACATGATCTGGAAACAAGAATCTTCGATCTAGTCAAAAACCTTAGCATTCTTCCAATACCTGTGCTTTAGGCAGCTAACAAATATAGAACAAAGTAGATTTAGCTACCGAAAATCAGGGGATTCGGTAGCTAACAGCACCTGAAAAAAGAAACCTTAGCTGCCGAAAGTCTGGGGATGAGATTTTTCATAATCAGTGATTTGTTCATCAAGATCAATCATGTGCCCTTTTATAACTTGAGTTTACACATACCTCTCACTGATCACAACAATGTTAACACTTAACTTCATAATAACATAGACACGTTCCACTATTGAGTTTGTCTCCGCATGAATGCCTGCACCATATTTCCTATGCCTGCACTGATAACTGTTTCCAGTTGTGATGCCTCTTGAGCAGTTTTACAACATTCAACTACATCACTGACACGATGATCTAGAAATATCCAAGTGTTTCTAAATTCAGTCAAGATTTGTTGATCGGTCACCAGCAGCATGCCAAATTTCATCCATTAAAATAGCTCTTTGCTTAAAGCTTGTTGGAAATTAGATGGATTTGCCTAAATGCTTAATGCTTGAGGCCATTTAGAGATGAAGGGGACCTTCATTTCTGGACGAATGCGAATGATTTTGGCAATGTGAACACGAAGCACCAGATTGTATAGTTCTTCTTCATGGGATTCAATCTCCCCTAGTAGCCTTTGCAAACAATCATCCATGAAGTACCCAACAAGGGTAACCTCCTTCCCGGGAAATGCACCCACAATTGAATGTGAGAGGCCCTCCTCTTTTGCGCATGCTATAAAAACCGTCAGGGATGACAGCAAGTTGAAACGGGTATTTAGTGTTTACTCGGTTCTCCTTCTACTCCATTAGCATGGAGGAAGAGGAGTTCTATTTTAAGAAATATTCGTTGAGATTTTCTTGTGTGCCGAGAATTGGACCATGGTCTTTCATCATGGCCCAATATAAACATTGAAACCCTTCAAAACTTGATTCTAGCAATTGACGGTGAATACCTCAAATTCTGGAATAAACTTCAATCTCTGCAACAAATTAGATATGGGAATTGATTTATGCAAGTCAATCTCATGGAATCTGTAAATATCGACCAAAACACTTGGCAGCCTGCGTATTTGATCTGTTGAAGAAAACCTCTCGGCCCCCAATATTGAATAGGATCTTTGTCCTTGTGACTTGGTGCTCATTCTTGCCATGTGGAACCACTCCATAACAACACCAGCTCGAAGAGATAGCTAACAGTATCGGGCTCGGCACTGTGCTGGGCTTTGGGATGAGTATTGTTGTGACATGTGCTTAGGTTATGATCTACTGCTTGACTTTTAGCTGGTGTGTCGACTTGTGTTATGTATTGATGGTTTGACATATAGTATGGCTTCGATTTAAGGGAGTGATAGAGTATAGGTTTCAAGTAAGACACTAGAGCACACACAACATCATTTCTTTTTATAAAAGGTGAAGGAATAAAATAAATATTTAAATTTTGTGAGAAACCTTAAACCGATGATCCATAAGAAACTAACCAAAAGGTTTAATTTTTGGTTGTGCAGGTCAAAAGGCAAGGATCATAGGAATTTTGGAGAAAATATTTATGTATAAGACTCTTCCTGACTCAATGAGGGAAATTGGAAGTTATGAACTAGGTTAAATGAAGCAAAAGAGATTCCAAAATTTTAGCACAAGGATGCCAGAGACACTCAAAAGTTTGATGAAAAATTGAGTGCTAACACATCCCTACAATAATCAGTATCAATACAAAGGATTCCTTTATAATCGCCTCTATCCTTGTGTTGTAGCCACAACATATCCCAACTTTTGATTAAAAGGATGGGAGCCCCTTTAAAATTTTGCGTTCTTACAATTTCTTTTCACCATTTTTGTATTTAATATTTTGAAACAATTCTTTGATTATTTCTTATAATAAGTACTTGGAGGTCGATTTGAATTATTTACCTTTCAAATTTTGGTCATTTCCAACGTTTTCAATGTCCTAATTATCTCATTTGCAAGAAAATCATCGACCTTGGGAATCAGGATGTTATATTTTCATAATTAACCTATTGACATGTCAATCCCAACGTTTCAATGCTGAATTTCTGACTGCGACATTTGAAAATATGTAAAATTCGGACTTAATGAGTCAATGAGTTGTTTTAACTTCATAACTTACCCCCCGAAATCCCTCTTCCGACATCAAGATCCTGATTTATTGTGGAACTTAGTAAGTCATTTGCACTACTACATTCCATGAAGATGGGTAACCCTTTTTGGCCAAATATGGCGATGAAAAATGGAAATTTTACGCATGTATTAAATTGAATCCCTCGAAACTCATATTTTCCATATGAATTTGAACATGCGATTAAAAAATGAAATGTAGATAATTATGTTTTCTTTCCAATGATCTTTTTTTTGAAATATACCAATGTCATTTATTGTGTCTAATTTTCATTTAATGAAACGTGTGTCCTTAAACATTTGAAGCACAATTAACAAGTGGCTTTTGTGTGTGCAAACTAGTTTAATGTTAAATTAATAATTTAAAAAAACTGAAATATCTGAACATGATCTAGAAAGAATGCACTAGTGCGCACATATTTTTCTCGAAAAATTATATTTATTATTATTTTTCGAAACTGAACAGTGAATATTTCAGTCACGTGTTGCACACATGTGTGTGTGCACTAAATCTTTTGATTGTTTACATAATTTTCAAAACTAAAAATACCCCTTTGAAGATAACGCACAGATGTAGCGCTTGTATATTTTTCAAATTTTTTGGATGTGTATTTTGAATGTTGTTGATTTATCTTTGAGCTCATTCAAATTTGTCGATAGGGTTTTTAAAGGTAAGCTTTGGCATAAATTTAAAAAAGAATGACATATGAAGATAAAAATTTGTAAATTATATGTACATGGATAGAGGATTCATTGATGAATCCAATGTTATCAAGTCCGCCCATTAATGTGCATTTAGTTACATAGTTGAAGCCCCTGAAAGGAAGACCAAATTTTCTTTCTGGAGAGAAAAGGGCTTTTGGCCTGTTTTTAAGGCCCTCAATCGAGGTTTTCAAAATACCTCGATCGAGGGATAAATGAGACCTCGATCGAGGTTTTTACATAGACCTCGATTGAGGTCTCTTCAAGCCCTTGATCAAGTTTATTTGCTCGATCCAGGTTTTGTAAAAAATGCTCGATCTAGGATTTGTATGTGTAAACAAAAGAATAAAAAAGAGTTAGAGACATTTCAACGCTGACATTTTCATCCCAGTAACTTCGACAACCTAGGAAGTCAGCATTCCCTTCATTGTTTCAAACTTGATTCCGATATTTTGATGTCGATGTGTTCATCACAGGAACTTCACAATGTTGGAATTCGACATTACACATGTATACTATTCAAATTCCACCCTGACTCTCGACTTGTGACTATCCCCGATGTTCGTATATCCATCATCTATTTCGGGATACATATCTATTTCAGGATCATCTATTTCGGGATACATATCTACTTCAGGATCTTGCATGATCTATTTCAGGATATGCAGTCCAGTCACCAGTTTGATGCCTCCAGCACCTTATCCACCTTCTTCTAGCACCCGGGAGCCACTTTCCACAGAGTTTTAGCCCTCCTTAGCTGAAAGGCGCCCTCTTCTCACCTACTGACAGAGAAGGGCGCACTTGCTCACCTACCACTGCAGATTCACTCCAGTTACATTCAGTTAGCTCCGATTCTGATTGATTTCACTCCGATTTCACTCCTGACTGACTGTTTCACCTCCGATTGACCTCCAGTTCGATTAGGTGACTTGCTCTGACTCCAGTTAGCCTCCCATGCGCCCCCACTGAGCCTCCAGATCCTATATCAGTGCTACACACTTCAGTTACATTTATTATGATCAGTTAGACTCAGCTTGACACCTGGATGACTGTTTGTTGTGATTGATGAGCAACACCGATGATTGATGAGGACTCCTAGATTGAGTCAAGCTACTCCATTCAGTGATTCGAATGACCTCCTTAGGCAATTCGAATTGCTCTGTTCATTGTGACAGTTTGTATTGTAATTCATTCACCCTTTCTGGGATAGAGAGCACTGCTGCATGTTTTGCACAGTTTTGCACCATATTTTCTATGTTCATCTGTTGTGATTGATTTACTTGTTCATTAGATCTGCTGTGACTAATTTTACATGGTATCAGAGCCATTGCAGGGACAAGATCTCTTTTCTACAGGTGTTTATACAAGAAGATTTGACTGAATTGCTAAAAATTGCAAAAAGTTTGGCATGAGATATCTCAAGGGCATTCGCTCCTGTGCATGCAAAGCTTGAAAAATACTCCAATACCACTCCAGAAGCTTGAGTTACCACATAATTCCTGGATCTGATACATTGGACCTATTCAACATTGCTTGAAATCCAATCCCATGTGTGATGCAACTCTCAAAGGGTGGATTGTTCGACCTTATTGTGGTTGTTTTTATGTGATTTGTAGGTTTATTGTCTCCTCCAATTGCATTCGCTACCTTCTGCATGCAAGCATTTCTACAGCAATTCCATTCGCTCTAGTCTGCATGCAAGCTTCTTCTTCATCATTTGACTCGCTCCTAGCAATGGAATACTCTTATTCAAAGCCTATCCTCACCCCATTCAATTATTTTGATTGGAAAGATGATATGGAGATCATATTACGTTCAAAAGGATACTACCGAGTCACTCTTGGTCTTGAATTGGAGCCAAACAATGTAGCAGAAAGAACCAAACACTACAATAAGCTTGATGAAGCTTACGGTCTTCTTTGTCTCTCCATCTCCAAAGATCTTCACTTCCATCTCAGCGGATTGAAGACTCCAAAGGCCATATGGGAGCAACTTGAGACACTATTCGGCAAGCAGGATGAGCTTAGGGCTTTTCAATTAGAGAATGAATTGATTGGCCTTAATCCTGAAAATTTCGAGACCATCAATGAATTCTTCACAAAATTCAAGAACTTGAACTTGCAATTGAAGAACAGTGGTGTTATCAAAGAGGATAAACAGTTGATCCTCTCCATTCTAAGCAAGCTTGGGAAAGATTATTCCGTATTTGTCTCCACTTTCAATTCCGGTCGGCTAACTACCCCGAATTGGAAGATGCCTACCTTGAATGCCTTCATTGAGTCCGTTACGAAAGAGCATGACAAGTTGATTCAAATGGGGTCCATAAGCTCCAAAGATTCAGCCCTATTTGTTCAAGGACCCAAGATCTCGAATGGTAAAGGAAAGCTAAAGAAGGAGAAGCCCAAATTCGAGCCTCACAAGCAAAAAGACAAAGGCAAGCAAACGGATGCACCATCCAGTTCGAAATCCAAGCAAAAGGGCAAAGAAGGTAACCAAAAATCTAAATGTACTTATTGTAACCGTGGCTTTCATCCCGAAAGTTCATGTATGAAGAAGACTATAGATCAAATGGCCCTCCTTTTGGAAAAGAACAACATAACCCTTCCTGATGGTGCAAGGAAGAAGGATCGGAATGACGATCATGAAAGAGGACAAGCACTCATGGCAACGGTTTCGAAGCCCACTCTCTTGATAGATTCGGGTGCATCAAATCATATGGCTGCAAATATTGATTCTTTTTCCTCATTCGATCCAAACAGCTCCATCCCCATCCATTTGGGAGATGACTCAAAAATTTCTTCAAAGGGCAAAGGTACGATTCATGTAGATCATGGATGCTTTCAGAATGTTCTCTATGTGCCTTCCTTAGCTTCGAATCTCCTTTCTGTGTATCAAATGACACATACTGGTGATCCAAAGAAAGTCACATTCAGCCCTAATACAGTTGAAATTTCTGATATCAAAAGTGGAAGACTAGTTGCGGTTGGAAAGGCAAACCACACTGCTAAATGTTATGAGTTTTCGCACTTTATTCCGCTTGCAAAGCCCACTGCTCTTCGCACACATGGTAATGAGGTTAGTAGGCTTTGGCATGAAAGATTTGGACATCTAAATTATAAGTATTTGCTGCTGCTATCAAATAAATCCATGGTTGATGGGCTTCCACAACTCCGTTCCTCGAAGGGAATATGCTCCGGTTGCATTATTGGGAAGCACCCCGAGCACAGATTCGACCGCGGCAAGGCTAGCAGAGCCTCTACTATTTTGGGATTGATCCATTCTGATATCAGCGGTCCGCTGCCCCATATGTCATTAAATGGTTCAAGGTATGTTTTGACATTTATTGATGATTATTCTCGCTTTACATGGGTATTCTTTCTCAAAAACAAGTCAGAAGTGCTTGGAAAATTCAAGGATTTTAAGGCTTCTGTTGAGACCACCACTGAGAGCAAGATCAAAGCTCTTAGATCTGATAATGGTGGGGAATATATCAAGTCCGAGTTGCTGCAACTTTGTGCCCAAAGCGGAATCAAGATCCAACATACAGTTCCCTACACACCCCAGCAGAACGGTGTAGCGGAAAGGAAAAACCGGTCACTGAAAGAGATGGCTACATGCATGATTGAATCAAAAGGTTTGGCTGCAAATCTTTGGGCTGAAGCAATCAATGTTGCTGCATATATACAGAACCGAGTTCCACATTCATCCGTGAAAGGTATGACTCCTTTCGAAGCATTCTTTGGTCACAAACCGGATGTGTCAAATTTGAGAGTTTTTGGCTCTACTGCATGGGCTAGAATTCCTTCTGAGAAGAGACGAGCTTTGGATCCACAAAGTATCGAGTGCATATTGATAGGATATGGGGAAGAATCAAAAGCATATAAACTCATGGATATCAGATCTAAAAAGATATTCATAGAGCGCAGTGTGCAGTTTGAAGAACCGCTTCAAGAATTGCAACTAGTTGAGGAGAAAACTGCCGATTCACCGCCTTCACCAGAAGAAGATTCGAGCAGCGATAATGAAGGTATGAGTTCTGATATTTCTGATATTGTAGCAGCATATGATGATCATGACATATCAGGTTCGGAATCCGACCATTCAGATCCCCCTCAGTTACCAAAGTGGGCCCAAAATACTCTACAATCTGCTGGTTCTAGTCTTGGAAATCCTGCTGATCCGAGACGAACAAGAGGAGACTTTCAAAGGGCAGGTATGGCTCTTTCTATTGCTGATCCATTTCTTCCTGAGATTTTTTATTTGATGGCTGGTTCAGATCCCCAATCATATTATTCATCCCATCGAGATCCGAGATGGAAAGATGCCATGGATGAAGAGTACAGTTCTCTTCAAAAGAACAATACATGGGAGCTAGTTTCTCTTCCACCTGGAAGAAAATTAGTGAAGTGTAAATGGGTCTACCGTACTAAAGTTGCTGCTGATGGCACTATCAGCAAATATAAAGCAAGGTTGGTGGAAAAAGGTTTTTCCCAAGTCCAAGGAGTGGACTACACAGAGACCTTTGCACCGGTTGCAAAGATGGATTCCATCCGCCTTGTTTTAGCTATTGCCGCATCCAAGCACTGGGAGGTGCATCACATGGATGTGAAGAGTGCATTTTTACATGGAGACCTTGCTGAAGAGGTCTATATGCAGCATCCAGAGGGTTATACATCAGATCCATCATTGGTTTGTAGATTGAAGAAGTCTTTGTACGGGTTAAAACAGGCCCCAAGAGCTTGGTACGCAAAGATGGACTCCTTCCTTCTTTCTCAGAATTTCCAAAGATGCAAATCTGATCCGAATGTCTATCTTCAGCGAGTTAAAGGTAATTTGTTGGTTATTGTACTTTATGTTGATGATCTGCTTATTACTGGTAGCACACTTACTTCAATAAACAAGCTAAAAACTGCCTTAAATCTAGCTTTTGACATGAGCGATTTGGGCTTGCTGAGTCACTTTTTGGGCTTGGAGATAGCTCAAAATTTCGATGGGATCACTATATCTCAGCAAAAATATGCTTCCGACCTGTTATTGAAGTTTAATATGGCTGAATGTAAGGCAGCCCCGTTCCCATTCCTCTCAGGAATCAGTCTTGAGGAGGGAGATTCCACACCGCTTGCAGATTGCAGTATGTATCGACAGTTGATTGGTTCACTACTTTATTTGACACATTCACGGCCTGATATCTCATATGCCGTGAGTGCCGTGTCAAGATATATGCAGCAGCCACATGAGCTTCATTGGCGAGCAGCCAAGCGGATCTTGCAGTATGTGCAAGGTACGAGACAGTTTGGCATACATTATGCTGCAGATTCTGAGCTAGATTTCATTGGTTTTACTGATTCAGATTGGGCAGGTGATAGCATTGATCGGAAGTCCACTTCCGGTTATGTTTTCATGATTGGTCATGGTGCTATTTGCTGGTCCAGCAAAAAGCAAGCAGCCATTGCACTTTCTTCAGCAGAGGCAGAGTATCGAGGGGCAGTCAATGCCTGCATTCAGGCAGTTTGGTTGCAGGGTATTCTTTCCGAGTTTGGTTTTGGTGGCACTACTTCGACTGTCCTATTTTGTGACAATCAAAGTGCTATCAAGATCTCCACAGATCCAGTTCAGCGGCAGAGGACCAAGCACATTGAGATTCATATGCATTACATTCGACAGTTGGTGCATGACCGCACCATCATTCTGCAATATTGCCCTACTGATGAGCAAATTGCAGACATCTTCACCAAGAGCTTCACTGAGAAGAAGTTCTCTTACCTCCGTTCACTGTTGGGGGTGAGTTCCATCATGGTGGAGACAGATTGATTCATTATTATGCTTTAGACTTGAGGGGGGGCTTTCTTCCCACTGGGTTTTCCCTCTTTCCTCACTTAGTTTATTTTTCAGCATTTTTTGGATTATTGTATTGGGGTGACCTTTGGTCTTAGTTACCAGGGCCCCACATTATTTTAGTTGGCACATCATAGTCTAGCTTGAGGGGGGGTGTTCGGATATCCATCATCTATTTCGGGATACATATCTATTTCAGGATCATCTATTTCGGGATACATATCTACTTCAGGATCTTGCATGATCTATTTCAGGATATGCAGTCCAGTCACCAGTTTGATGCCTCCAGCACCTTATCCACCTTCTTCTAGCACCCGGGAGCCACTTTCCACAGAGTTTTAGCCCTCCTTAGCTGAAAGGCGCCCTCTTCTCACCTACTGACAGAGAAGGGCGCACTTGCTCACCTACCACTGCAGATTCACTCCAGTTACATTCAGTTAGCTCCGATTCTGATTGATTTCACTCCGATTTCACTCCTGACTGACTGTTTCACCTCCGATTGACCTCCAGTTCGATTAGGTGACTTGCTCTGACTCCAGTTAGCCTCCCATGCGCCCCCACTGAGCCTCCAGATCCTATATCCGTGCTACACACTTCAGTTACATTTATTATGATCAGTTAGACTCAGCTTGACACCTGGATGACTGTTTGTTGTGATTGATGAGCAACACCGATGATTGATGAGGACTCCTAGATTGAGTCAAGCTACTCCATTCAGTGATTCGAATGACCTCCTTAGGCAATTCGAATTGCTCTGTTCATTGTGACAGTTTGTATTGTAATTCATTCACCCTTTCTGGGATAGAGAGCACTGCTGCATGTTTTGCACAGTTTTGCACCATATTTTCTATGTTCATCTGTTGTGATTGATTTACTTGTTCATTAGATCTGCTGTGACTAATTTTACACCCGAAACTCAACAGACCTACCTCTGAATCATCCTTTTAACATCGAAACTGAAATATTTTCACACGTGAGTTAAGAATTGGTTTGGAAAGTCGTTTAAGTCAAATCAAATTAATGATTGATTATGTCTAACTGCCAATCGTTAGGTAATTAATTTATGGCTGGTAATAAATGAAGTAAGTGGTAATTAATATAGATGAGATGATAAACTCTATGAAAAGGTTTAATGATTACATGGATTTGTGTTTTGATTGCAAAAGGGACTTGTCCTTCACAAGGTACTATTTTTGGGAAGAAAAGCTTGAATCAAGAATGTATGCTCAAAATTTGAATTCTCTCAAAAAGAACAAACCATATATCTATGGGAGTTTCATGAGACAATCCACAACCAACGGTACCAAAAAATATTTTGAAGAAGATGTTTCAAGGAAGAGAGAAAATACAATCATAAAAAATGATTCAAATCATCCTACTCATAATGTAAATCCTCATACTACATAAGATGGAGAGGCTTCAAGTTGCATGATGGAGGATAGAGAGGACGCAGATTCAGCTTAGCATGAAGAAGGCTCTAATAAGTCATTTTGTGCCCAAGAAGAATCCATACCACCATATTTGTTGATGTATATGTAACTTCGGAATGTATTTCATATATATATTTATTGTACTCCTATAGAGATGTATTATTCCTCTATACGAAAGTGTTTGTATTCCTATAGATATGTTATTATTCCTCTATACGGAAGGGTCGTAATTTATACTTGATGGGTTATTAGACCACCTTGTTGGGTTCGACCCTGTATAAGTCATGTGGGTCGAAGGGTTATTAGACCACTCTATTGGGGGTCGTCCATGTGGGTCAAAGGGTTATTAGACCACCCTATTGGCTGTCGGCCTAGTCAGCATTCTGTTATGTGGTTAAGTTGAGGCCGAACTAGTAAAGGTTATTAGGCAAGTCAAGTCAAGTATAAATAGAGTGCAGGAGGCACTCTATTTCATCATTCTATTCTCTCACACACTCTTTGGAGACTGGCGCACTTGTGGAGGAGGAGAATCTGTTTCTAAGAGATGTCTATCTCTTATGCTTTGGTTGTATCATTGCTCTATCTATCTCTGAGGAAGTTATTGGGTTTTTTCACCTTTATGGTTTTCCCCAAGTAAACTCTGTGTCTCTTATGTGTTTGCATTATTGTGTCCATGATTGGTATGCTATAGATATGCTGTACATGTTTTTCTCTCAGCTAATATCCTAGATCAGATTGAAGTAAATTCTGAAAAACTAACATGGTATTAGAGTTATCCTGAAAGAAGGCATGGTATGGCATGTATGATACTTGTTGCAGTTACGATGCTAGGGCGTGATATAGCAAAAACCAATCATCGTAGAACATTCTCTATAAATCCATTTTGGCGACGTTTTAGGATATGAAGCTTGTACAGGTCAAAGAACATATCCCCATGTACCTTGTGTGCAAAGGAAAACTTCTAATTCATTGTACTTTGTGTTTTATGATCTGTACAATCTAGGGTTTTGGCATCTTCCAGATCTGAGTCATAAATAGGTGACCTAGGAAAAAAGGTCATAACTTGGGCTAGGAAGCTCCAAATGAAATTTAGTAAAATGTGACAGGTAGTGCACAGACTGTACTTTCACAGGTAACTTTTTTAGAGGCCGAAACTGAACCAGTGACACGTGGCATGCCATACAAGTTCGTTCTCCTGTTTTATCCCATAAACAGGTCACGTTGCGATACTTGGCATAAATATCTCTCAGAGAATCCAATTGAGGTCAGACTTCTGGGGTGGGAAAGACAACAGGTCGGGCTACCACAACTAGAAGTTTCAAACCCCGTCGATTCGTAATTTTGGAGTTACACCAGAAACAATCAGGTGGATATTTCTGTCAAAACAAAATTGGATTTTGAGCACTTTCATTCATGGCTCTGGGAATTAGGGTTTCGGATAAATTTGGAATTTTTGTAATTG
Organism: Larix kaempferi; assembly: GCA_027924585.1. Classification (NCBI taxonomy): domain Eukaryota; kingdom Viridiplantae; phylum Streptophyta; class Pinopsida; order Pinales; family Pinaceae; genus Larix; species Larix kaempferi. The sequence goes on along the minus strand of BSBM01000195.1, from coordinate 30,443,602 downwards.
GAGACCACGGCTGAATGTTGCTCATAAAAATATAAATTTAGAGACCAATATCAGATTTTTTGGTTGGGAAGAAGGTCGGGCTTGATTAGAGCCTAGTTCGGGACTTTGATCAGAAAAGTGGAAAATTAGGGCTTCTGCAAAAATGGGAATTTTTGAAATCTAACAGCTGGAAGCTCCTTAGAAAAATAGAAGCTTAAAGCTTTGGATAGAACCTTTTTATTGGGAAGAAGGGTGGGATTTATCAAACCCTAGTTCGGGGTCATGTCCAGTGAATCCAGAAGTTTCAAAGGCAAATTTGAGGGGTGAAACTTTGTAGTTTTCAAATTCTAAGTATACCAGCTTGATCAGCTCATCAAGGCGCATCTTTCTATCCTTTTAGAAGTTTGAAATTCAAAGTTTGAATTTTAGGGTTTTCCTAACAAACCCTAATCCAGCTTCAAATCCGGTTTCTGCAAATCAAGTGGATTGGGTTAATCCTAGAAGAGAATGGATTGGTCACCTGTATAAGTGAAGAAGTTCCTGTTTCAGAGGGAGATGAGGCTAAGACCTTACATAAGAAGATTACAAGCAATATCTATAGGTATGACTTATCCAGGTATGTTTCAAGATTTGTTCATGATTCAATTTATGGTATGTTTGTCTTCATATTATTATGGTTGGTACAATCGTGATTAAATCTAGACTTGTCGTATCACCTTAACAAAATTATGAATGCATGATAGAAGATATTCATTGATTAGGGTATTGACACTTATGATTGTACTAATGCATTATGGTGTTGTATGAGGTTTATGTTGTCCGCTAACATGAAAGGTACACCAAGAAAGACAAATCATGTTCTAGTTCAAGAACATATGATCACGGTGACATGAAGACAAAGATTCATCCATTGTCATGGATCACTTATAAGATCTATTTACGAGGTATGTTAACCTATGAGATATGCAGGTTACTAGCACAAGTCATTGAAGAGAACAAGAAGACATCATGTGGGTATGTTACACATAACTAGCTAACATACTAATTCAAGTATGTTTTTCCTATATCAAGTTAGAATCCTACCTTGTGATAAGATCTCACCTTGTGATAGGATCTCTTATATAAGTATACATGGCATGATTGATAATGATTATTCATAGGTTTGAGTAATCATGGGTTTAGGCATATTATGTTTCTTACTTTAATTTATGATATGACTAACCATAGGAGTCCTTGAATACTAATGCTTATTATTTCTGTTTGAAATGATCATGACTATACATGCTTAAGATTATTGTGTTTTGATAGTATTAAGATTATACTAATGAATGTGTGATTATGTATGAGACCTCGCGAATAACAAAATGATGATACTAATAAGCATGCATAGTGATTAAGGATGGATATAAGTTCAAGGATAGGTAATCCAGGAAGCAAAGATCAAAAGGGAGCACACTTCAGTAGTTTCTGCAAGGATGCAGATATTCAGAGGGAGTTGACCACTTCTCACAATCCACATCAGAATGGAGTTACAGAAAGGAAGCAAAGACTGAGAGGGAGTCAACCCTACAACCAAACAAAGATAAGTAATTTAATTGTCATTTTTTGCATATATGTTTGTTTAAATAATATTGTTCAATGATGTATATGCTTATGTTCCTAGACTTAGGGTGTGTATTATGTATATTAGAATAATTGCATTAATGAACAATATACTACTAATTTGCATATGATGGGTAAGTGGCCTATGGCACTGTACAACATTCCATCGCTACTTATCTAGAATGAAACCTCTTTGCTAAAATATTGGGAGTTGTGCACACTCTTAACAATGTTCTGGTAGAGATTGGAAGGCATCTAGAAAGTTACAGGATATGGATAAATGTTGTATTGAAGCATTGGCTAAAATAATTGCATGACTGTATGACATATTTCTTTATGTGTGAGAATTTGTTCTGAAAACTATGAGATGTTTCTAATCATGCAATTTAAGCTGTTTTGTAGGAAAGATCGTATACCTTCACCTAGAAAAGAAGGACTACAACATTTGCTCCAACAACAAAGATATCTATTGAAGATATTGAAGATATTGAAGTTTCCAGGATCTCGGATGAAGTAATGGAAAAATGCCAGTACCAGTCGATCATGAAGAATGTTGTTTGGGATGCAGTCCCAAGACCTGAACGAAAGTCTGTTGTGACTTCCAAATGGATCTATAAGATCAAGCATGGTACAAATGGTAGCATGGAGAAATACAAAGCGAGGTTTGTAGCTTGTGGCTTCTCCCAGAAAAAGGGATTAAGTATGAAGAGACTTCTACACCTATATCTAGGCACACTTCCATCAGATCAGTACTTGCTCTGGCTGCAGTGATGAAATGGAAGATACACCAGACAGCTTTCTTGAATGGTGTAGTCGAAGAGGAAGTGTATGTGGAACAGCCACCAAGTTTTTAGACACATGACGGGAAGTCATATATGTGCAGAACTTGGTATGGTAGGATAGACAGCTTTCTATCTAGTTTGGGATTTACCAAGAGTAAAGCGGATTCCAACCTTTACTACAAGGTTGAGGAAGGCAATCCAGTGATACTACTATTGTATGTGGATGACCTGTTTGTTAAAGGTGAGGATAGATTGATTTTCGACACACAGTGGAAGCTTGCTGCCAAGTTCGAGATAAAGGACTTGGGGATGATGCACTCTTTTCTAGGCATGGAGGTGTGGCAGAGTGCAGATGGGATCTTCCTTGGACAAGGGAAGTATGCAGTAGAGATCCTAAAGAGGTTTGGGATGATGGAATGCAAGGACATGGCCACACCTATGGCATCGAACCTGAAGCTTCTGTTTGATGCTTCATCTGATCCGGTTGATGTCACAATGTATCGTTAGATGATTGGGTCCTTGATGTACCTAACGAACACGAGACCAGATATTTGCTTTGCAGTGAACACATTGAGCCAATTCCTGACGGATCCGAGGAGTGTTCACCTGGTTGCTGTAAAGCATATTCTGAGGTACCTGAAGGGTACAGTTGATTATGGGCTCAAGTATGATGCTAATCAAAAGTTTAACCTGCAGGGTTATGTTGATTCAGATTGGGCAGGCAATACTGCAGATTAGAAGAGCACTTCTGGGTGTTGCTTCAGTATAGGATCAGGTGTGATCTCTTGGTTTAGCAGGAAGTAGTCCTACGTAGCACTGAGTATAGTTCAAGCAGAGTATGTTGTAGCTTGTTTAGCTAGTTGTGAGGTAGTATGGCTTCGGAAGCTACTGTCTGAGTTATTTGATCTCCCGCTAGAGGCTTCCGGTATCTTTTGTGACAACCATAGTTGTGTGAAGCTATCTGAGAACCCAGTGTTCCACGATGGGTCAAAACACATTGAGATCAAATATCACTATATCAGGCATATGGTGCAGAGAGGAGTAGTGAATATCTTGTATGTTGCGACAGATGAACAGATTGGAGATGTGCTGATGAAGCCACTAGCCAGAGTGAAGTTCGAGTACTTCAGAGAGAGGCTTGGTGTCCTTCATATCAATGACACTTCGAGGAAGAAGTGATAGAGACATTTGCTGAAGCGATTCCAAGCATGTTGGAAGGAGGATCCTTTACATGGCCATGGATGTAAGCGTTGGATGATGAGCATCAAGACGATGCTCCAGTTACCGCTTTATATGTATATGTATGTACGCATCATGTTGGATGCTAGATATGATCAGTTGGATCATTTATATGTATGTACGCATCATGTTGGATGCTGGATATGATCAGTTGGATCATTTATATGTATATGTATGTATGCATCATGTTGGATGCTGGATATGATCAGTTGGATCATTTATATGTGTGTATGCATCTTGTTGGATGCTGGATATGATCAGTTGGATCATTTATATGTATATGTATGTACAGATCATGTTGGATGCTGGATATGATCAGTTGGATCATGTGTATGTATCTGTAGATGTATCAGGTGGATACATTGTGTGATCATGTAGCTCATGTATGTTGATATGTATCAGGTATGATCAGGTGGATCATGTATTTCTATATGTATCAGGTGGATACATTGCATGATCAGGTAGATCATGTATGATGATATGTATTAGGAAGATACTGTGTATGCGTCAGGTGGATGCATTATATGATCAGGATGATCATGGATGACGAGCTTTAGGATGTTGCTCCAGATGACATGCATCAGTACGATGCAGTGATGATGATCAGGATGATCGTGTGTACATCAGGATGATATATGGTGAGCATCAGGTTGATACTCTGTGGCTGTGGAACAGGTTGTGCAGATAAGCATATAATCCTAGCCCTGGGAGATCTGATAGGTTGAGTTGTGTGCTCATAATTAGTCCTGGGATGCTCTTTCTAGGTTTTTCCATGACCACATGTAATAAGTCCTAGAGATCTGGACAGGTTGAAAAAGGCCTTAGATGCTCTTTAGGGTTCTTGCTTAGCAAGACACTTTTTTAAGGATTTGTGGTGGGGGTCACATGTAATATTTCCTGGAGATCTGGATAGGATGAAAAAGGCCTCAGATGCTCTTTAGGGTTCTTGCTAGTCAAGAGACTCTTTTAAGGTTTTGTGATAGTCACATATAATACTAGCCCTGGGATATCCAACAGGTAGAGCTGCGTGCTCGTAACAGCATGGGATGCTCTTTAGAGGTTTTGTGACGCACATAATAAGTCCTAAGTATTCCACAGTATGCCCAGTTATGATGAAGACCTGCAAGTGGTGGGCCTACATCTAGTATGAAAAAGGACTGGCTTTGTACAACTTCCTATGATGAGTAGATTGAGAGATTGATTGAGATAGTAGTAGCAGTGATGATGACGATGATTCGAGGATGATGCATCGATGACGATGATCTAGAGAAGAAGACTTGTGCTAGATGATCTGTGTCGAGAAATACCTTCCTAGTTAAGAGGGAGTGTTGATGTATATGAAACTTCAGAATGTATTTCATATATATATTTATTGTACTACTATAGAGATGTATTATTCCTCTATACGGAAGTGTTTGTATTCCTATAGAGATGTTATTATTCCTCTATACAAAAGTGTCGTAACTTATAATTGATGGGTTATTAGACCACCTTGTTGGGGTCGGCCCTGTATAAGTCATGTGGGTCAAAGGGTTATTAGACCACTCTATTGGGGGTTGGCCATGTGGTTCAAAGGGTTATTAGACCACCCTATTGGGTCTCAGCCTAGTCAGCATTGTGTTATGTGGTTAAGTTGAGGCCAACCTAGTAAAGGTTATTAGGCAAGTCAAGTCAAGTATAAATAGAGTGTGGGAGGCACTCTATTTCATCATTCTATTCTCTCACACACTCTTTGGAGAGTGGCGTAGTTGTGGAGGAGGAGAAGCTACTGCTAGGAGATGTCTATCTCTTATGCTTGGGTTGTATCATTGCTCTATCTATCTCTGAGGAAGTTATTGGGGTTTTTCACCTTTATGGTTTTCCCCAAGTAAACTATGTGTCTCTTATGTGCTTGCATTATTATGTCCATAATTGATATGCCATGGATATGTTGTACATTTTGTTCTCTCATTTAAGATCCTAGATCAGATTGAAGTAAATTATGAAAAACTAACAATATTCTCTCTTATTTGATGGCAAACATGAGGAGGACGAACCTTATGAATCTACTTTGAATATTACGGTGGACTCGAAATAGGAAGAGCATTGTTTTTCTTCTAATCAATGCATGGTATCATCAAATCTGGAGGAAGAGAGTTTCCTTGGTGAGTTTCCTCATTTGATGGACCGATTAGGGACAAACTGAGAGAACAAAGATGAAGGATATTTTGAAGATGAAGATTGGATTACCTATGAATCAGATTTGGAGGAGGAAGGTTAAATTCATGAGGAGTTGAGCATGTCACATTTTCCATATTGCATGGAGGATGAGCATGAACGTAGGGTTGAATGAATTCTTGAGGAGAAGGAGGATTTTCTTGAGTTGATGGAGCATGAATATCTGCATGTGCATGGAGGAGATTCAGAGTTGCTTATGTATGAAGAGATGAATGACATGGAGGATGTGACCAACAAATTTTCTTGATTCCAAAGGAGGACATACCATTCATATATACAAGCAAAGGGACTTGTTTGTGAAAGGATTGGATATATAAGTACATAGAGGAGATATATATCCAAGGGTGAATGACAACTGCATACTTCAGAAGAAGGAAAATTGGCATGTCTCTCAAAGAGCCACCTAGTGATCAAGAAATCCACATGCATCGCATATGCATGAGGATCATTCCGATCTATAGATGAAGAGGTTATATGCATGCATGATTATTTCCATTCACCATTTTGTTTAGTGTATCTTGTAGAAAGTTTGGAGTTCAATGGATGGTATCCATTAGGGAGCCTACTTTGCACTACCAAGTTTATAACTTGGGATATTTTGTGACTTCTGAGTACATTGAGAGGGATGCAAAGTGCCTCATGACCATTCAAGGAACATCCATGAGCATGTCTTATTATTTTGTATACATTGGAGGTTTTCTACGAATGCATGAGAAGGTATTGGAAGGTCTCCCACCAGGTAGACGACCTGACAAGGTGAAGAAGCATAAGGAGGAATTGAGGATGGATGTACAATCCATCAATATATTTCATTACAATCAGTTGAAAAGGTTCAAGGATGGAAGGGAAAGGGACATCAAGATTTAGTTTGACTTTGGACACATCAAATCAAGTACTCTTGCATTTCTTATGGGATTAGTGAAGATGGAGATCAGAATAGAGTGCATGTGCATAAGGAGAAAAGTCCTTAACAAGGAGAACAAGTAAGGTGAATACCCAACTCCAAGGATTGTTGCAATGATGTAGGTGTTTCATGTAGAAATTTTTTACCCCAAAGAAGACTTTCATCATAAAATTAGGAGGAAGGAAGAAGACATGTGGAGGCTAATCTTTGAGTACGATCAGTGTGGGAACATTGAGCTTCTAGTCATGCTCCTTGGATTGAATCATACAGCTACTAAATTTCATCCTTGCATGTAAACGATGGTAGAAGAACAAATTTGTAATTATGTTTCCAAATTTTCTACTGTTATGTTTGCTTGTACAAAGGTTTGGGAAGAATGCTTGGATATTGTGCTAACCCTTATGGTAGAGATATCTTTCCATGCAAATGGATCCAAGTATGAGAGGGGAGAGATTGAGATAATGAATCTTAATCATATGGATGTGAAAATTAGTACCAACTTGCATGATGGATGATTTGGGATGCAAATGGTCTTGGTGGACCAAGTTCAAGAAGCCACACATGAGGCTTCTTTAGCTTCCAACAAGCTAACATTAAGGAATATGTTTCTTGTTTGTTAGGAGAGGCCCAAAATGATGAGTTAAGAGATCTTGGGAGTGAGGGATGGTTTCCTCATACCTTCAGTACCAAGTTCCACTCATGCATTCGAATTACAATGGGGTGTCAGAAAATAATACATGGAAGAAACTTTGATGAAGATTGGGCACTCCAATGCTTTTGAAAGAAGAAGGTCGTAGCCATGTGAGAAGCATGACCTCATTAAAACCATCATGCATGACATGGCATGGTCCAAATCAGTTTTAAAGGGGAATAGATGGTGGTCAAATCTGATCACAAAGGTTGGATTCACTTCTTAAAAAGGGAGATTTCCATAATACAAAACAAGAATAAGGGGGCAATGTCCAAGCCCATGTTTATGATGAGAAGTACCATGAAAAAGGGTGTAGGCATGAATATTAGTTCATATCTTTCAAGGAGGTTCTTGTTCACATAGGAAAAATCCATTTGGTACATATTAGATAGTTGAGAAGGAATATTTTTCAGTCCCATGATCCACATAGGATTGTGAGAAAGGTGGAGGAAGTTACACATGCTTTGTTAGAGGGATTCATACATGGATATCAGTTCATGGATCTCAAAGAGTTCTTCACACACATAGGATGGATCCTCTTGATGAATATATAATCCTTGAAGAGGAGATTTGGGGAGGTTGTGCTTGTCTCACCCTTAGAGGGTCATCATGAATCCTTGAAGACTTGTAGGAGAAGAGGAGAGGGGTTTCCATGGGGAGATCTCAAGGAGGATGAATTGATACATGGAGGAGATAATCATGCATGTTGACAAGACCAAATTAAAATATAGGGAGGAATTCCACTATGCTTCATCATTGGTTTAGTTTATCCCAAGGAGGATATTTTATTAGTAGAGAGGAAACTTTGGAGGGAGTACAAGTTTTACAATGTCATTTTTTGCAGCAGCATGGATTGAAGTTGCTTGAGGACAAGCAATATTTGGAGGGGAGTACTGTCATGTCCCCATACCATGAGCACCTTGGTCAAGTCACTAGCCCCTTAGATTCCCATGAGACCTAATGAAAATCATCAATAATTTGGGAATTAAGGCTTTTCCTCAGTTTTCCTAGCACCACATAGAAAAAATTATTAAATTCAAATTAATGTAAGTCAACTAAGGAATCCTACCCAAGGTTGGGGAGGATGAAATGGAATCATAGTTATCTTATCGAAGGTATGTAAAGGTTCATTAAGCATGAAGAAGATTAGTGGAATATTTTGGGCAAGTAATAATTACCTAATAATTAATTGCTTATGATGCTCATCAAATGTTGGACAAAGTCCGTAGCCCATCCAGTCCCTATGGGTTTAGGAGAAAAAAACCATTAATTATCAGGATTAATTTTGAACAAGGAATTAGTATCTAGGAAATTTAATATTTCTAATGTTTGTGATGATCCATAGTTATTTTTATTTCCATGAATAAACTAATGTTTGGATAAGTGTTAGTGACTATGTTTCTAGGAGGGTTCATAGGAGATAAGATTTTGACCATAAGAAGCTTCCCAGAGAAGGAAGTTAGAAGAAATAATTCAAGCATAGAAAGCAATGAAAAAGAAGGAAACTATATAAAGCAAGGAAAAGCTAGTAGAAGGAAGAAAAGAAGAAAAAGTAGTGCAAAGTAGAAAAGCAGTGGAAAAGCATAATAAAGCAGTAAAAGCAAGAAAATGAAGCCAAAAATAGAAAAGCAGTGGAAAAGAAGGATAAAGCAGTAAAAGAAAGAAAATTATACTAAAAGATGAAAATAAGATAAGGAAGAAAGAAAAGCAGGATAAAGAAGTAAAGCAATAAAGAAGGATAAAGCAAGTAAAGTAGAAAGCAAAAAATAAAAGCTTCAAAAAGTAGTGTTGGGTGTCAAAAATGACCCTTTTTGCTCACTTCTCTTGTGACCCTTTTTCCCTATTTATCCTTATTATTATAACCAAGTTGTTATATTTCCTAAGTAAAAGCATGATCTTGAGAAGGTATAATTTATTATTACTTTGTTATATTAAAGCCTAAAGTTTGCTTGTGTTTATGGATTTTGTCTCCTAATTAAGTTGAACTGTGACAGATTAATGAAAGAAATTGAGACCATAGGGAATTTGGGTGTATCATCCTGCTGATACACATGGATTAAGAAGTACATGGAAAGAAGTTACACCTTTTTAGGGCTCTGGTTCAAGTCGTTGCAGAAGTAGCCTAAATTATCCATCCACGCGGCTAGGTGAAACTCACTTGGTATTGGATCAATTCAATCTGTTGAGAGCATTGATTTTTATGAAACATATTTTATCTCAATATAATAATGAATGTAATTGTTTCTATTTTGGTGTGTTGATTTGGCATCCTAAATATCTTTGATCTTCATGGCTGTCTGAATTAGAAGGATTTGAATTGTCTTGTTTTATTATTTAAAGGAAGATGGGATGGTGAAAAAGGTTAGGCTTATTTTTTAAAGAACTTGTAACATGAGTGGAAGAACTCTGTATTCGAATTTATTCCATCAATGAAATTTGTAGTATTTTCCTGATCTGCTGAGCACTGATTTCTTGTAGTGTGTAGAGGCATCTTTGTTATAAGGAAAGGGCCCACCTTCTTTCATACTTTCCCAACTAGCTAGTTATTTATTTTATTTACTTTGTTTTGGTTTGGAATTGCAATTAAATTAATTTCGAGTTGCTGAAACAATGTGAGTATTGAGAGTAGGATTCTTCAATTACAACTTTTCTCATTTTGCTAAAATAGTCGATTGAATAGTGCATAGTTTCTCATTGCAGGTGCATTATTGGATTGTGAATTTATTGTTGTTACACCTATGCTTTGTTTCTGCATTTCACTAGTGTTTGTTCCCTTTCATGAACTGTTGAAACTCATAGGTGGAATATGGATTCATAGAGCAGGAGGATTGATTTTCTATTGAATATTGCAATTGTGGATTGGAACCTTTTTGTGATAATGATTTAGGATTTAACTTCTTGAAAAATCAATTCAGCCATTTCATTCTTGAAACAATTATTTTTAGAAATGATGCAATTAGAAGGATCGTGAACTCTTTTGAATTTTGGCAATTGAATTAGTAATTGAAGACTGGATTGAACACTGGGTAGAGTACAAACTTAGTAATTAGACTGCAAGCATTTCTTGAATAGATTGGGTAAATTATAGTTGATTAATCAGTTACTGAATTCTAATGCATTTATTTTGCTTGAATACCTTTGAAATAACCAGAATTCCTTATGTTGACAATTTATATTGAGCACTTTTTTATGAATTAATAGGAAATTAAGGTGACCAACATTTTGGCAATGTTGTCGGGGAAGGTAATTGGTAAACATAGAGTGTATCTAATTAAATTATTTCTTTACCTATCTTGATTTTGAGGTTGCAAGGATGATACGACACAGTGAAGAGTTGTGCATCCTTCAATAGAATGAACGGGTTCCTACCGCAAAACAAGGTATGTTATGCAAGCTTGCATGGATATCAAAGGAAAAGAACTTGAAACACCCCAAAACACTAACCCTATAGGTGGAAAAGGTCCTGGAGGTAATCCAAGTCTAGGAATAGTGACATTTGTTGATGAGATGATTTCCAGAGCTGATTCCTCTACTGGAGATTTATTTCGTCAAACATCTTCAGGAAAAGGAAGCTCCATTCTCCCTAATCTTGAATAATCAATATCAACCATGGAGAAGGTAATAGAAGTTTCAATCCCCAACTTTGATAAGAGACCTCCAAAAGATAAGGGAAGTGTTGTGGGTATAATAAATCCAGATGAGATTTATCGAATTAACAGTTAGGAAGTAACTAAGGAGGAGTGGCTGGATTATCGATAGAAATTGGAAGAAGAAAGAAGGAGAGAAGAGCAGAAGAATGAGGAAAATATGAATAACGAATAGAACAAAGCACGTCACGGGAACCTTGATGATCATGAAGAGGAGATGGGGGAAAATGGTAATAATCAACATGGACAGAAAGTTGATACACTTAAATTCCCCATTCGACAAAGTCCCGGGGTGGATCCCATGAAGAACATTTCACCTTCAATATTGCCAAAATTTTATGGTAAGTCTACTGAATATCCAAATGATTTTCTCTTTGAATTTGACATTCTCTGTCAAAGTTATGATTATACCACCAATAAACAGAAGTTAAAAAAAATTCTTGCTACTTTAAAGGGAAATGTCCTACATTGGTTTATGTGTGTGGGTGGTGAGACTGTTACAACATGGGAACAAATGAAACAAGTATTCCTTGCTAAATATAAGGATTATTGCAAAATAATGGATATGAGAGAGAAATTGTTTAAAATGGTTCAGAAAGAGGATGAAAGTTTGGAGGATTTTGTAGAAATACTTTTATATAATTTATAGAGATCTGGTTATGTTGATATTGGAAAAGATGTTCTTCAAATCATTCTATTGCAAGGAATTAGACAAGATTGTCTCGATATTCTTAATATGATGGGAAAGGGGGACATCTCAAGGGATTCTTTTGACCATATTGTGGATCTGTGTCGAAGTTACTCTAGAGGATATTCTAGAACTAGCACAAGAGATCGAGATGTCCCTAAAAGGGCACAAAATTAGCCAGTGGTAGAACTCCACGAGCATAAATAAGTAATTTTCTCAAAAAAATTAAGTCTGATATGATGAGTTTGATTTCCTCACAGTTGGATGTTTTAAAGGAAAAGCATGCCGAGGTAGAGTTGTCACTCGACATATTTTGTGCTAAATGCATAAATAAGCATCCATTGAGGGGATTCCCACTTGAAAAGGCAAAGGTATTTGGTCTATGTGATTTGGATAACAATACTAAGGATTGCCCCTCATTTCCAAAAGTTAAGGAAATCATTCAGACATCAAGTAAGGACGTGGAACAAGCCTACTTCATTTCACAAAAGAATCTCTGGCAACCTCGTGCTCCAGGTATGAATCTGGATCATACCACATATTTTAATTCTTGGAAACATGAACAATCAATTTCCTCCACAATACTCTTGTCAAAATACTCAATGGAATCCATGTACTCAATGTACAATGCAATATCCTACCCCATGGATGTCATGGTAACCTTAGCCAAATCAACCGACCCCTTAGCCTCCAAGTTGTATAAGTCCTTATAGAGGGAATCGATTCCCTCCCCCATAGTATCAACAACCACAATTGCAAATCCATACTAATGTTGCACCAATTATTGCACCATTACGACCTCAATCTCCTACTCAACCGAATCCTAACCTCAACAATAAGGAAGTGAAACAATTTGAAACATCAAACATGCCAGCTTACTCTATCACTACTATTCGATGTAGTGAATTACATATACGATCGAGGAGGGTGGTAGAACCCATTTTCATTGAGGATGTCCCATCCTCTTTGACTAAGGAACAAACAAATAAATAGGTTGAGAGAAAAATTAACACAACAATACCCATTATTGTGGATGGCGAAACACCTACTGAAACACATGTTGAAACTACTCAAGTACAAAATCCAAGAAATCCACAATATTCATGTTAAAATTCCATTATTGCAAGCCCTTCATGATGTGCCCACTTATGCTAAAACTATTAGAGATTTCTATGGAAAGAAATTGCGTAGGAAGACTAAGGATCATCTTACAGTCCACATGGTTGGGAAATTGTCTAAATTGATAATGGGAAAGGTTCCTTTGGATAAATATGATGATATAGGAAATCCCACTGTTACAATGCATATTGGGTATATTGAGATACCCAATGTTTTAGTTGATTTGGGTGCATCAATAAATATGATGAGTATTGAAATCATAAAAAAAATGGGACTCACTAACCTTAGACCAACCCCGACTGTATTAGAATTGGTTGATAGATCCATGATTTGACCTGAGGGAATTTTCAATGACTTGGTAGTCTGTGTTGATTCATGGGAATACCCCACATATTTTCTTGTTCTATAGCTTGAATATCAGTTGGGGGGACATCCACTAATTCTAGGACAACCTTGGTTGGCTACAACAGATGCATACATCACCTATAGATCAGGGTCTATGACAATATCTAATGGAACTGACACCAAAAGCTTGACGCTATATCCTCCATCTAAACCAAGTTTAGATGCTGAAATTCCATTGTGGGTAGACTTGGAAGAGGAACAAAACACTCATCCTCTTCTTACCATAGGGAGGGCTCTGAATTTTAAAAATGAAACCGAGGATGATACCAGTATCAATTGATTAGTGAACTAATGACAGTTACGAAACATGCATATTAGATCCTGGATAGTGCCATGAGTGAACTTGATCAAGAATAATTTATTGATGATTTCTTGTCTAAAACATTTAACGCTGAAACTATTCCCATAATTGAGAATTCGAAGAGTATTTCAATTGAGATTGAACCGGGAAGAAATTTGAATGTTAATCCCAATCTAGAACCTCAGGATTTGGAACGTTTGACCATGCTGCTGAAACAATATCAGGGATATTTTGCATGGAAATACAATGACATGAGAGGCATTCCCTCTGAATTGTGTACTCACCATATTTACATTAAAAGTGGTTCCCAACCTATATGTCAACCTCAGCGCAAGAATGAATCGAAATTTGAGAGACATTGTGAAAGAGGAAACTCAGAAACTTTTAAAGGAGGGATTTATTTATCACATTTCAGACAGTGAATGGGTTTCTCCATTAGTAATTGTGACTAAAAAAAATGGTTAATGACACATATGTATGGATTACAGAGAGTTGAATAAAGATACAAAAAAATACCATTTCCCTTGGTGATTTATTGATGAGGTTTTGGATACCCTATCTGGTAAAAAAATCTTTTATTTTCTTGATGGATTTAGTGGGTATAATCAGATTCAAATTTCCCCTAAAGACCAAGACAATAATACTTTCACATGTCCTTGGGGTGCCTTTTCATATAGGGTACTTCCTTTTAAATTATGCAACGCAACGGCTACATTTCAACGAGTTGTAATTGGAATTCTTTCTGATATGGTTAATGATTGTATGGAAATTTTTATGGATGATCTCATTCCTTATGGTCGTAGCTTTAATGAGGCTTTGGAAAATTTGGAAAAAAAATTAAAACGTTTAGAACAGACTCACCTTTCCCTCATCACTGAAAAATGTCATATGATGATGATTTAAGGTATAGTCCTTGGACATTCTATATCAGCTACAAGAATACAAGTGGAAATTGCCAGGATAAAGGTAATTCTGAACATCCCTATTCCTGGAACGCAGAGGAGGTACGCAATTTTCTTCAACATGCTGGTTATTATAGATGCTTTATTGAAAATTTCTCTAAGCTAGCATCTCCTCTATTTACCTTACTAGCGAAAGATGCACAATTCATTTGGATAGATGCATGTTATACAACGTTTGCAAAATTAAATAAAATATTATCTTCAACACCTATTCTACGTGGGCCTAATTGGGCCTTACCTTTCCACATTTCTTCTGATGCTTCAGATACTGCTATTGGGGTTGTGCTAGGACAACAGGAAGATCATAACCCATATTCTATTTACTATATACGTAAGAATATCGATCCTACTGAACTCAACTACACGGTAACTGAAAAAGAATTTCTTGATGTCATTTAAGCCATCAATAAATTTAGGCATTATATTACTGGGTACCCTACCTTTGTGCATTCTGATCACTCGACTATTAAATATTTAATGAATAAGATTGTTACTAATGCTCGAGTGACTAGGTGTTTGTTGTTATCACAAGAGTTTAATATCACTATTGTTGATAGACCAATAAAAGAGAGTGTTGTTACTGATTTTCTTTCTTGACTAACCAATAATGTTGATAATTCACCTCTTGAGGATTCTTTTCCTGAAAAACATATATTTTTAGTATCAATTCACTCACTATGGTATGCTGACATTGCTAATTACATTTCTATAGGGAAGCTTCCATCACATTTATCGAAAAGGGAAGGAAGAAGTATTGTACAACAAAGTGTTAGGTATTGCTGGATAGAAGGATACCTCTTTTACACATGTCTAGATTTGGAAATTAGACGACGCGTAAGGGAAGATGAAATCCACAGTATCCTAAAGGATTGTAATGACGAACCTTGTGGGGGGAACTTTTCTAATAAAAGGACTAGACACAATGTGTTAAGAATGGGCTACTTTTGGCCAACCCTATTTCAAGATGTAGAGAAGTATGTGTAAGCATGTGATAGCTGCCAAAGGATGGGTCATCGTAATAGGTTATATGAAATTCCATTACAATCACAATTAGTGGTTGAACCTTTTGATAGGTGGGCCTTGTACTTTGTAGGACACATCAAACCTCCTTCAATACAAAATGTTTATATTCTGGTTTGCACGGATTACATGACTAAATGGGTGGAGGCCAGATACTTGGTGAGAGCTACTCATCAAGTTGTTGTAGATTTCTTGTTTCAAGAGATCTCCGCTCGCTTTGGGGTGCCTAAGGAGATAGTCACAAATGGGGGACCACAATTTGTAGCTCATAAAATTGAAGCTCTTATGAATAAATATCATATCGAACATCGAATAACTTCACTTATCATACATAGGGAAATGTACAAGTGGGAAGTACGAACATATTCATTGAAGCTATCCTTACAAAGACTATGAAGAGTCATTGTAGAGATTGGGATGAAATACTTCCTGAAGCATTATGGGCATATGGAACTACATGGCGTAACACCACAGGGTTCTCTCCTTATGAGTTGGTGTACGGGAAATTTTTTTGTCTTCCCTGTTGAATTCAAGATTAAAACCTTGAGGACCACTTTAGAAGCCAGATTGGACTTGAAAAATCCCAAAAGGACCGAATGAATGAATAAAACGAACTTGATGAGAAGCGTGTAGCTATTGTAAACCAAACTTCAGTGATTCAACAACAATGTTCTAAGTGGCATGACCGGTTCATTAAGAAGAACATGTTTCATGAAGGAGACTGGGCCATATTGTACGATTCATGATTCAAGAGGGACTTTAAAGGGAAATTGCGCACCAGATTGTTGGGAGCATACATAGTGGATAGAGTGTTGGATAATGGGACCATTCGATTGACCAAAATCGATGACCAACAGACACCACTATTTGCCAATGGTCATAGGCTGCGACTATCTCATAAGCCACTCTAAAAATATGCATTTTATTCTCGTGTTTCTTGTGATTTAAACTGTCAATTTGTAGAAGAACAGGAGTCTCCTCGTATTTCCTCAACTGTTTAATATTTTGCGCATTCTCCAAAAAGAAGTTGCACATAAATAAACTTGTTTGATTTAATTCCTTTTGCTTTAATTTTATTTGTTTGATATATTGCTTGATGATTTGTTTTCTGTTGTTCAACTTTGATTGGTTTGTTTATAGGAACTATGTGTAGAGATATATGCAGAGGAACTGATAAAAAAAAAGAGCAATCGTAATGGGATGATTGATTGTAGGAGTTATGGGTGGTCCATGCAATTGTTGAATATCCTTTTACAAGGATCAGTGAAGGAAATTTTCAATTTCTGTCAAGTCCATTGAACTTCATCCAGACGCTACTGAAATTTTTTCTTCAGCTGAAAATCCACCAACCTTTCCACTTTCTCCAGAAACTCCAGCAACCTTTCTGCAGAAACTCCTCCAACCTTTCCACTGAAACTCCGCTAAATTCTCGGCTAAAACTCCGCCAATATTTCCACGTTTTGCTGAATCTCCGCTAAATTATCGGTTGAAACTCTGTCAATTTCTCTACTATCTACTGAAACTCCACCAACCTTTCCGCCGAAAATCCGCTAAATTCTCGACTTAAAAACTACCATTATTTCCACTTTTTGCTGAAACTCCACCGACCTTTCGAATTTCCATCTTGTACCATTTACGAAATTCATCAGCTTACCTCGTAGCTGGTCAAAATATGTTTTGAAATATTATCTGAGAAAGATTCTAATGCATTTGAAGCAATCTTACTTTGCCAGTTTAATAATCACTACCATTTCTGCTACATTTTTCCAAAGATAAAGCCAAAAATATACAAAAAATACCACTCACTAATACAATTAATTCTGACCTGGACACACTCATTTTTCTTATTGGATAGGGGCCTACAGATTTTATGAAGCCAGGTGACGAGGGATGCCTTCATTAAGTGATTTGATAGGAAAAGTGGGCCACTTTGGATTGCCGACGATCTATCACAGTAAGTGCAAAGGTATGGATCATAACCATGGGTATGAAGATGCATGAATTGACAAGTAATTACGATCATACTACCTTTTCTTACCCTTGCCATCAATTCATAACCAATATTTCCAGCTGGAGCGACGTATCACCACATGCTACCATACTTATCAACTGTTGTTGTCTCTCTCAATCCATACAATGACTTCTCCC
This sequence comes from Larix kaempferi, assembly GCA_027924585.1. Taxonomy (NCBI): domain Eukaryota; kingdom Viridiplantae; phylum Streptophyta; class Pinopsida; order Pinales; family Pinaceae; genus Larix; species Larix kaempferi. Next base: position 30,425,898 of record BSBM01000195.1, on the reverse strand, counting down.
ACGAGCCTATTCCATATTATACCACGTTTCTAAAAATAGCCAATGGACTCTCCCACTTTTAACTGCTATCCCTGCATGCTGTAACTCTAGTTACCAAATTTGGAAACTTTTTCCTGCACCATTGAGATTGTTGATGAAGGCCATCATGAGAGATTTCGCAGTTTGACATGAGCCGGAGACAATGGATTCCTTGCACCGGAATGAATAGGTTTTCATGAATTTTGAAGAAGCGATATGGACAACTTATTTCGAGAAGTTCAATGTGTTTGATGAAGAAGTTGCATTATAGTTTCCCCATAATTTTATGGAAGATCATTCAGAGGTTGGGCGATTAAGGATTGAGGTCTCTGAACAAATTATAGCATATGTGACAGGTTTTCCTCGGACCGAGAGGATATGGTTTGGCCGAAGGGTTCCTATTCCAAATGCAAAAGAATACTTCCTCGCAGTAGGAGAGAATGTTCAACCAAGGGAACAAGGAACATCAATGGAATATTTTCCTTGCCCTTGGGACTAGGTTGCAGTATTATTATGAAAATACATCACATGCTAAGGTAGGTACCCAGTTAATTAATTATGTGTGTTTTGTCTCATCTGCATCATGGCACATTAATTAATACTCCCTATTCTATTTTGAGGTCTTTGCAAAACATGGCACATTATGTGTGAAAATATCAATATCCCCAAAATTCCGTTACCAACCATGGCCTCATCAAATTATTAATATTAATGGAACTTGAGAAAAGACATCAATCTTGGGGGGAATTTGTTGATGAGGAAGCAGTAAAACTTTTAGCCATGGAGGAAAGTGATAGTGAAACTAAAGAGGAGGATGAGTGGAGCCTCTAAGAAAGAGAAAGGGAGGATAGGGAACTTGAAGGACTAGAGAAGGATCAATAGAGGAATATAGAGGAAGTTGTGACTGTGGAGGATTCTCAAAATATAAACCCCCAGGAACCTATTGGAATCCCGTTGCAATAGACCGAAGTCAATGAAACGGGAATGAGGGAGGGGACTAGGAGTTAGACGAAAATGACTGAGGAGGATAGAACTTCTGGTAAACATGGAGGAGGTAGTGAATCGAGGGAAGAATCATCATGAAAGGATGGTTTTTCTCCTCCTATCCTAGAATATGTTGAAATACTCATGGAGGGCTCCAATCCCCCTATGCCATGTAGAAATAAGAAGATATTGTGTACCCAAGGTGAGTCACCCAATCTACTGAAAAGAATGAGGACTGAAGATTCTGTTGCAACAGAGGCAGCACAAGTGTACAAGGAAGATATTGAAATTCCAATTTTAAAACCTCAGTCACCCCCTATAACACAAGAACCATAAGGTGTATATATACAACAAAGGGTTGTTCTTGAAACACAAGAACCAGGAAGCAACTCGGCTCCAATTCTGAGGCCTGTCGATCCACAAGAACCTGTTGCAAGAGAAGGTCAAGTTAAAATGGAAACTCTTCTCTTAGAAAATGACCTACTGAAATAGGAGGTGCAGGTACTCAAGGAGGAACTGCAAGGGTTGAAGCAGGTGCTAAAGAGTCAGGTAGATCGTAGATTGAGAACAATGGTTGAGGTTGCTGATCAGATGTGAATCCTATCCTCTGTTTCAGAAGATATGGAGTATGATGAGTACATCTGCCTAGAATGTTGGGAAGTCTTCAAGAATGAAGGATATAAGGTCACTCTCATGGAACTTTCGACCTGGAGACTCGTGCAACTAAAACAAGAAAGGGATGAAACAGTACACGCAGAGTCAATGGTGGGTGATGTGTAGAATCAAAACATGAAAGCGTCTCATTCAACCATGGAAAAAAATAACTATTCGGTAAAGAGCTTGAGGATATTATTCTGCAAGAAGTGTTGACACCTGACTAGGGAATACAAGAATCAAGGGAAGAATTTCCCAAGTATATAAGGGTCGCTGAATAACAAGAACCAGTAACCCAAGAAGGAGATATTGTGACATAAAGAGAGAAAGAATACATTGTAACACAAGAACTAGTGGAACTATAAGAAATCGTTGAGGTTACAAAACGGGTGGGTCAAAAGGACGTTGTTGAAACAAAAATTTTAGTTGTTGCAAATCAAGATCTAGAAACCAAGGACCAACCTCTATCCAGGGAATATGATGATGATAAAAAGGTTCAAGAGCCCCTAGATATTATTGAATTGGACGAAGGATATGAAAAGGCCAAAGAGGTGGCATAGGACATTTCCTTGTTAAAGGGTGAAATAAATAAATCGAAATATCAATATACCCTACGTGAGGAAGGGATGATTCCAATTCCTATACATAGGAAGGTCATTAAGGAAATCCGAGAAAGATGGGATGAAGAATTAACCTTCCAAGGTTTTCACTGGGGAAAAATTGCAAGAAGATTTGAAGGAACTAAGAAATTTTAAGGCCATGAAGCAAGAGAAGGAGAAAATGTATGATTTAGTTCAGGAAGTGCTAAGTTGCAGGGCCCCATCACCTTCCTATTCAGTTTTCCTATATGAACAATTGAATCTTTTTAAGCTAAAGGCTCTTAAGGGGGGGAGGCCCCATGAGTTTGTTACAACTTCTTAGCTTTTGGACACCTTTCCTCAGAGTGATTTTTACGAACAAAATATATTATGTGAATTATATTTACATGAGTTAGCATGCTTCATGGAACTTTGGTCTAATCTTGTTCGTTATATAGGAGATATACATATAAGATCATTCAATTCCTTCGTCACTAATCAAATGAATTGGTGGAATGCCTCTCAGACAATCCAAATAAATGAGGATAATTCTACTCAATGGATCCGAGGAGAACCACAATCCCCTGCTACTATTATTGAAAGACATAAAGAATATCTCTCCTCTCCACAAAAGGATGATTAGATAACAACACTTAAGCATGATGTTATATCTACATGTGTCAAGACTGTATCACAGCAAGAGCCCTACACATTATAAGGTAGTAAGTATAGGTGGAAAGCTTTGTATGAGCCTATGAGAACAAGATATCCTTGCTATTTTGAAAATTTTAAATATGCTCTATCATGAGTTCTTGAGTATGTCAAGTGTATTCAGACATGTGGACCAAGCTCGCTAGGATTGAGATTTAGATTCCCACTTATATGGTTTCCTAAGAAGAAGTACAAGAGTATATATAAGTTGACTAAAAGGGTATATAAGAAGTGTTGGGAATAATTAGTTGCTTGCAAGGGGTACATAAACAGGGGATATAGGCCTAAATCTTCCTTCAATCTCACTAACTTTCACAGGAGAATTTTTTACTTAGATTCAGACTCAAATTCGCTGGAGGTTGTTGCATGAGTACATGCAACTGGAGAGTTGGGGGGAGATGTTGGTTGCCGCAAAAATGACCCTTTTTGCTCAGTTCTCTTTTGACCCTTTTCCCTGTTTCTCCCTATTATTACAACCAAGTCGTTATCTTTCCTAAGCAAAAGCATGATCTTGAACAAGTATAATCTATTATTACTTTGTTATGGATTAATAAAAGAAATCGAGACCAGGAGGAATTCAGGTGTATCAACCTGCTGATACACATGGATGAAGAAGTACTTGGAAAGTAATTACACCTTTTTTAGGGCTCAGGTTCAGGTCGTTGCAGAAGTAGACTAAATTATCCATCCACGTGGCCAACTGAAACTCACTTGGTATTGGATCAATTCAATCGGTTGAGATAATTGATGTTTATGAAACATATTTTATCTCAGTGTAATAACGAATGTAACTATTTCTATTTTGGGGTACTGATCCGACAGGCTGAAGATATTGAAAAATTTGCAAGAATCACTATTGAATTTAGAAGCACATACTATCAGAAGTGCACAAGATACTTGAGAAGCAAATACTATCAAAAGCACATACAAAGGAAAAAGAAGTGCACAAGATACACCAATCAGAAAAAGCATACAAATATCTTGAAACATGCAAAAGTACAAAGAAGAAGTCGTGATTGAAGAATTTAAGTGCTCACGTCTCACAAGTGATGGTACATCAAGGGTGCAAGACCAAACTGTAAGGGAACAAGTCGCACTAGCCATAGGACAAAGTATGAGCAAGACCCATAAGAGATGACACCCTAGTTGCGCAAAAGATGATAAGTAGCGGTGCATGAAATAAACGGAACCACGAAGAACAAGTATAAATAAGAAGCCAAGTTGATGAATGAATAAATCTTGGAAAGGATGCTTGTGTGTGGAAAGATGGAAGATAAAAATTTATTAGGTTTCTAATTCTTGGGGCATCACATGCTTGTGGAACCATAACAAAGTATCTAGGAGAGAGATGATTACCGAGGAGCATAATAATGTAATTTGTGATGGTCCACATAGTGATGTAAATTCTATATGTGGCAGTTGCATGAACACATAAAGGTAGAACTTCAGAGGATGTGAAAGTGCATGAGAAAATATCGCAGAAAGCACATAGACAGTCAAATATGATCTAAGAGAAATGCACAAAGACTGAGTTGAATTTTATATTAAGGTGTGTGAAGTAAAGAAGTTGGAGATGCACAAAGACAGAGTTACAACACAGTAAATGATGCACATTATGATGAGGATGATCTAAGATGAGTGTACTAAATAGAAAGGCCATATCACATATAATGCATAGTATATCATAGATGATCTAAAGGCCTTTGTACAAAGACATAACGAAAATATCACCGAAGGTGCACAAACGAAACTGATACTGTGGTGCGGAGTCAAAACAATAGTACTACAGAAGATGCATAATATCAATTGAAGTTGCATATGTGCATAAGAGAGCGAATAGAAGAAAACCTGAGGAGTGTGCAAATTAGAAGAACACTAAAGACATATCTTCTTCTTATATATCATGGCAGTAGGATGAGGCAAGGAGCAGGGGGTCAGTTCCTCCTTCGAGTTGAAGCTCGTAAATAAGGGAGTTGTTGCTTCATTCAAGTCGGTGCATGTAAAATCAGAGGGTTGGTTCTTCCTTGCAGTTGGTGCTGGAGAACTTAGGAAGTCGGTGCTTCCCTGAATGTAATCTGATGTAATCTATTATTATAAGAGAGCATTTCGTGGTTTTTTCCCATTTAGGTTTCCACATAAACATTCTATGTTTTTTGTGTTTTGATCTCATGTGATGTTGGATGTTTTTATTTATGGTGCATGAATAATTTAAGTTGAAGTTTAAATCTATTAAGAATTTAAAATTTGTCCATAACTGCACTAATGCTGATTCACCCCATCTCTAAGTATTAAATACATTCCAACAATTGGTATCATAGTAGGTGTCTTAAGTAACAGCTTAACATTTGGAAGATAGATCCTTGCATAATGAACATGCAAAAAAAACTATTTCTATCCAACAAAGAGGATCTAACAAATATGGATTCACAGTATGAAGGAATGGAAAAAGTATACTTTGAACGAGAAGTGGTCATTTCTTCAAATGAACTGAAGAAATCAAGGAAGAGAAGTAAACATTTGCAGGAATCACTATTGACTTTAGAAGCACATACTATCAAATACACTTGAAATTAAGAGAAGAAAAGTGCGAGAAACTACAAGGTGAGGTAACTTCTCTCAAACAAGAACTACAAAAAATCAGGAGTCAATTGGAACAACAACTAAAATTCAAAAATGGAACCAATGAAGATTCAAACTTTGTGCCTGAAGCAAAGAGTTACGGAAATTCCCTTAGAACCCATTTTCCTGGGAACAATCACAAGTTCAAAGAAAATCATAGGAAATCAATCCACATGGAAACTCGACTTGTGCAATTTAGAAAAGTCCATCCAATCAAGTATAAAAATATTTTTCTAGGAAATAGTTACTTATGTCATAAATTTGGCCATAAAGAAATACACTGCAAAGCACATGTACTTGTGTATGCTAGGAGAAATGGTTTTTGTAATCAAATGAACCCTAAAAAGAACATCATTACGAAAGTAGTTGAAACACCAAAATAAAATCTCAATCCCTTCAGCATCTTGAACTTAGTTAATGAGTGTTGTAAGTATCAAACTCATGGTCATAACAGTTAAGACTGCGTAAATAACTTGACACCTTCACAGATGGTCAAAACCAACGAAATAGAATCTGTTGAATTTCAGACGGATCAAGGCTATCAAGAGGGATGCATATTCGATTTACTTGATAAAAATAAAAGATATTGGTTTCTCTAAGAACATGACAGGGAACAAAAATACCTTTCTAGAGTATAAGGAAGAAAATGGTGGCAATGTCTACTTTGGCAATAACAGATTTGCTAGAATTTTAGGAAAATGATTCATAAGTTTGGGAGATTAAAGGGTGAAAGAAGAAAATGCTTTATTGTTCGAAAATATGAAAACAATCTTCTCAATATCAACAAGAAACAAGCTCTAAGAGATATTCCAAGGATTAAGAAAGCATTGAATTCATTTTGCAAACATTGTCGGCATGGAAAGCAAACACGAGTTACATTTAAGACGAAATAATACCCTACTTCAAAACTGTTGGAAATAGTGCACTCAAATCTTTGTGAGTCAATGTGATCCAAAGTACTAAACGGCCGGTCTTTGGATCCAAAGGACTGGTTCATTCTACTCTATTTTATTTTGAATTTTGAATTACTACCATAAAATTAATCTGAACAGTATAGTTACACTACAAATTCTCAGATATAAATATTATTGATTCAGTTTAACAAAGGAATAAATGGCCAGTTTTTGGATCTCATTGGCTCAAAAAAATTTGAGTGCACTATTTTCAATGGTTTTGAAGTAGAAATCCAAAGACTTGTTAATTGAAAATTCAATTTCATTTTCAACTACTTCTTTAAAGACTTTGAAATATTCAAATGTTTCTAATTTTTGTTTAGGAAGGAACACCTATGTCATTTTACTCTAGTCATCAATGAATTATTTTGAATTTTGAATTACTACCATAAAATCAATCTGAACAATACAGTTCTACCACAAATTCGAAGATATAAACATTATTAATTCAATTTAACAAAAATAAAAAACCATATTCTACCTTTAAGTTCCCAACCATGCAAATAATCAAAATAAGTAATCGCTATATGTCCCCCATGCTATAGAAGGATAAAAATATTATAAAAATAATCAACTATACTAAATAAGATATAAATGTTAGACGATCCTACATCCTGAGAGTTCCAATAAGGGATAAAAACTATTTTAAAATAATATAATATCATGTGCTCTGTAAATAAATGAAAAGATAAAGATTTATCAAAGGTTTTGATAAATAATTACCGAGATGCAATAGTTATTGAAACTCATCCCGACATACTGGGCAGTTAAGTTTACGAAAATACCATTCTGAAATGCATCTTGGGTGAAAAAGATGCTTGCAAGGCAGTTCCTTTGCTGGAAATCCAATTGGCATTTTCTCGTGGCAAATCACACATAAAATCCCCTCCTCGTCATCACTTCTGTCCAATAGTTCCTGATCAATAATAACAGTTGGTGAAGAACAGAGAGCTGAAAAAGAAGCAGCTTGTGGAAGATCCTGATGACGAGAAATAAACTGCTGTCTCAGTTGAGAATGAAAACAAAACTGTTCCATTTTCACTTGTACAAAAGATGTATTGTTCTTTATACCCTCGTCAAATAGTCCAACCAATCTTTCACATTCTATGAAACTTCCACTCCATATAATTTGGTTGCTCGCCACATTCCCATCCTCCCGGCTCCAATCCATTAGCATTCGGAACAAAACAACATTATTGTTTTGAGCCAGTGCAGTCTTAATATTGTCATGGTAGTTTACAAGGCATTCAAAGTTTTCAGCTCTTCGGATGTCATCCAATTGACTTATATTTACACTATCCCAGATACTCTCAACTGCCCAGTCATCTATATCCGAAAAGTATCTTAAGATAACACCCGAAATCAAGTGCTGCGGCATACCCTCAGTGCCTATGTCTGTAAATTGCTCGCTACTGGGTTTCCATAACTGACTGGCTTTCCATAAATGCCTGACCTCCTCAGCGTCTAAATGATCATGAACCTTGGAAAATATTTCTAGCGCCAGACGTTGAACTGCATCGTTATTCATATCAATGTTACTCTCAATTCGTGGTATCTCCATTTTCTAAGATTTTGAACTCTTGCTCAGATTTTGTGCACATAAATACTTATAGTATGTTTCGTCAACCGACACGTTCTGATGATGGTGATGGCGTTCAACATTTATCTCCTATTATATACATAATAATAATAATAAAATTATTTGTTTTTATCATAACAATGTTTAAGATTTGTGTTTAGTACTAAACTTGGAAATTTCAAATCTCTAACACAGGTTTCCAAATAACTTCAATGTTTAATATATTAATAGCTGTCCAAATTTCATTTGCATAGTTTAGTAATGATTAATATTTTGAGCATACACTTCACCCATTATCAATGTCAAACTTGTGTAATAATTAATATTAATGAAAAGAAGAATAAAAATAACTATTATTTTACTTACTCTAATTTAAATCAGCTTCCTTTAATGAAAATAATAATAATAATTATTTATCCACTCAACTTTTACTTTATTAATTATTACTCAATAATTGGTTTTTACTGCATCTAGATGCAATGAGTCTATCTAATTAATCCAATGTGTATGTTTATCTAAATAACCATTCAGATAATTAAAAATAAATTAACTCATAATTATTCTTAATCATCTCATAATTTTGATTCATATTAATTATTAACCCATAACTATTTTTTATTATCATCAAAAGTAACAAGTTACTCTCTTTTCTATACCTTAGTTATTAACCCATAACTATTTTTTATTATCATCAAAAGTAAAATTTACTCTCTTTTTTATACCTAGTAGCTTTATTTCAACAGTGATGATGGATGGATTGTCAAATGAAACATTCGTCACTTTTACACAATGAAATTCTATGAGCATTCAATTTTGTGAAAATCTCCATTATAATGTTTATTATCTTAATTTGTATTTGTTTTCTTAGTAAAAATAAATTATTAATATTAAATTTATAATGGTAAATTATTAATATAAATTTTAAGATTGGATAAATTTAAAAAAGAATTTAATGATTATTAACTTAATTTGTATTTGTTTTCTTTATAAAAATAAATTATTAATATTAAACTTATAGTAGTAAATTATTAATATAAATTTTAAGATTCTCAATTTAAAAAAGAATTTTTGTTTTGTTTAATGTGTTAATAAATTGAGGACTATCATAATGCTTTAATGTAAGTATTTTTGAATCATCGTGGTCTAATGTAAGTATTCCCGAATCATTATTTTAAGTATTCCCTAATAATCATCATAGTCTGATGTAAGTATTCCTCAATCATCATTTTCTAATGTAAGTATTGACGGATCATCATAGTCTTGATGAGTTGAAAGATTAAGAAGGTTGACATTGGAACACTGTGATGTAATATAGGTGTTCACAAGACATTGTTAAAAAAGGTTTTTTTATATTTAATAATCATAGTGTAAAAAAATAACAAATTATTTCGATTAATGATGTTTTAATAATTATCCAATACTTTGTTTTACTATGGAGTTTATGTGAGTTTGTTCTTATTTTAAAAATGTTAATATTTTTTTTAATTTAGTTATAAAAAATACTTTTGATCTTGTACATTAGGAATAATCACCTATATATATAGCTCACAAGGAGTTGATTCCCCATTTCATTATAACGAGAATGCTTTCCTTTAAAAACATGTATGATTCATTTTCAGACAACTTCACCCCTCCCCCTAAACCTTCACACAACCATATTCCATTAGTAAATATAAATTTCACATGATATTTTTTGACTTGAAAGTACGAATTAGCATGTGCATTCTTGAAGGTCTACACATATTTGGAACATCTCCGCATTGCTCTATGTATGCACAAACATACGAATAGTGCCAATTCCTATTTTTATTTGGAACTCCAAAGTCGATAGTGAGTTTTTTGCAAGAAGGTAAAGTGCGTGCATTGTAGGAGGAGCTACAATCATCCATTGTCAATTTCCACATATACATTTCACGAAAGTTTTATTTGTCTTACCATTTTTTAATTTTAACGGTTTAGAAATGTTCATATCTTTTAAGAATATTATGTTGGTGTTCTTGAATTGTAATTCTTAGTCCATAAAGAGGGGAAAAAAACTCAATCCAAAAAAATAAAATATCGTAGCACTCCACAAGATCAATATAATGAAATAAATAAAAGTCTAGATCAATGTAGAGCCATAATTAGGGAGCTTAGGAACATAAGAGAACCATTCTACATTTCATTGGTTAGTTCTCTTGATACCATTGTTGCATCCATTAGCCATTCCTATGGAAAATTATTAGATATATCTAAATACAAGGAGAGGATGAGAGAGTTTTACTTTAATGTAATTAGTAAGGATAAGGTTAAAATATTGAAAATAAGCAAATAATCCATTGTTCAATTATTCACTCACCCAAAACCATCTAACAACCCTATCCAGGAACGAGGTTGCTTTTGATGGATTGGTGCATGTTGCAACCATGGAGAGAACATTGAGTTGACTAATCGAATATGGTATTGGATAAACCTATTTGCAATAATTGGTAGGTTCCCTTATATTTCGTTCAAATATAATAGCACGAGATAATTCTTTATTACCGTTGTAGTTATATTGACATTGGTTGATTCCAAGGGGTTGGTCTTGGATAGGATTGGGATCTAGAAACTTCCATACATTACCAACTATGAGGGACCCATACTGATGCAGGAGCATCGGGGCCTAGGAAGATCACTCGAAGTTAGTCAACTTGGAGAAGGCCGACCAGAGGGATTGCTGACTACCACTGGTGCGGAAAAGAAGATTGGATGCCTAAGTCAATGAGTCGAGCATAAGTTGTCGAGATAGGTCGACAGGAGGAGCAAGTCGAGATTCGACATGTCAAAGATCGACAGATTATAGGGTAGCAGCGGAGATGTCAAGGGTCGACATGTGGTCAAACCGCGACTTTGACAGGTTTTGTTTGGCGAAGCCTGAAGAGTGCAAAAAGGAAGCCAACGGAAGATAGTATGATCAAGGAAGACTGACTACTATAGCAGTGTTAGAAGTACTTGCATAAATTCAAGGAGAGTACTTGGCAACAGTTCAGGGTTGCTAAGGAAGTTATTGGCAGTTATTGTAGGTGGGTGAAGGCGTGACAAATATCGCCATAGGTAGAGATTGTGCAGCACGGCAGGGGCACTGACAGTTGCATGTCTGCATGATCTAGAGAGATCGATAGATAGAGGAAGCGTCTCTCGTGGATCAAAGTGATCTCAAGAAAAACAATAGCAGAGTAGAAGGCTAGGGAGTTGGGATCAGTTAGATAAATTGGCATTTGGTAAATTCAAGTAGAGCGAGCAGAGCTGAAGAGAAGTTTTGTAGATTGGAGAGGAAAGTCACACATCTATAGAGCGAAAAAGAGATCGAGCCATAGCTCAGAGTTCTACAGTGAACACTGAGATAGCACACAGTTACTTCTGTATTGTAATTGGCTAAGGCTGACAATAATTAGTTATTTCATTCCTTGCAGTTCGCATTGTAACTGTTTCGGTAGAAGTAATATAAGCCAGCTTCTTGCATCCCGTTTACATCTTGTTTATGGGAACTTATGTGTTGTGTGTAATTGTTAAGAAAGAACCTTAGTGATAAGGGGCCTTGCATAAAGTGGTATCAGAGTGGAAGAATCCTGTGAACAAGAAAAATTCAATTGGTATTAGCATTGGAAATGAATCCAGTGAGCAAGTGCGTTGAACGACTTCAGCTGCGGTTGGGTAGAATTGTGCATGACTTATTTTAGTCCAGATGAGATTGGACAAGTGGGAGTTTCAGCCAAGGTTGAAAATGGCTCACAGAGGCCTTAACGTTTCAGGTGTTGGACGAAGAGCATGTGGTGCAATGGTCACAGTTGATCATGAGATGTTTGACAAGTGTGTCCGAACAATGAGAACTTTGAAAAATGAAGTCGCATCGATCAAAGAAATACAATGGTGTGGTTTTATTAGTAATGCGTTAGACCACAGCGATGAGGAGGTCGAAAAAGTCGAAGAACGGGAAGCAGAAGGAGAAGAACCTGAAGACAAACTGATCAAGCTTCTGACGGATATGAGAGGTCGGACAAAGATAGATGTATGTACCTACTTGGGAAGTATGGATCCAGAAGACTTGATTGACTAGTTGAGAGAGATGGAGAAATACTTCATCATAGAGAAGGTCGAGGATCCTAAACGGGTTAAGACTGCATGTCTGAGGTTGAAGGGTCATGCCTCATTGTGGTGGGACAATGTGCAGGCTGACAGAGTCAAGAAGGGCAAGGAGAAAATCAAATTGTTGGATAGGATGGTCACCAAGCTGAAAGGGAAGTTCTTTCCAAATGACTATGTGATTTCCTTGTTGCGAAAGTTGCAGAACTTTCGACAAAAAGAGATGACCGTGAAGGAGTACAGGAAAGAGTTATATAGATTGTCGATAAGGTTGGGTCAGATGATGAAGGAGAAGAAGCTGTCGCAAGATACGTGAATGGCTTGAAATATGCCATTCAAGATGAATTGAGCATGTCTAGATTGAGAGCAGTCAATGAAGCCTACTAGTTAGCTCGAAAGGAAGAAGAGAAATTGTCGAGGAAATCCACAGCAACCAGAGGTAGGATGAATGGTCGGTGTGCGAAGTCTGTTTCCGCGAAGGGCCAAAGTAGTCGTTACAGAAGAGAATCCATCGAAGAGAACCGACGAGCAGAAGGGACATCGATAAGGGAGAAAGCACATGAAAGCTGACATGATGGTCGAAAAACATGCGGTCGAGGTGCATATGGTTGAAGTGGTCCATCCAACAGAAAAGGAGATGACATATTAGCTAGTTCCTGATTAACTTCAGAGTTGAAGGATTTGAAGATAGTGTACCATGCGACGTAATCCCAATGGACGCATGCTATCTATTGTTAGGTTCAGACGATGGAAATATGATTGGAAAATGACCTATGATGGTTGAGCCAACATAGTCACAGTGTCAAAAAATGACATGCAGAGGACTCTTAAGATGAAGCCGGCGGAGCCCACTGACGGTAAGCAGGGCGAGAGAAACTTTTGGGAGAAGCGAGTGTTGATGTGTTCATTGAAATAATTCCTCACAGAAGAGGAAAAGAAGTCGGGATGTTTTGCTATCATTCCGAAAGGGCCATGTGTTGAGAGGATGACAATGGAGAATATTCGAGTCGAAGTCGAAAAGATGCTTGACGAGTTTCGAAGCATAGTAGTCAATGAGACGTCGATGGGATTGCCACCGACAATAAGCATATCCCATCAGATCGAATTCATTCCATGGTCAAGTATGCCAAACAAAGAACCACATAGGATGAGTCCGAGGGAAGGTTAGGAACTCAATCGACGGGTCCAGGAGTTGTTGGATAGAGGATTGATCAGAGAAAGTATGAGTCTGTGCGTGGTACCAGCAGTATTAGCGTCGAAGAAAGCTAGAGAATGGAGGATGTGTACAGACACCAGAGCTATCAACAAGATCATGATCAAGTACCGGTTTCCATTTTCGAGGATGGATGACTTGATGGATTGCTTGAGTGGAGGAAATTAGTTCACGAAGATAGACCTAAAGAGTGGTTATCACCAGATTCGGGTAAGAGAAGGAGATGAATGGAAGACAACATTCAAGATGAAGGAAGGCCTATATGAGTGGTTAGTCATGCCATTCGGATTAATTAATGCACCCAGTACATTCATGCGGTTGATGAATGAAGTACTGAAACCGTTCTTGGGTAAGTTCTTCATAGTGTGCCTAAACGACATCCGGATATTTAGTTGAACCAAGATAGAGCACTTGGGGCACATTCGAAAGGTATTGCAGAAGTTGCAGGAAGAGAAGCTGATGGTGAACCTGCAAAAGTGTTTTTTCATGAAGGAAGAACTCGTGTACTTGGGATTTGTAATCTAGGGTAAAGGGTTAGTGATGGACCCAAAAAAGGTGAAGGCAATATTTGATTGGTCGGAGCCGACAAGTACAACTAGAGTAAGGATTTTCCATGGACTTGCCAGTTTCTACAAGAAGTTCATTCTGGGATTCAGTTGGATTTTTGCACCTTTGGCAGAGTGCATGAAAAAAGGGAATTTAGGTGGACAGAAGCATCCCAATGAGCTTTTGACAAGTTGAAGGAAAAGGTCACTGACAGCCCAGTGTTAGCACTCCCATATTTCGACAAAGTTTTCCAGGTTGATTGTGACGCTAGTGGAATGGAAATTGGAGCAGTGTTGATCCAGGAAGGACGACCAATTGCATTCTTTAGTGAGAATTTGGATGATGCAAAGAGGAAATAATCGGTCTATGACCAGGAATTCTATGCTATTGTCCAAGCATTAAAGAAGTGGAGGCATTATTTGTTTCCCAAGGATTTTGTTTTATACACAATCATTAAGCACTAAGGTATTTGAATACTCAGTTGAAGATGAATCGGCGGCACATGAAATGGGTCAAATTCCTACAGGGATATAATTTCATGTTGCAACATAACTTGGGCAAGTCAAACAAGGTTGCCGACACGCTGAGTCGAAGAGTTGCATTGCTGAACATGACGATGGTTTAGGCAATAGGAAGAGAGTTGGTAAAGGCAGAGTATATGACTGAGGAGGATTTTTTGAAAGCATGGGAGGCTTGTCGTGAACCGTGGAGTGTCAATAGAACTCCATACTTGGATTAATTTATCCAAAAGGGATACCTATTCAAGGGACAACAGTTGTGTATTCCCAGAGAATCCATAAGGGAAAACCTAATCCGAGAATTGCATAGCGATGGATTAGCAGGTCATTTTAGCATCGACAAGACTAGGGCATTGGTCGAAGAGAAGTATTATTGGCCAGGAATGACGATAGATGTTAGAAAGTGGGTTCAACAATGTAGAGTTTTCCAGTTGGTAAAGCGCAGAAGTCAGAATATAGGGTTGTATACACCATTATCTATACCGGATACCCCATGCGAGCACCTCAGCATGGATTTTGTGCTAGGATTGTCAAAGACACAACAAGGGAGTGACTCAATCTTTGTTGTAGTCGAGAGATTTTCGAAAATGGCACACTTTATTCCATGTAGGAAAACAAGTGATGCCATAGGCATTGCTATACTATTCTTCAAGGAAGTAGTAAGATTGCATGGGTTTTCAAGGAGTATCACACCGGAAAGAGATACCAAGTTTATGGGAAATTTTTGGAGAGCCCTATGGAAGAAACTGGACACGAGGTTGCAGTTTAGCTCACCATATCATCCGTAGACAAACGGACAGACCAAGATGGTAAATAGAAGTTTGGGAAATCTTCTAAAGTGTTTGACGGCCATCAAAACCAAGCAGTGGGATAACCTGTTGGCATAAGCAGAGTTTTCATATAAGAATTATGTGAATCGGTCGGCAGGGTTGATCCCATTCCAAATTGTTCAAGGAAGAATCCCACATGGAGTGGTGGATTTGGTCGAGTTACAGACAAAAACCGGGAAAAGCATGGATGCATAATCATGCATAGAGCATATGAAAGAAGTGCATGATGATGTGTGAAAGTGCATAGAAAAGAGCAACGCGACATACAAGTTGAGAGCCGAAAAGAAGAAAAGGCTACAATCATTTAAAGAAGGAGACTTAATCTACGGACATTTGCGAAAGGAAATATTTTCGACGGGGACATATAACAAGATGAAGTTGAAGAACATTAGACCATGTAAGATTCTGAAGAAAATTTTGGACAACGCTTATGTATTGGAGTTGTCGAAGGACTTGAGAATTTCACCAACGTTCAATGTCTCAGATCTGAACAAGTTTGAAGAAGGTTCAATCAGTAGAAGTGACAAAGTGTTGATGATTGATTGGATGGTGCAGATTCCAGATCAACAAAAAGAAGAAATCACAGAAGTAATAGAGGAACGCGAAGTCGTGCGTATGCACAGTTCGCAAAAGAAGGAATACTTAGTGCGATGGAAGGATGATGAGTTGCAGGAGGCGACATGGATTTCTGAAGAAGAGTTCAGGAAATTAATGGAGCATTCGAGTTCTTTTTCACCTGGGGAGTCTGATGCAGGAGCATCGGGGCCTATGTAGATCAGTCAAAGCTAGTCGACTTGGAGAAGGACGACTAGAGGAATTTCCGATGACCACTAGTGCAGAAAAGCAGATTGGCTTCCTATGTCAATGAGTCGAGTAGAAGCTGTCGAGAGAGGTCGACAAGAGGTGTAGGTTTACAGTCGACATGTCCAAGGTAGACAGATGACAGGGTAGTAGCAGAGATGTCGAGGGTCGACATGTGGTTGAGCCGCGACTTTGACAGGTTTTAATTGGTGAATCCTGAAGAGTGCAAAAAGGAAGTTGATGGAAGAGAGTATGATCAAGGTGAGAAGACCGACTACTATAGAAATGTCAAAAGGACTTGCAGAAAGTCAAGGAGAGTACTTGGAAACAGTTTGGGGTTGCTAGGGAAGTTATTGGCAGTTATTGTATGTGGGTGAGGACATGACAAATATCATCATAGGTAGAGATTGTGCAGCACGAAAGGGGCGCTAACAGTTGCAAGTCTGCAGGATCTGGATAGATCGACAGACAGAGGAAGTGTGTCTCGGGGATCAGAGTGATCTCGGGAACAACAACAACAGAGTAGAAGGAAAGGGAGTTGGGACTAGTTGGATAACTTGGCGTTTGGTAGATTCAAGCACAGTGAGCAGAGCTCAAGAGAATTTTTGTAGATTGGAGAGGAAAGTCACACATCTACAGAGCGCAGAGGAGATCAAGCCATAGCTCAGAGATCCACTGCGAACCATCATCATCTCGATGATGTGGTTCAAGCTGCTAGTACCACAATGCAATCGTTAGTGACTCCTTCATTTTTGAAGAGGATGAGAAGAGGAAGAAGAAGAGAAGACAAAGCAATGAAGTGCAAAAAGGAAGCAAATGTTGTGGAAAACAAGTAATGGTAGTGCAACAAAGTTTGTACTAGTTGTGCATCCGCTCTGCATGTATAAAATGAAGTGAAGGATAAGTTGAAAGGAGATACATGCAAGTGTATAAGTGAAAATATAAGAGCATCAAAGCATCAAATATTAGAGCTAGCCAAAGAGATAGACAGATAGATATGCAACAGGAGTATGCATTTGGATTTTGGCTTTCATTTATATGAGGGCATATCCCATGACACATAATTCCATGGTAATTGTAAGGAAAGGAAGCCTAAATCTAGGCTACTGTCATGAATATTTGCTTACTATAATGAAAAGGATTATTGGGCCCCTTCAATTTTTGTGTTGGGTTTGTCTCTAGTATGTTTGTTTCTATTTACATAATGAACAATGAATATGAGTAAGTTCTTTTGCGGTGTATTAATATGAATTGTATTGTGATCTTTGCTATTGTACAACCCCATTCCTAACCATAAAGTTAACCAATCCATATATCATGTCAATCTTCTATGTTCTTAAGGTGAGACCTTCCCCCTTAAGAAGATTTAAAATGCTATCACTCTAGACTACAATGATGCCATTATTTTGGCTTAGGCACAAGAACCCTTGTCCCAATTTTGATGAAAGAAATGGTTCTGTTGCAGGGGTTTGGTTCTTAACGGTACCTTGTTTGTTGTATGGCTTCTTTTGTGGTAGTGAGTAAGACCCGGGATTTGTGGAAGAAAAATATTGATGATTTTGCCACCGAGGAGGATGAACTATTTGTGTTGGAAGTAGCCAAGGTTAGAAAATATGCTTTCTACAGAGGTCCACCTCTAGGCCAATGTAAACTTTTGTGGGTTGAAGTTGTAGTAAACCTAATAGAGTGGTTTCCATGACTTTCAGAAGGACCTAAGTATTGCAACATGAAGAGAAATATTGTTAGTGGAATTTAAGGGATGTGATAAGGTTCAAGAGAGAATGAGATGGAGGTGTCTGAAAGTTCTCTAGGAAGAATCTCTAGGAAGGAAAAAACAGGAGACGAGATAATGAAGGCAAGTTGAAGTGTAATTAAGTTATCTATCAGAGACTAAACTCATCCTGAACGTAGATGAGGATCATTAAGAACGACCGGGACCTACCGAAAATGGACATACTCGAGAAAGTGAATCCCTAATTGACACAAAAGTAGGCACTAGAAGAAATAGAGGTAGCACTCCACTGACTGACCCCCACTCCCACTTGCAAAATTTTGTAATAAACTCTTAAAATATTGTCTTACAATTACCTTGGAATAGTCAAATGAATAGTAGTATCAATACTTCTCAAAGGAGCTCATAACTAGGAGGTAACAATAGTATCTCTCAACAAACTAGTAGAAACATTATTACACAACCAATACCCCAAGAATTCATGTTATTAGGAACTCCAACCACAACTATCGAAGGAGCACCAAGAGGGATATGGAAAAGTCAAAGAAATTGTTTATAGATGAGTTTTTTCAACGAAAATCTAAACAATGGGGTGTTGTAGAAATAAGGGAAATTTAGAGATTTATGTGATATTTAGTACAAGACCAATTCAAGAGGAATTTTTTGGATGCCAAATTAGAATTACGAGTTAAGAAATGATATTGGTAATATTTCTTTGCCTTACTTTAATGGCTCAGAAAAGTGCTCTTATAGCTCTTGGATTCAAAAGCTAGATACATATTTTCAGTTGAATCCAATGGATGAGAGAGATGCTATCAAGTTGGATACTCTACACTTAGATGGTGAATCCAATGATTGGTGGTTTCATGGCCTAAAAATACTTGGACATGATAAAGTGACCACTTATGAAGAGTTGACAAAAATATTGGATGAAAGGTTCGAAAGAAGAGATCCTGAAATCACCTTAAGAGAACTAGTGCATGTGAATTAGACTGGAACTCCTTAATCATACTCGAACTGCTCTGTGTGCAAATTCTAAATATATAATTTTTGAATATATCTGTTGTTGTTTTCTATTTTTAATTCATTTTTAACTGCACTCATGTCAAATTTGTAAAAAACATAGGTCATTTATTTGGCCTATAACTTTTGATTGGCTTACCTATTTTGAAAACAGAAGACAACCTGCACAAGAGCATGAAAATGCCTACAACCTAAAAAAAATAAAAATTATTTTGATTATTTTTAGACCATGATATGGTGGCAAAACACTTGACCATGTCGTTTTCGGGCTTCACTAACTTCAGTAATTTAAAAAATATATAAAATTGACTTTTTAAATTTTGGAAAAATAGCCCCGCATAAGATTCTTCTGTTGCCTACGCCTTTACATATTTTTTTCTTGTAAATTGAAAATTTACATAGCAAAAGGGTGGCTCAACAAAAACATGTGCATTATTTTTGAGAAAAAAAATAACATACCAATATTCGAACAATGACATTTTGGGGTGGTTATACCACTTTTCCATAAATAAAAGTTATATATTCCAGAAGGTCATCCGTTTTTCTACATTTCATCTGTTTACACCTAATCCAAAAAAGTTTTGTAGGTACCTATAATAATTCATTTTAATGATAATATTTCTATTTTCCCAGAATGTCATTGCAACTAACATGTCATAATTGGGTATCATACCTTGCACGAGCCCGTGTTTTTATTTATGGTGCATGCATAATTTAAGTTCAAGTTTTAATATGTTAAGAATTTGAACTTTGTTCATAACTCCGCTAATACTGATTCACCCCCTCTCTCGGTATTAATTAGATTCCAACATTTGGTATGAGAGAAGGTGTCTTCAGTAACAACTTAACATCTCAAAGATAGATCCTTGCGTAATGAACATGCAAAAAAAACTATTCATGTCCAACAAAGAGGATCTAACGAATATGGATTCAGAGTATGAAGGAATGGAAGGCCTTTGGAACAAGAACAAGAATTCGGAAATGGAACCAATGAAGATTCAAGCTTTGTGCTTGAAGCAAAGAGTTACGCAAATTCCCTTAGAACCCATTTTCCTAGGAACAATCACAAGATCAAAGAAAATCATAGGGAATCAATCCACATGGAAACTTGACTTGTGCAATTTAGAAGAGTCCATCCAATCAAGTATCAAAATATATTTCTAGGAAATAGTTACTTATGTCATAAATTTGGCCATAAAGCAATACACTTCAAAGCACATGCACTTATGTAAGCTAGGAGAAATGGTTTCTGTAATCAAATGAACCCCAAACAGAACATCATTAGGAAAGTAGTTGAAACACCAAAATAAAATCTCAATCCCTTTAGCATCTTGAACTTAGTTAATGAGTGTTGTAAGTATCAAAATCGTGGTCAGAACAGTCAAGACTGCGTAAATCTGTTGCCACCTACACAGATGGTTGAAACCAACAAAATAGAATCTCTTGAATCTCATAAGGATCAAGGTTATCAAGAGGGATTCATCTTGGAATTACATGACTAAAATAAAAGAGGACAACGGTACATAGATATTGGTTTCTCTAAACACATGAGAGGGGACAAAAATACTTTTCTAAAATATAAGGAAGAAAATGGTGGCAATGTCTACTTTGGCAATAACAGATCAAAATAAAAAAACAGGAATATAGGTAGACTAGTAGCAACAAAGTCCACAACCCTTAATAATGTTTACATCTGGATTAAGAAAAAGAAGAGAAGTGCTACATGAATAAATATATAAAACAAATATATAAAGTTGGCTGTCGCATAGAAACTGAGAGACGTTAACTTTGACAATCTGGTCAAAATAAACAAGAAACAAGCCCTAAGAGATATTCCAAGGATTACTAAAGCATTGAATTCATTTTCCAAACATTGTGTGCATGGAAAGCAATCACAAGTTACAATTAAGACTGAATAATATACAACCTCAAAACCGTTGGAAATAGTGCACTAAAATCTTTGTAGGAAATGAGATCCTTTCCTTCTTAAAGAAAAATCAGAAACATTTGAATGTTTCAAGGTAATAAAGTGTTTGAGATATGGAAATGGAGGAGAATACACTTAAAACAAAATTTTAAACTTCTGTTAAAAAACATGGAATCAGAATTTTAAACTTCTGCAAAAAAAAAATGGAATCAGAAGACAAATCTCAACTGCCAAAACTCCAAACCAAAATGGAGTGGAATCAAATAACAAATCAAAGTTATCTGATATGTTTTGGACTCGTGCCATTCATACAATCACATATATTCTTAATGGATGCCAGATCAAGAAAAACAGTGATTCAACACCCTATGAACTCTGGAAAGGAAGGCCCTGGCCAACTACTGTCAAACGCTTGGCGGGAAAATTGATAACAGTACTACTGAAATCTGGTCGATGAAGCACCAACAAGATGCACAAAGAGCCAAAGGAGCCACAGAAAGCGCAAAAGATAGGAGACTAACCTCGCACCCACTGCGGCACGAGCAAAACTGAACTAGCTTTGGCTCCAACTCGTTTCATCTATAAATGTTGGACACAAGACAGAATAAGAGTCCAGTCATTGAGCAACCTCAGAGAATAGACTCGCATAGGAAATTTAAACAACAAAACGCACCTCTGCACTCTTCTACCAGAAGCACCAACAAAGGCCAGAAGCAACCACAACAACCCCCTAAAGCCGAAAAGGAACTAGCTCCACGGCCGATCGAGCCAAACTGAACCAGGTCCAGCTCCAACTCGCGAGTAAAGCACCACCCAAATGTAATGTCCCCATTCAAATAAGTTCATAGTAAGACAATCCCATCAATCCTACTAGTTTCCTAGGTTGGATGGGCACATGTGGGATGGTAATAAGGAAGCTAATAAATGCTATTTAAACATTAGAAGGATTCAATCATTTAATAAATATGATGAATAAATAAATTCAAGAGAAATTCTAGGTGGTAAGTGGTTTTGGAGACACATGGAGGTGGTGGGACCCACACTAGCTTGATTTTTCAATAACACATGGCAGCTCTCTCTTGCCAATTCGAATTCATGGGAAGGTGAACACTCTTGGGTGAGTTGGTAAGTCATAACACATGGCATTGAGCATCTTAGGTCGAAATGGGATGGAATAGTAACCTCCATGGGAGAGGAAGAGTCAAATTGGAGACTAGTGGACACTTGGGCTAGATTCCCTAGTTTTATGACAACAATAATGAAGCATCTATGACATTTATGACAAAATTCAGACCTGACTTCTTACACCTGACCATTATGACATGTCAGCCCCAAAAATAGGCTCAGGGAAGGCACTCATGGAGCTGGAGGAATCCAAGAAGACTCAAATTCGAATTTGGGAGAAGATGGAAGGTTGGAACTAGGAGACAAGTGGCAAATGAGGAATATTTTCTAAATGGAAAATTATTGAATCTATTGATAGGATTTCGACCCCTTGAAGGCTAATGTTGATTATAAAATGTAGAAATCAAGTATGAGAATGGATTTTGATTATTTGAGAAAAATTGCATTTGTGAAGAGATAACTACTGGATGACTAGTTTCTTGCCTTAGCCAATTTCGAGGGTGAAAGATTCCCATCCAAGTTGGTGTTTGGAGAGGCCACTCAGGTCTTTCATGGTTCTTTAATGGAGTTTTATTTGCAGGTAGCAGCTACAGGAAGTTTCATGGTTTGGTTTAGTTCAGCACTTTCTCTCCACCATTTCCAATTTTGAAGGCATATTCGGGCTCCTTTGGGTGAGATCTTGCAATCATTGGGAGAGCTTCATATAATATTTTTCTGATTGTAATAGCTTCATATCCTCTTTTATTCATATTCAAAAACTCTCAAGTCGAAATATCCATTGAATGTATGCAAAATTATTGATTAATGAGCAAACAATGTCCGTTTCCCCAATGCTTTGATGTATGACACTATAAGGTTGATTATTTCAAATGGATGGATGATTCTCTAATACATTTGTGATTAATATACTGCCATGGATATATTCTACAAGTTTCATATACTTTACTTGAGCATTTGAAGCATTTTTACTCAGTTTGTTGGTATTGAGAGGTGGAATAGTGCCATTTCCCCAAGGGTCGAATTGGGGGTTTTTGCTGTTGAATGTGAGAGAGTTAGAACAGTAGTAAAAATCAATTAATGGTTCATATGAGACCTTAATCACATACTTAACACATTGCATACCTCTGTTCATAAATTCGTGGGAGTTTGGAGGCATTTGGAAGGCCATTTGCAGTGCTACCCCGGGGGGATCTGATGCACAAATTACTAGTCAAAATCACCTGTATTAATCAGAATACAAATCAAGTTTGCAGCATTATTTGGAGGGCCATAAAACATCCTTGAACCTAATATTCAAGTCTAAATACCATTCATACACTCCTATAGAATATTTGGGAGCATTTGGGTTGATTTGGAGGTCAAAACAGTAAAACTAGTCAAAGGTCGAAATTGGGGAAAAGTGAAAAAATTGGCATTTTAATAAAATTTTGAATAAGGGTCATTACAGTGGTATCAGAGCATGTTCTTGGCACCTTATGGTCTTAACAAGAAGTCAAAAGAATAATCCACCACCCTTTGAACCAGTAGTTGAAGAGGTTTTTGTTGAAGAAGAGGTAGTAGAAGAAGAGGAGTCTTTCACTGAAACCATGGGTAGAGAGGAGGATGACAAATTAAAACATAAGGAGGAACTTATTGCAACCTTATATCCATGTTTCTCTAAACTTTTAGCAAACATGCATAGGATAGGTGATAAATTGTTGCAAGGATTCGAATTGTTGATTAGCCAGCTTCAAAGCAAAGGAATAATAGGAGATAATAGTGGTTCACACTCAGGGGAAAAGATGAAAGGGAATGAGCATATTTTCTAAAGTACAGGACCTCATAATAGACCTGATG
This sequence comes from Larix kaempferi, assembly GCA_027924585.1. Lineage (NCBI taxonomy): Eukaryota > Viridiplantae > Streptophyta > Pinopsida > Pinales > Pinaceae > Larix > Larix kaempferi. Next base: position 30,402,147 of record BSBM01000195.1, on the reverse strand, counting down.
AATTTCAAAGCACACAAAGGCCTACTGCACCTAAATTTCTCACACCCAAAGAAGAGCCCAATCTTGAATTGGATTACAAGCAACTAGTAAATGATTGGAATGATTTGAATGAAGAGTGTAAAAGAGGTGTACCACTCAGGGACTACATTGATGATATGAAAAAGATTAATAGGAAGGGAGACAATAGGAGTCCATTCCAAAACAAAGAATTAAATAGTGCTATTGGAAAAATGTCACTTCCTACTTTTGATGGTTCTTCTCAAAATTTTGCTAACACTTGGGTGCAAAAATTGGATGTATATTTTCAGCTAAATCCTATGTTGGAAGAGGATGCATTAAAAATGGCCATTTTGCATTTGGAAGGATATGCCAATGAATGGTGGTTTCATGGGATGAAAACCTTGGGTCATAATCAGGTTAAAACATATGGAGAATTTGTTGACAGGGTAATAGAAATATTTGAACAAAAAGATCCAGAATTGCCTTTCAAAGAACTAGCTCAATTGAAGCAAACTGGGTCCCCTACTGAATATATGATGGACTTTCAAAAATTATCAGTCAAGGTGGCTGATGTATCTATGGGAAGATTAGTATTGCTATTCAATGAAGGTTTGGCTGAACCCTTAAGAGGTTTGGTCAAATCCCACAAGCCAACTACATTAAAAGATGCAATGAGCTTGACTAGGGATCTCCAAAATGTGCTTCCTAGAACGAGATTTCCTCCTAAGCCTAGCTATAAATTTGAAAAGAAACCTTGGAAAAGGGATGGATATGATAAGAAACCTTGGAAAAGAGAGTCATTTGAGAGGAATAAAAAAGAGGGACTAAACAGGGATAAACTTAGAAAAAAGAAACTATGCTTCACATGCTTCCAACCATGGACACCGGGGCACAAATGTACCAAAGGAAAGACTCAATACATAGAAGTATTTTCTGATAATGAGGGGTATGATGGGGGCATTGATGAAGATGGAAACACTTCAGATCAAGAAGAGGCATATGAGACAACAGTAGAAGAGGAAAGACAAGAAGAAAATCAGCCTTCACCGGACAAAGCAAGAATGGAAGTGATTTCAGCAGTACCTCGCTATCATACTATCCGATGCAAAGGTGTGGTACAAGGACAAAGAACTTCAGTTTTGGTAGATGGAGGAGCCACTCATAACTTCATTTATGTAGAGATGGTAGAGAAAATAAAGATACCTATTGAACCATTTGATGGCTTCACAGTTGTCATTCCCGGTCACAACACAATGCAATGCAAAACATGGGTTCCAAAGTTGCAAGTCACCGTAGGTAACTATACTTTTGTTGATAGTTTTTATGTGGTTGATGTTGTTGATACTAATGTGGTTTTGGGAGTTCAATGTTTGTATTCAATAGGAGAGGATACAGTAAATTATCAAATTCCCGAAATGAAATTCCAAGATTCAAAAGGAGTACAAAGAGTTGTGAGAGGGCAACACACTTATCCCAATCAAGTAGTGACTTGCAATAGCATGAGGTCTATATTGAGGCATGGGGATATAGAATGGGCTGTTGAATGTCATATTACATCTCCCAAGCCAACTATAAATATTTTCAAACACCCAAAGGAGATAGAGAGACTTTTGCAAAAATATGAAAAGGTTTTTAGAGACCTTCCACATGGTAGGCCACCGGATAGGGGGTTTGAGCACAGTATTGTTTTGGAGGAGGGTAGTTCACCCATTCAGATACCACCTTATAGACATCCTAAAAGGTTTAGAGATGATATTGAAAAATATATCCAAGAACTCCTAGAGTTGGGATTCATTAGACCAAGCTCTAGCCCTTATGCTTCTTCAGTAGTGCTAGTGAAGAAAAAAGATGGAACATTGAGAATGTGCATAGATTTTAGAGCCTTGAACAAAAAGACTATAAAGAATAGGTATCCTATTACTAGGATGGATGAGCTCATGGATGAGCTGCATGGGGCCAAATACTTCTCAAAAATTGACCTTAGATCAAGGTATCACCAAATTCGAATGAAAGATGAAGATGTGCAGAAGACCACTTTTCGATGTCATTTTGGCCACTTTGAATTTCTTGTCATTCCTTTTGGGTTAACCAATGCTCCAACCACCTTTCAAGCAAGTATGAATAGGATATTTTGCAAGCAACTAAGAAGGTTTGTTTTGGTTTTCTTTGATGACATTCTCATTTACAGTAAAACATGGGAAGAGCATTTGCAGCAATTAGAGATTGTGTTGAAAATCTTGCAAGAAGAGTCCTTATTTGCTAAATTATCAAAATGTGAATTTGGAATGAAAGAACTATTGTATCTTGGGCACATTATTGGGCAAGAAGGAGTGAAGGTACACATGGAAAAAATCAGGGCTATCTTGGAATGGCCATCACCAAAAAATATTACCGAATTGAGAGGCTTTATCGGCATATGCACCTACTACAGAAAATTTGTGAAAGGGTTCTCCAAGTTGACTTCTCCTCTCACTTATTTGACTAAGAAGGATGATTTCAAGTGGGATGAAGAGGATAAAAAGGCCTTCCAAAAAATGAAAGAGGTAATGAGTAGTTGTCCCATACTTGCACTTCCTGAGTTTACTAAACCTTTTGTTGTGGAATGTGATGCTTCAGGTGGAGGAATAGGAGCTGTCCTAAAGCAAGGCCAACACCCCATAGCCTTTGAGAGCAGAAAGTTGCAGCCTCATGAAAACATTTACTCCATCTATGATAAAGAAATGCTGGCCATTATGCATGCATTGGCCAAATTCAGACAATACTTGGTGGGCAACAAGTTTGTGGTGAAAACTGACCACAATAGTCTAAGACACTTTCTCACCCAAAAAGATCTAAATGAAAGGCAACAAAAGTGGGTAAGCAAGATTGAAGCTTATGATTTTGATATTGAATATGTCAAAGGAAATAATAATATAGTAGCAGATGCTTTGTCAAGAAGGCCTTCTTTTTCTCTCATGGATATTGCCAAGGATTGGAAAAACATGCTACAAGTTGAATATGCCAAAGACAAATTTGCTTGTGATGTGTTGGATGGAATCAAAGGGGATGATAATTATAGGATTTTGAATGAGCTGATATATTATAAGGGAAGAATTTATTTAGTTCATAACTCCAAGCTCAAGTACCGAATTTTGCAAGAAGCACACGATTCCCCACTAGCGGGCCATCCGGGGATCTTCAAAACTTATAAACAGTTGAGGCAAAGATTTTTTTGGAAGGGGCTGAAGGAATATGTTCAGAAGTATGTGAATGAATGTAAAGCATGCCAACAAAACAAATCAGAATTTACATGTCCAGCCAGCCTATTACAACCATTTCCCATTCCGGAGCAAAAATGGGACAGTATTTCCATGGATTTCATCACCGGATTGCCTAAATCCTTGGGTAAGGATTGCATATATGTGGTAGTTGATAGGTTGAAAAAATTTGCTCATTTTTTTTCTGTTACATCATCTTTTAGTGCTGCACAAGTGGCTGATATTTTTTTCAAATAAATCTTCAGATTGCATGGGCTTCCCAAGAGCATTGTCAGTGATAGAGATAGTAGATTCATGGGTGCTTTTTGGAAATAAGTTTTTAGATTGGTAGGCACTCAATTGACTCCAAGCACCAGCTATCATCCACAAACTGATGGAAAAATAGAGAGGGTAAACCAATGGTTGGAAGGATACCTAAGAAACTACGTGGGAGGGCAGCAAAAAGCATGGGCAAAATGGCTACATTTGGGTGAGTTTTGCTACAACACCACTTATCATATGTCAATAGGAATGTCTCCTTTCAAAGCATTATATGGTTATGATGCACTTACATTTGCTGACATTATATTTGGTGATAGTAGAGCCCCAAAGGCTAAACATTGGGTGGAAGAGAGCCAATAAATTTTAAAGCTCTTGAAAGACAATTTGCAGGTTGCTCAACATCAGCAAAAACAATATTCTGATAGATATAGAGAAGAAAGAACCTTTCAAGTCAATGATTTAGTATATTTAAGGTTGCATCCCTATAAATAAACATCTCTCAAAAAGAATGGAGCAGAAAAATTAAAACCAAGATACTATGGGCCATACAAGGTACTGCGGAAGGTTGGAGAAGTAGCATATGAACTAGAACTTCCGGAAGGGAGTAAAATCCACAATGTATTTCATGTTTCTTGTATTAAGAAATCTCTTGGTCAGCAAATCATCACTTCAGAAATACTTCCTCCTTTGGATGATGAAGGTCAGCTCACACTTGTTCCAGAAAAGATTTTGAAGACACGAGAAAGAAGGTTGAGGAGTAGAATCATCAAAGAATATTTAGTGCAATGGAAGGACTTACCAAATGAATATGCCACATGGGAAGAGGAGAAGATTTTGTAGCATCCAAATTTGAAATTGCTTAAGGACAAGCAATCTTGGGTGGGGAGGATTGTAATGTCCCCATTCAAATAAGTGCATAGTAAGACAATCCCATCAATCCTACTAGTTTCCTAGGTTGGATGGGCACATGTGGGATGGTAATAAGGAAGCTAATAAATGATATTTAGACATTAGAAGGGTTCAATCATTTAATAAATATGATGAATAAATAAATTCAAAAGAAATTCTATGTGGCAAGTGGTTTTGGAGACACATGGAGGTGGTGGGACCCACACTAGCTTGATTTTTCAATGACACATGGCAGCTCTCTCTTGCCAATTCGAATTCATGGGAAGGTGAACACTCTTGGGTGAGTTGGTAAGTCATAACACATGGCATTGAGCATCTTAGGTCGAAATGGGATGGAATAGTAACCTCCATGGGAGAGGAAGAGTCAAATTGGAGACTAGTGGACACTTGGGCTAGATTCCCTAGTTTATGACAACAATAATGAAGCATCTATGACATTTATTACAAAATTCAGACCTGAATTCTTACACATGACCATTATTACATGTCAGCCCCAAAAATAGGCTCAAGGAAGGCACTCATGGAGTTGGAGGAATCCAAGGAGACTCAAATTCGAATTTGGGAGAAGATGGAAGGTTGGAACTAGGAGACAAGTGGCAAATGAGGAATATTTTCTAAATGGAAAATTATTGAATCTATTGATAGGATTTTTACCCCTTGAAGGCTAATGTTGATTATAAAATGTAGAAATCAAGTATGAGAATGGATTTTGATTATTTGAGAAAATTGCATTTGTGAAGAGATAACTAATGGATGACTAGTTTCTTGCCTTAGCCAATTTCGAGGGTGAAAGATTCCCATCCAAGTTGGTGTTTGGAGAGGCCACTCAGGTCTTTCATGGTGCTTTAATGGAGTTTTATTTGCAGGTAGCAGCTACAGAAAGTTTCATGGTCTGGTTTAGTTCAACACTTTCTCTCCACCATTTCCAATTTTGAAGGCATATTCGGGCTCCTTTGGGTGAGATCTTGCAATCATTGGGAGAGATTCATATAATATTTTTCTGGTTGTAATAGATTCATATCCTCTTTTATTCATATTCAAAAACTCTCAGGTCGAAATATCCATTGAATGTATGCAAAATTATTGATTAATGAGCAAACAATGTCTGTTTCCCCAATGCTTTGATATATGACACTATAAGGTTGATTATTTCGAATGGATGGATGATTCTCTGATACATTTGTGATTAATATACTGCCATGGATATATTCTACAAGTTTCATATACTGTACTTGAGCATTTGAAGCATTTTTACTCAGTTTGTTGGTATTGAGAGGTGGAATAGTGCCATTTCCCCAAGGGTCGAATTGGGGGTTTTTGCTGTTGAATATGAGAGAGTTAGAATAGTAGTAAAAATCAATTAATGGTGCATATGAGACCTTAATCACATACTTAACACATTTCATACCTCTGTTCATAAATTCGTGGGATTTTGGTGGCATTTGGAAGGCCATTTGCAGTGCTACCCCGGGGGGATCTGATGCACAAATTACTAGTCAAAATCACCTATATTAATCAGAATACAAATCAAGTTTGCAGCAGTATTTGGAGGGCCATAAAACATCCTTGAACCTAATATTCAAGTCTAAATACCATTCATATACTCCTATAGAATATTTGGGAGCATTTGGGTTGATTTGGAGGTCAAAACAGTAAAACTAGTCAAAGGTCGAAATTGGGGAAAAGTGAAAAAATTGGCATTTTAATAAAATTTTGAATAAGGGTCATTACAGTGGTATCAGAGCATGTTCTTGGCACCTGATGGTCTTAAAAAGAAGTCAAAAGAATAATCCACCACCCTTTGAACCAGTAGTTGAAGAGGTTTTTGTTGAAGAAGAGGTAGTAGAAGAAGAGGAGTCTTTCACTGAAACCATGGGTAGAGAGGAGGATGACAAATTAAAACATAAGGAGGAACTTATTGCAACCTTATATCCATGTTTCTCTAAACTTTCAGCAAACATGGATAGGATAGGTGATAAATTGTTGCAAGGATTCGAATTGTTGATTAGCCAGCTTCAAAGCAAAGGAATAATAGGAGATAATAGTGGTTCACACTCAGGGGAAAAGATGAAAGGGAATGAGCATATTTTCTAAAGTACAGGACCTCATCATAGACCTGATGAATTTCAAAGCACACAAAGGCCTACTGCACCTAAATTTTTCACACCCAAAGAAGAGCCCAATCTTGAATTGGATTACAAGAAACTAGTAAATGATTGGAATGATTTGAATGAAGAGTGTAAAAGAGGTGTACCACTCAATGACTACATTGATGATATGAAAAAGATTAATAGGAAGGGAGACAATATGATTCCATTCCAAAACAAAGAATTAAATAGTGCTATTGGAAAAATGTCACTTCCTACTTTTGATGGTTCTTCTCAAAATTCTGCTAACACTTGGGTGCAAAAATTGGATGTATATTTTCAGCTAAATCCTATGTTGGAAGAGGATGCATTAAAAATGGCCATTTTGCATTTGGAAGGAGATGCCAATGAATGGTGGTTTCATGGGATGAAAACCTTGGGTCATAATCAGGTTAAAACATATGGAGAATTTGTTGACAGGGTAATAGAAAGATTTGAACAAAAAGATCCAGAATTGCCTTTCAAAGAACTAGCTCAATTGAAGCAAACTTGGTCCCCTACTGAATATATGATGGACTTTCAAAAATTATCAGTCGAGGTGGCTGATGTATCTATGGGAAGATTATTATTGCTATTCACTAAAGGTTTGGCTGAACCCTTAAGAGGTTTTGTCAAATCCCACAAGCCAACTACATTAAAAGATGCAATGAGCTTGACTAGGGATCTCCAAAATGTGCTTCCTAGAACGAGATTTCCTCCTATGCCTAGCTATAAATTTGAAAAGAAACCTTGGCAAAGGGATGGATATGATAAGAAACCTTGGAAAAGAGAGTCATTTGAGAGGAATAAAAAAGAGGGACTAAACAGGGATAAACTTAGAAAAAAGAAACTATGCTTCACATGCTTCCAACCATGGACACCGGGGCACAAATGTACCAAAGGAAAGGCTCAATACATAGAAGTATTTTCTGATAATGAGGGGTATGATGGGGGCATGGATGAAGATGGACACACTTCAGATCAAGAAGAGGCATATGAGACAACAGTAGAAGAGGAAAGACAAGAAGAAAATCAGCCTTCACTGGACAAAGCAAGAATGGCAGTGATTTCAGCAGTACCTCGCTATCATACTATCCGATGCAAAGGTGTGGTACAAGGACAAAGAACTTCAGTTTTGGTAGATGGAGGAGCCACTCATAACTTCATTTATGTAGAGATGGTAGAGAAAATAAATATAGCTATTGAACCATTTGATGGCTTCACAGTTGTCATTCCCAGTCACAACACAATGCAATGCAAAACATGGGTTCCAAAGCTGCAAGTCACCGTAGGTAACTATACTTTTGTTGATAGTTTTTATGTGGTTGATGTTGTTGATACTAATGTGGTTTTGGGAGTGCAATGTTTGTATTCAATAGGAGAGCATACAGTAAATTATCAAATTCCCGAAATGAAATTCCAAGATTCAAAAGGAGTACAAAGAGTTGTGAGAGGGCAACACACTTATCTCAATCAAGTAGTGACTTGCAATAGCATGAGATCTATATTGAGGCATGGGGATATAGAATGGGCTGCTGAATGTCATATTACATCTCCCAAGCCAACTATAAATATTGTCAAACACCCAAAGGAGATAGAGAGACTTTTGCAAAAATATGAAAAGGTTTTTAGAGACCTTCCACATGGTAGGCCACCGGATAGGGGGGTTGAGCACAGTATTGTTTTGGAGGGGGGTAGTTCACCCATTCAGATACCACCTTATAGACATCCTAAAAGGTTTAGAGATGAGATTGAAAAATATATCCAAGAACTCCTAGAGTTGGGACTCATTAGACCAAGCTCTAGCCCTTATGCTTCTTCAGTAGTGCTAGTGAAGAAAAAAGATGGAACATTGAGAATGTGCATAGATTTTAGAGCCTTGAAGAAAAAGACTATAAAGAATAGGTATCCTATTCCTAGGATTGATGAGCTCATGGATGAGCTGCATGGGGCCAAATACTTCTCAAAAATTGACCTTAGATCAAGGTATCACCAAATTCGAATGAAAGATGAAGATGTGCAAAAGACCGCTTTTCAATGTCATTTTGGCCACTTTGAATTTCTTGTCATTCCTTTTGGGTTAACCAATGCTACAACCACCTTTCAAGCATGTATGAATAGGATATTTTGCAAGCAACTAAGAAGGTTTGTTTTGGTTTTCTTTGATGACATTCTCATTTACAGTAAAACATGGGAAGAGCATTTGCAGCAATTAGAAATTGTGTTGAAAATCTTGCAAGAAGAGTCCTTATTTGCTAAATTATCAAAATGTAAATTTGGAATGAAAGAACTATTGTATCTTGGGCACATTATTGGGCAAGAAGGAGTGAAGGTACACATGGAAAAAATCAGGGCTATCTTGGAATGGCCATCACCAAAAAATATTACCGAATTGAGAGGCTTTATTGGCATATCCACCTACTACAGAAAATTTGTGAAAGGGTTCTCCAAGTTGACTTCTCGACTCACTTATTTGACTAAGAAGGATGCTTTCAAGTGGGATGAAGAGGCTAAAAAGGCCTTCCAAAAAATGAAAGAGGTAATGAGTAGTTGTCCCATACTTGCACTTCCTGATTTTACTAAACCTTTTGTTGTGGAATGTGATGCTTCAGGTGGAGGAATAGGAGCTGTCCTAAAGCAAGGCCAACACCCCATAGCCTTTGAGAGCAGAAAGTTGCAGCCTCATGAAAAAATTTACTCCATCTATGATAAAGAAATGCTAGCCATTATGCATGCATTGGCCAAATTCAGACAATACTTGGTGGGCAGCAAGTTTGTGGTGAAAACTGACCACAATAGTCTAAGACACTTTCTCACCCAAAAAGATCTAAATGAAAGGCAACAAAAGTGGGTAAGCAAGATTCAAGCTTATGATTTTGATATTGAATATGTCAAAGGAAATAATAATATAGTAGCAGATGCTTTGTCAAGAAGGCCTTCTTTTTCTCTCATGGATATTGCCAAGGATTGGAAAAACATGCTACAAGTTGAATATGCCAAAGACAAATTCGCTTGTGATGTGTTGGATGGAATCAAAGGGGATGATAATTATAGGATTTTGAATGGGCTGATATATTATAAGGGAAGAAATTATTTAGTTCATAACTCCAAGCTCAAGTACCGAATTTTGCAAGAAGCACACGATTCCCCACTAGCGGGCCATCCGGGGATCTTCAAAACTTATAAACAGTTGAGGCAAATATTTTTTTGGAAGGGGATGAAAAAATATGTTCAGAAGTATGTGAATGAATGTAAAGCATGTCAACAAAACAAATCAAAATTTACATGTCCAGCCAGCCTATTACAAACCTTGCCCATTCTGGAGCAAAAATGGGACAGTATTTCCATGGATTTCATCACCGGATTGCCTAAATCCTTGGGTAAGGATTGCATCTATGTGGTAGTTGATAGGTTGACAAAATTTGCTCATTTTTTTGCTGTTACATCATCTTTTAGTGCTGCACAAGTGGCTGATATTTTTTTCAAATAAATCTTCAGATTGCATGGGCTTCCCAAGAGCATTGTCAGTGATAGAGATAGTAGATTCATGGGTGCTTTTTGGAAATAAGTTTTTAGATTGGTAGGCACTCAATTGACTCCAAGCACCAGCTATCATCCACAAACTGATGGACAAACAGAGAGGGTAAACCAATGGTTGGAAGGATACCTAAGAAACTACGTGGGAGGGCAGTAAAAAGCATGGGCAAAATGGCTACATTTGGGTGAGTTTTGCTACAACACCACTTATCATATGTCAATAGGAATGTCTCCTTCCAAAGCATTATATGGTTATGATGCACTTACATTTGCTGACATTATATTTGGTGATAGTAGAGCCCCAAAGGCTAAACATTGGGTGGAAGAGAGCCAAGAAATTTTAAAGCTCTTGAAAGACAATTTGCAGGTTGCTCAAAATCAGCAAAAAAAAATATGTTGATAGACATAGAGAAGAAAGAACCTTTAAAGTCAATGATTTAGTATATTTAAGGTTGCAGCCCTATAAATAAACATCTCTCAAAAAGAATGGAGCAGAAAAATTAAAACCAAGATACTATGGGCCATACAAGGTAGTGTGGAAGGTTGGAGAAGTAGCATATGAACTAGAACTTCCGGAAGGGAGTAAAATCCACAATGTATTTCATGTTTCTTGTATTAAGAAATCTCTTGGTCAGCAAATCATCACTTCAGAAATAATTCCTCCTTTGGATGATGAAGGTCATCTCACACTTGTTCTAAAAAAGATTTTGAAGACACGAGAAAGAAGGTTGAGGAGTAGAATCATCAAAGAATATTTAGTGCAATGGAAGGACTTACCAAATGAAGATGCCACATGGGAAGAGGAGAAGATTTTGTAGCATCCAAATTTGAAATTGCTTAAGGACAAGCAATCTTGGGTGGGGAGGACTGTAATGTCCCCATTCAAATAAGTGCATAGTAAGACAATCCCATCAATCCTACTAGATTCCTAGGTTGGATGGGCACATGTGGGATGGTAATAAGGAAGCTAATAAATGATATTTAGAAATTAGAAGGGTTCAAGCATTTAATAAATATGATGAATAAATAAATTCAAGAGAAATTCTATGTGGCAAGTGGTTTTGGAGACACATGGAGGTGGTGGGACCCACACTAGCTTGATTTTTCAATGACACATGGCAGCTCTCTCTTGCCAATTCGAATTCATGGGAAGGTGAACACTCTTGGGTAAGTTGGTAAGTCATAACACATGGAATGGAGCATCTTAGGTCGAAATGGGATGGAATAGTAACCTCCATGGGAGAGGAAGAGTCAAATTGGAGACTAGTGGACACTTGGGCTAGATTCCTTAGTTTTATGACAACAATAATGAATCATCTATGACATTTATGACAAAATTCAGACCTGACTTCTTACACCTGACCATTATGACATGTCAGCCCCAAAAATAGGCTCAAGGAAGGCGCTCATGGAGTTGGAGGAATCCAAAGAGACTCAAATTCGAATTTGGGAGAAGATGGAAGGTTGGAACTAGGAGACAAGTGGCAAATGAGGAATGTTTTCTAAATGGAAAATTATTGAATCTATTGAGAGTGTTTCAACCCCTTGAAGGCTAATGTTGATTATAAAATGTAGAAATCAAGTATGAGAATGGCTTTTGATGATTTGAGAAAAATTGCATTTGTGAAGAGATAACTAGTGGATGACTAGTTTCTTGCCTTAGCCAATTTCGAGGGTGAAAGATTCCCATCCAAGTTGGTGTTTGGAGAGGCCACTCACGTCTTTCATGGTGCTTTAATGGAGTTTTATTTGCAGGTAGCAGCTACAGGAAGTTTCATGGTTTGGTTGAGTGCAGCACTTTCTCTCCACCATTTCCAATTTTGAAGGCATATTCGGGCTCCTTGAGGGATTGCACTTTGGGTGAGATCTTGCACTCATTGGGAGAGCTTCATATAATATTTGGTGTTTGGAGAGGCCACTCAGGTCTTTCATGGTGCTTTAATGGAGTTTTATTTGCAGGTACCAGCTACAGGAAGTTTCATGGTTTGGTTGAGTGCAGCACTTTCTCTCCACCATTTCCAATTTTGAAGGCATATTCGGGCTCCTTGAGGGATTGCACTTTGGGTGAGATCATGCACTCATTGGGAGAGCTTCATATAATATTTTTCTGATTGTAATAGATTCATATCCTCTATTCTTCATATTCAGAAACTCTCAGGTCTAAATATCCATTGAATGTATGCAAAATTATTGATTAATGAGCAAACAATGTCCGTTTCCCTAATGCTTTGATGTCTAACACTATAAGGTTGATTATTTTTAATGGATGGATTATTCTCTGATACATTTGTGATTAATATACTGCCATGGATATATTCTACAAGTTTCATGTACTTTACTTGAGCATTTGAAGTTTTTTTACTCAGTTTGTTGGTATTGAGAGGTTAAATAGTGCCATTTCCCCAAGGGTCGAATTGGGGGTTTTTGCTGTTGAATGTGAGAGAGTTAGAACAGTAGTAAAAATCAATTAATGGTGCATATGAGACCTTAATCAGATACTTAACACATTTCATACCTCTGTTCATAAATTCGTGGGAGTTTGGAGGCATTTGGAAGGCCATTTGCAGTGCTACCCCGGGGGGATTTGTTGCACAAATTACTAGTCAAAATCACCTATATTAATCAGAATACAAATCAAGTTTGCAGCAGTATTTGGAGGGCCATAAAACATCCCTGAACCTAATATTCAAGTCTAAATACCATTCATACACTTCTACAGAAGATTTGGGAGCATTTGGGTTGATTTGGAGGTCAAAACAGTAAAACTAGTCAAAGGTCGAAATTGGGAAAAAGTGAAAAAAATGGCATTTTAATACAATTTTGAATAAGAGTCATTACACCAAAAAATGACAAATGACTAATCCACATCCAAAAAACAACCTTATAAATCACTCTGCCACCTGGGCTACTTGGATATGGCAAGATTTACATTCATTATACAAGGGTTCATCAAGAGCATCATGTCACTTACAATCCATCCAATTTAAACTCATAGTTAAAACAGAGTGGCAAGTAGACCAGTCACATTAAAACACACTCCATTGCATTAAAAAAGGCCAGCTCCCATGACAACAGCAAGCTGTAACAACCAGCTCCAAAGCCCGAAGGAAAACGCCATCCACCAATGAAGTCACCAATAAAAAACATTTAAAAATAAAAACAGTAAAAGCACCACACAAAACCAATCTCGTTGCAATAAAATTTTGTTTTACAACATTAACATAACTTGTGGCCTGTAAACACTTATAGGTCACTAGTTAAGTGCCATCAACAAGTTATCATTTAGTTGTTTTCCATGTTGACTTGTAACTTTACTTAGTTAAATAGGTTGTCTTCAATAGTTGTTATCTAGGCATCAGCTAAACTTATACATGTATCAACTACCATTTTATTTTGAATTTTGAATTACTACCATAAAATCAATTTGAACAATACAATTCCACTACAAATTCTAAGATATAAACATTATGGATTCAGTTTAATAAAAGTGAAAAGCCATATTCTACCTCTAAGTTCGCAACCATGGCTATATCAAGGTTAACTATACGATCCTACATCCTGACAGTTCCAAATAAGCAATAAGAACTGTTATAAAATCATATAATATAATGTGCTCTGTAAATAAATGAAAATATAAAGATTTATGAAAGGTTTTGATAAATAATTACCCAGATGCAATAGTTATTGAAACTCATCCCGACATACTGGGCAGTTAAGTTTACGAAAATACCATTCTGAAATGCATCTTGGGTGAAAAAGATGCTTGCAAGGCAGTTCCTTTGCTGGAAATCCAATTGGCATTTTCTCGTGGCAAATCACACATATAATCCCCTCCTCGTCATCACTTCTGTCCAATAGTTCCTGATCAACAATAACAGTTGGTGAAGAACAGAGAGCTGAAAAAGAAGCAGCTTGTGGAAGATCCTGATGGCGAGAAATAAACTGCTCTCTCAGTTGAGAATGAAAACAAAACTCTTCCATTTTCAATTGTACAAAAGATGTATTGTTGTTTATACCCTCATCAAACAGTCCAACCAATCGTTCACATTCTATGAAACTTCCACTCCAGATAATTTGGTTGCTCACCACACTGCCATCCTCCCGGCTCCAATCCATTATCATTCGGAACAAAACAACATTATTGTTTTGAGCCAGTGCAGTCTTAATATTGTCATGGTAGTTTACAAGGCATTCAAAGTTTTCAGCTCTTTGGATGTCATCCAATTGACTTATATTTACACTATCCCAGATACTCTCAACTTCCCAGTCATCTATATCCGAAAAATATCTTAAGATAACACCCGATATCAACTGCTGCGTCATACCCTCAGTGCCTATGTCTGTAAATTGCTCGCTACTAGGTTTCCATAACTGACTGGCTTTCCATAAATGCCTGACCTCCTCAGCGTCTAAATGATCATAAACCTTGAAAAATATTTCTAGCGCCAGACGTTGAACTGCGTCGTTATTCATATCAATGTTACTCTCAATTCGTGGTATCTCCATTTTCTAAGATTTTGAACTCTTGCTCAGATTTCGTGGACATAAATACTTATTGTATTTTCGGTCAACCGACACGTTCTGACGATGGTGATGGCGTTCAGCATTGATCTCTAATTATATACATAATAATAATAAAAATAAAAAATATTTGTTTTTATCATAACAATGTTTAATACGTTAATGGTTGTTCAAATTTCATTTGTTTAGTTGGGTAATGATTAAAGTTTTGAGCATACACTTCACCCATTATCAATGTCAAATTTGTGTAATAATTAATAGGAAGGGAAAGAAAAATAAAAATAACTATTATTTTAATTACTTTAATTTAAATAAGCTTCCCTTAATTAAAAAAATAATAATTATTATCTATCCACTTACAACTTTTATTTTATTTATTATTAGTCAATTATTATTTTTTACAGCATCTATATTCAACGAATCTATCTAACTAATCCAATGTGTATCTTTATCAATATAACCATTCTTCTAATTAAAAATAAATAAATTAATAATTATTCTTAATCATCTCATAATTCTTATTCATATTAATTCTTAGCCAAAAACTATTTTTGATTATCTTGAAAAGTAACAAGTCACTCTCCTTTCTATACCTAGTAGCTCTAGCTTTATTTTAACCATGATGATGGATGGATTGTCACGTGAAACATTCGTCACTTTTACACAATGAAATTCTAGGAGCTTTAACGATTGTGAAAATCTCTATGCTCATAATAAGGTTTATTGTCTTAATTTGTTTTTGTTTTTTTTAATAAAAATAAATTATTAATATTAAATTCACAATATTAAATTATTAATATAAATTTTAAGATTATAAATTTAGAAAAGATTTTTTGTTTTCTTTAATGTGTTAATAAATTGAGGACAATCACGATGATCTAATGTAAGTATTCCCAAATCATCATAGTCTAATGTAAGTATTCATGAATCATCATTTTCTAATGTAAGTATTCACAGATCATCACGGATCATCGTAGTCTTGATGAGTTGAAAGCTTAAGAAGGTTGACATTGGAATACTCATTTTTTAATTGTGATCTCATACAGGTGTCCACAAAACATTGTAAAAAAGTGTTTTAACAATAAAAAATTATTTTCATTCATGATTTTTTAATAATTGTCCAATGTCTTGTTTTACTAGGGAGTTCATTTGAGTTTGTTCTTATTTTAAAAGTGTTAATATTCTTCTTTAATCTAGTTGAACATGAGAGATATTTTTGATCTTGTACATTAGGAATAGTCACCTATATACATGGCTCGCAAGGAGTTGATTCCCCATTTCATTGTAATGAGAATGCTTTCCTTCGAAAACATCCATGGTTCATTTTCAAACAGCTTTACCCCTCCCCCCTAAACCTTCACACAACCATATTCCATTAATAAATATAAATTTCACATGATATTTTTTGAAGTGAATGTATGAATATGCATGTGCATTCTTGAAGGCCTACACATACTTGGAACATCTCCGCATTCCCATGTGTATGCACAAACAGATGAATAGTGCCAATTACTTGTAACATCCCGGAAAAATCACAAAAATTTAAAATTTTTCTACCTGACATTTATTGCTTATTAACTGTATGCGGAAATAGAACGATGCAATGAAATGTTATCTTGCTGTACTAATTGTCATGCTGGTTATTTATGAAATAAATTTCAACTAATAGATTTCAGCTTAAATCTTGATGTTATCCATATTTAGTTGTGCTGCTACACATCTCTACTGTTATTGTTTGTGTATGAAGAAACATCCGTTTAACTAATGTACTTTTATCTGATTGATGAAGGGGTCCTACGGACGCCGCGAAGCTTACTTAGCATTCGTGCTAAAGCATGTGAATTCATACTTGTGATAGATTTACAGGTAAGAGATTAAAGTTGCGAGAAGTATTCAAAAGTTTATCCAAGAAGATCTATAATGTTCGTATCACAGTGTTGTACCCAGATTTATTTTTGTTTCCGTTCATGTTGTCTGTATGCAAAAGCCTACCTTCTACCTCCGTGGCAAATCGTTGAAATTCCATGTACAACTATTTGTTAACTTGTTTAGGGTCTATACTTGCGATGATGGTGTTGGTATGAATTATTTCTCTTACGAAATACATTATAATGTATGTATGTGTATGTCCAGACTCCGTTCACAATGTATAACTCTATGGTCTATTTTAAAATGTTTATAGGATTGTTATCGAACCCTTCCAAATAGAGTTTGTTGCCATTTTAACAACTATCACATTTATGTAATGTGAGCTGTGTGCATCGTGATACCCTATGTGGCACTTATGTGATACTATATGCACATTATGATTTCTATTTGATACTACACCCTTTGAATCTTATTGACTATTGTGCAATGATATGAATTACATGCAAACCATAATATCTATGTGCAAACAATATGAATTATGTGCATTATGTAGTTGTGTGACAATATGAACACGATGTGGTACTATACTACCTATTTGATAATATGCAATATGTAATATTATGCGATTGTGCTACTATGCAACATAGGTTACTATATAAACCCTTTGCATTATCTACCTAACCTTAAACAAACATGTTATAACAAGTGGTACACCATAAATATACCATATGCGAATTCTAAAGTAATAAGTGATATGATTTCAACGTTGATGTCACAGGTTGGCAACTGTAACCGTATGTTATGCATTGAATGCTTACAACTACTATGGATAGTGGAAATCCATCGTGGGTGGCTTATTATGCTTGGTTCACGTGAATGTATCTTGGTGTAACAATGGAGTGCTGAGTTGTAACTCGATGAAGATTTAAACGTTGATGATCTGGCTCCATCGTGGCTGTGGTAGTGATGGCTCATTAAATGTGATAGCCGGTTGGTGATTTCGTAAATCTCACCAATGATCTACACTGTTGATCTTGGAAGGGATTTCAATGCTGTGGTTAAACCCTACCTTTACTGCATTCGATGAGTTTATTGTGTTTATTGTCATTTAGTAGTGGTAGCTCTTCGTGGCCGATAGGCTGAGGGTTTGTAGTCTTATTGTTTTGGCCTGTGGAGGCATTGTTACTGAGTCTTGAACTCATAACCTCTGAAGTTTATAGAGCCGATCTCTCTTCTGTTCTTGTATGGTGGTGAAATTCTCGTTTGATAGTCTTAGAGTTTTGTATTTGTATGGTTCGATACCTCGACTTGTTGAGGGTTTGTTTCTTTTAAGATCAGGTTTGAAAAGAATGGCCCAGGGCCTCGCCATCGTTACTATCCTTCCTGGCACTATGCTACTGTGTTAAAAATAGTGGATGGTTTTGTGTTGGCTTCGGCTATAGCAACAATTCACGAAGTAGGGTTACCATTGTAGTTGAAATGTCTCGGTGTTCATTGCTGACCATGGCTATCATTTGAAAGGTAATGTGTTTTTATTTCCTTTACTATGATGTACATAGGATGATACTAACAGTTATTCAATCTCAATATTGTAATCTTTCTTTCTTGGATATTGTTTTAACCACATTGTAATGTTCTTGTAGGTGTAACTAAGCAATGGATCCTTGATTATGTGTGTTCAAGGTTGGAATAGCTATACCAACCGGTAAGCCTTGGCATTTGTCTTGAGACCCTGTGTAGATGAACAAGATGGCCGACCGATGTGGTGTCTATGTGTTTTTGTTTTTAACTCAGAGAGTTTTTTAATTTGTAGAGATAGGGTTGCAAAGTTTGTTCCAAGGAGTGGGGAGAAATGATACCTCGACCCACAAGGCAAACGTCATTTTGAATGTGAAATGTAAATCCTGCAGGTTAGGTTTTGAGCTCTGTCAATTTGGAAATCTGAAAGGAATGTTTATAATTTTCAGTTGCATTCGTCATGCTTTTTATCGTTTTGGTCTTGACCCATGAATATTTCCTGTAGCTCATCGACAATGTGAAAATGTAATATGTTTTCGCAACCTCTGTGTTTATCTTTGATTTTAAATTGATGGGTTAATGTTTCGTGAAACAATGATATGACTATTTGTTTTTATATGAACAATGGATAGATGAAAATATTGATGAGGCTTACGGCCTATAAGTACTTCGTTTATTTATAGTAATGTTGTTGCATCTTAAAGAAATAGGAACCGAAGCTAGGGTTTAGCCTTTGTTTTGGAAATCTCCTACAATCGTTTTGATAACTCAATCTTAACTAATCGATCTATAGGCATGTTTATGGTGTAAATGTTTGATTCTTGTCTTTGATCTTGATATGATACTGGAAATTGATATTTCCTGTCTTGATACTTCTGTTTGAAATGGTTTGTCTATTGTTAATAGGAATGAACACCGGAATGTTGTCCAAACCGATCTGTAGAAACGATTTATAGTTTAACTAAATGTATTAATGAAAGAATTTAAGGTTTGACTTTAAACATGTAACTAGTTAAAATGTTAACTCTGTACTGAGAGTGGATAGTATGTTCTAAACAAATAACTCAGTTCTATTTCAAAAGTGAGGGTTCCACAACTTAGATGAAATCATGAAACTAGATGAGTACCGGGGTTTGGTTATGTAATGAAAATTCGACTATCTGTTCTTAGATAATAAAATGTAAGTACAGTGTTAAGAATAGATGACTTGTACATGAATAATTTATTCCTGTGCATTATTTCTAAAAGAAAATTCTATCCATGTGCTATATGTTTGAATCTACTCTCTATTGCATGAAAATAGAAAACACTTCATATGAACTTCAGAAATGAAAATTATTTACTTCTAAACAATCTGGTATTTATAAGATATAGAAAATCATTACTGTATATTCTGGAAGTTAATGTCTGTGCAAAATAGTAAGGAAAAGAAAACACTGATACAAATAAGCATAGATATTCTTCAACAGTGAATAGTAACTTGGGAAATAATGCAATATTTTTATCTCATCCATCTCATGGCTATTTGTCTATCATACTCATCTATTTTAATCTATCTCTGTACTAGAGTATGATGATGTTCCTTTTTGCATGGAGAAAAATACAGAGATCATTTATTTCATTCATAATTTCTATTCATGCTTAAAACATAAATCAGAAACTAAAGTACAGGTATATAAATCAGATCTCATTCTGTAAATTAAATACTTGTAAATAAACAGAACTTTACTAGTAGATAACGGAGCTTTAAAATATATAGAAATAGATAACAAAACTTGCAAATAGGAATAGATAAGACAATAGAACCTGTAAAAGATGATAGGGCCGAAAAACACCCAAAGAGGCCTATTCCTCCCAACCGGCTTTAAACGAAACAACTCAACTTCTGACTTCTAATGAACCCCCTAGCCTGATTACTGGTCAAGTAAGTGGGTGGAATCTGTGCAGAAGAAAGGAACTCAAAAATACCTTCTCCACTCAGCATCAACCTCCTAAACTCAATAAGAGTTTCGCAGACTCACAACATGATCAACAAAATAGCATATCCCCTCATCAAATCTCTTGGGTGCAAACACAGCAAAACCCCAAGGTAAATTTTCTCATCAGGAAAAGTGATGAATCTCAGTTCAATATTTGGTGGCTATTATATAGAATTCCTAGGTCTTTTAGTGGTCAGTTTGGAATAAATGAGCCTCAAGCTCCGGTCCCATCTTTCAAGGCACTATGACCACATTTCGAGGGAGTTGTCCCATACCAACAACTAGTTAGTTGCATCATGATGCTGCCACTTGTCCATTTCCTTCTACCCCATATTCCATTCCACCTAGTGGATCAGTAACCTCTCTTTCAACAGTCCTCTTAGGTGTTTGTCTCCTATTTTATTTATTAAATAATAATATATTGTGCAAATTACAGTCATCCTTGGACACCTGTCCAACATAAAAATTTACAATAAAAGTTATCATAATGTTTCTTAACACAAAATATTTTCCAGCAAATAGGGTATGTTACAAACACCCCCTCTTAAGCTCAACATTGTCCGCGATGTTGCTTATTCATCATCAAGTTCCTCATGGAACAGAACTGGATATGGTACCCGCATATTACTTTCCATCTCCCAAGTAGCTTCATCAGGGCTAAGATGCTTCCATTGCACCTTTACCTGCCCTATGGTGTGATTCTGAAGCATAATTTCCCTCCGGTCTAGAATACAGTCCGGTTCCACCTGAAAATCTCCTTCGGCTTCCACTTGTATGTCATTCCAATTCAGCACATGAGTAGCATCGTGCACATACTCTTTTAAAATAGAAACGTGAAAAACATTGTGGATTTTTAAATTATATGGCAATGCCAATTGATATGCAACAGCTCCAATCCTTGATAGTATTTTGAATGGTCGACAGTACCTTGGTGCTAACTTAGCACTACTCCGAAGTTTCAAAGAACTTTTCTTGGGATTTACCTTTATAAAAACATGGTCTGCTACCTGAAATTCTCTTTCTATGCATTTCAAATCATCATAGATTTTCTGTTGATCTTGGGAAACCTTTAAGTTACCTTGAACCTGTTTCATGGTTAGCTCCATTTCTTTCAATAAATCTAGTCCTAACATCTATCTGTCCACAAGATAATCCCAAGAAATTGGAATACAACATTTTCGTCCGTACAAAATTTCAAATGGACTTAACTTAGCAAATGCTTGATAATTATTATTGTAGGAAAATTCTGCTAAGTGCAAGTAATCTTCCCACTTAGATGGTTGATCTTTAACATACAATCTTAACATATTTTCCAAATATAATTTACTCTTTCTGTTTGACCATGAGTTTGTGGGTGGAAAGAAGTGCTGAAATTTAATTTAGTATTTAATCGTTTAAACAGTGCTGTCCAAAAATTACCAGTGAACTTAAAGTCTAAGTCCGAAATAATTACCTTTGGAATCCCATGCAAGTGAAAAATTTGCTTCATGAAAATATCTGCAATGTTAAAAGCCTTCAAAGTAGTTTTAACAGGAATAAAATGAGCAACCTTACTAAGTTTATCAAGAACAACCATAATTGAGTCATTCTGCTATTGATTTTTAGGCAAACCTGTAAGAAAGTCAATGCTTATAATTTCCCATTTCCATTCTGGAATTGGTAAGGGCTGCAATATCCCAGCTGGATGTTGATGTTCATATTTAATAGTTTGACAGTCAAATCATCTAGCTATATATTCAGCAACTTCACTCTTCATGTTGGGCCAAAAATACTCGTTTCTTAACATAGTTATCATTTTCTGATAACCAGGATGCCCTAAATAAGGACTCTTGTGAACTTCATCTAAAATCAACAACTTAACCTTTGAAAAATTAGGCACATAAATTTTGTTTTTGTAAGTTAAGAAGGCTTTTTCATTAATACTATAATCTGTTATAACATTTTCAGATGAATTTTCAGCCACTTTATCATGTAATTTTTGGTAATTTATGTCTTGCTTAATTCCTTCTTCGATCTGATTTTCCAGATCAGTTTTAAAAGTACTGATTGCTGCCACAAAACTCAATCTAGCATTTCTGCTCAATGCATCAACAACCTTATTTTCCTTTCCATTAATGTGATGGATCTCAAAATCATACTCGCTAAGGAAAGCTAACCACCTAGCTTGCCTTGTGTTAAGATTTGTTTGATCCAATAGATACTTTAAGCCCTTATTATCAGTCCTTAAAATGAATTTTCTTCCGATCAAGTGATGGCGCCACGTTTTTAAAGCATATATCACAGCTGCCAACTCAAGATCATAAGTAGCATAATTGTTTTCATGTATTTTTAACTTCCTTGACTCAAAAGCAACTGCTTGACCTTCTTGACTTAAGACCCCTCGAAGTACTTCATTGCATGCATCTGTGCATACGACGAAATCCTTATTAGGATCTGCAATTTTTAAGATGGGTGCAGTAGTTAACAATTCTTTTAACTTATTAAAGCTGTCTTAATACCTTTGATCCCCTATGAATTTATTCCCTTTCTTCTGTAAAGAAGTGAGTGGAATTAGCAATTCCAGAGAACCCTTCAATAAAATTTCTATAATAACCCATTATTCCCATGAATGACCGTACATCTGTTACATCTTTAGCGACAGGCAATTCATTTTTTGCTTTAATTTTATCAGGATCAACAGAAATACTATCTTTAGAAATTATATGACCCAAATACTAAATTTTATTGTTATAGAGATCGCACTTACTGAACTTAGCGTAAAGCTGATGATCTCTAAGTACTTGTAAAATGATTTTTAAATGTTCGTCATGCTCTTCTTTAGTTTTTGAGTAAATCAGGATATCATCAATGAATACCACTACGAACTTATCCAAATATTTATGCAGAACGTTGTTTATTAAAAACATGAATACTGCCGGTGCGTTGGGTAGCCCAAAAGGCATAACTACAAACTCGTAGTTTCCATAACGTGTTATGAATGCAGTTTTGAATATGTCCTCATATTCTATCCGGACTTGATGATAACCTGACCTTAGATCAATTTTAGTGAATATCTCTACTCCGCGTACTTGATCAAATAGATCATCTATGCGGGGTAAGGGATACTGGTTCTTAATTGTCATTTTATTAAGCTAACAGTAGTCAATGCACAAATGCATGGTATCGTCCTTCTTTTTAACAAAAATTACTGGAGCTCCCCAAATGGACACACTGGGCCTTATGTAGTTTTTATCTATTAATTCTTTCAGCTGAGATTTTAACTCATTTAATTCCAGAATATTCATCCTATATGGGGGCTTTGAGTTTGGTACCATACCCGGTACTAACTCAATGGTGAAATCAAGTTCTCTTTTTGGAGGTAATCCTAGAATTTCTTCCGGGAATATATCAGAAAAGTCCCTAAGGATGGGAATATCCTCTAGCTTTAACTTGTCTTCTTTAGATGTATGCTCATGATTAACAACATTAAAAACAAACAATTTACAACCTTTTCTGGCAGCTCTCTTTACTTGTAAGGCAGAAATCTACCTTACTGAAGTCTGCCTATGAATTCCTTTTACTGTTTCTTAATTACCTTTATTATTTATACAAGTAAAAGATTTATCATAACAATTCAATATAACTCTATGTTGTTCAAGCCAATCCATGCCAATCAACAAATCATATGAACCTAAGGGTAAAACATTCAAATTAATTTGCATTTTCAGCTGATTTAAAAATACTTAACAATTCTGAACATAATCTATAACCTTTCTTTTAGTTCCTGTTGCAAGCTAAACTAACCATGCATTATCAAATTTCTCTGTTTTAAGCTTGCAACGGTTTACTAAAGTAGTTGAAATATAACTTAGATTTGCACCTGGATCTATTAAAATAGAAATAGACTTGTTTTATATCATACCTTCAATTTCGACCATGGATATTTGATGGTCCGCTTGACGGTTCTCCAATGCTGCATTTATCCTGGGCATTTCTCTTGCGATATCTCCAACTGTAGGTTTTGCTTGCATAGTATGTATGTTTTTGGTTGTCCTCTTGTTGCATGGGCAATCTGCTCTCTTATGTGGTCCACCACATTCATACCACTTTATGGTTCCTTTCTTCTCAGCATACATGTTGTTATTGTTATTATTATTATTGCTATGATTATTAGGTAGATTTCTTGCAGCAGTAGAGTTCTGAGTTGCATTATTCCGGTAATTATTAGGAAAATTTCTGTTATGAAAATTTTTCTTAAAATGTCCAGCATTCTAATTAAAATTCTTCTTTTTATAGTCATACTGATTAGACTTACTATTCTTCCAACCAGTTGTTCCTTCTCTTTTTCTGTTTTGGTCAAAACAAAAATTTTCCTTCCTCATGGCCTCTTCCAAAGTGGAAAGATTATCATACTCAATACGCTCTTTTATATTAAAAGGTAAACAACTGAGAAACCTCTGTACTTTAGGATTTTCCTCAACCATGTAGGGCACGTACCTCAGCAAGCTAAGGAACTTGCTGCATAGTTCTTTCATGTTCATTGTACCCAACTTTAAATTGTAAAACTCTTTTGACTTATCTTCAAAGTACTCTTCCGACAAAAACTTTTTTTTAAACAAACATTTACACATAGTCCAAGTTACTTCTTTTTCTTTTATGTTCTTGATTCTTTTAAGATCTTGCCACCAGATATCTACCTTTCCGGACAGATTGTAAATAGCAATCTTGGCTTTCAGTGGAGAAGAGTAATCATAAATATTAAAGTACTTTTTCATTCCAGACAGCCAAGCTTCTGCTGTCTCACCCTTCTCACTTTTGCCATTAAAAGTAGGTGTCTTAATCTCTTTAAATTGCCCAGTAATCTGTTCATGATGCTTATTTTTCAACTTTTTAGAGCAGCATTCAATGTTACTGCTGTCATAATTTATCTATTCATTACTTGAATCAGATTTAGAGGATGAGTAACTGTTCCTTTTATCATTTCTTCTTTTCTTATGCTTATGTTGGTGGGACATTATTTCATAATCAACCCTTAATTATGATTTTCTGCCTCTTTCATCACTGTGATAGTTTCCATTTAAATTCTGTTGTAACTCTTCTTGTGCCTTTAGGATCCGTTCATTTTCTTCTTTAACAGCTTTTAACTCAGATTTTAAATCCTATACAGTGCGTAAAATTTCAGAAGACTTGTTGTTTAACTCAGCATAAATTCCTTCAGTGTTATTATGATTCATACGTTCATTATAAGGATATCTGTCGTCTGTTGATTCCTCTGGTATTTCCATACCTGCAATTAAAGGTCAATCTGTTCTGTGCAAAAATAAAATTAAATTACAAAATTTAGTAACATAAACTTTCTGATTTATTTTGCTGTTTTGCGCGCATGAGCGTCATTCAAGCCTAGAGTTTGAACTTTCACTCTCATACCACATGTAACATCCTGGAAAATCACAAAAATTTAAAATTTTTCTACATGACATTTATTGCTTATTAACTGTATGTGGAAATAGAATGATGCAATGAAATGTTATCTTGCCATACTAATTTTCATGCTGGTTATTTATGTAATAAATTTCAACTAACAGATTTTAGGTTAAGTCTTGATGTTATCCATATTTAGTTGCGCTGCTACACATCTCTACTGTTATTGTTTATGTATGAAGAAACATCCATTTGATTAATGTACTTTTACTTGATTGATGAAGGGGTCCTAAGGATGCCCCGAGGCTTACTTAGCATTCGTGCTAAAGCATGTGAATTCGTACTTGTGATAGATTTATAGGTAAGAGATTAAAGTTGCAACAAGTATTCAACAATTTATCCAAGAAGATCTATAATGTTCGTATCGCAGTGTTCTACCCAGATTTATTTTGGTTTCCGTTCATGTTGTCTGTATGTAAAAGCCTACCTTCTACCTCCATGGAAAATCGTGGAAATTCCATGTATAACTGTTTGTTAACTTGTTTAGGGTCTATACCTGCGATGATGGTGGTTGTTTGAATTATTTCTCTTACACAATACATTATAATGTATGTATGTGTATGTCTATAATCTGTTCACAATGTATAACTCTATGGTCTATTTTAAAATGTTTATAGGATTGTTATCGAACCCTTGCAAATAGAGTTTGTTGCCATTTTAATAACTATCACATTTATGTAATGTGAGTTGTGTGCATCATGATACCCCATTTGGCACTTATGTGATACTATCTGCACATTATGATTTCTATTTGATACTACACCCTTTGAATCTTATTGACTATTGTGCATTGATATGAATTACATGCAAACCATAATATCTATGTGCAAACAATATGAATTATGTGCATTATGTAGCTATGTGACAATATGAACATGATGTGGTACTATACTACCTATTTGATAATATGCAATATGTAATATTATGTGATTGTGCTACTATGCAACATAGGTTACTATATAAACCCTTTGCATTATCTACCTAACCTTAAACGAACATGTTATAACAAGTGGTACGCCATGAATATACCATGTGCGAATTCTAAAGTAATAAGTGATATATTTCAACGCTGATGTCACAGGTTGGAAAGTGTAACCGTATGTTATTCATTGAATGCTTATAGCTACTATGGATAGTGGAAATCCATCGTGGTGACTTATTATGCTTGGTTCACGTGAATGTATCTTGGTGTAACAACGGAGTGCTAAGTTGTAACTCGATGAAGATTTAAATGTTGATGATCTGGCGCCATCGTGGCTGTGGTAGTGATGGATCATTAAATGTGGTATCCGGTTGGTGATTTCGTAAATCTCACCAATGATCTACACCCTTGATCTTGGCAGGGATTTCAATGTTGTGGTTAAACCCTACCTTTACTGCATTCGATGAGTTTATTGTGTTTATTGTCATTTGGTAGTGGTAGCTCTTCATGGCCAATAGGCTGAGGGTTTGTAGTCTTATTGTTTTGGCTTGTCGAGGCATTGTTCCTGAGTATTGAACTCATAACCTTTGAAGTTTATAGAGTCGAGCTCTCTTTTGTTCGTGTATGGTGGTGAAAGTCTTGTTTAACAGTCTTACAGTTTTGTATTTGTATGGTTTGATACCTCGACTTGTTGAGGGTTTGTTTCTTTTAAGATTGGGTTTGAAAAGAATGGCCCAGGGCCTCGCCATCGTTACTATCCTTCCTGGCACTGTGCTACTGTGTTAAAAATAGTGGATGGTTTTGTGTTGGCTTCGGCTATAACAACAATTCACGAAGTAGGGTTACCATTGCAGTTGAAATGTCTCAGTGTTCATTGCTAACTACAGCTATCATTTGAAAGGTAATGTGTGTTTATTTCCTTTACTGTGATCTACATACGATGATACAAATAGTTATTCAATATCAATACTGTAACCTTTCTTTCTTGGATATTGTTTTAACCACATTGTAATGTTCTTGTAGGTGTAACTACACAATGGCTCCTTGATTCTGTGCGTTGAAGGTTGGAATAGCTATACCAACTAGTAAGCCTTGGAAATTGTCTTAAGACCCTGTGTAGATGAAGAAGATGGCCGACTGGTTTGGTGTCTATGCGTTTTTATTTTTAACTCAAAGAGTTTTGTAATTTCTAGAGATAGGGTTGCAAACTTTGTTCCAAGGAGTGCGGAGAAATGATACCTCGACCCACAAGGCAAACGTCGTTTTGAATGTGAAATGTAAATCCTGTAGGTTAGGTTTCGAGCTCTGTCAAGTTGGAAATCTGAAAGGAATGTTTATAGTTTTTAGTTGCATTCATCATGGTTTTTATCATTTTGGGATTAACCCATGAATATTTCCTGTAGCTCCTCGACGAGGTGAAAATGTAATATGTTTTGGCAACCTCCGTGTTTATCTTTGATTTTAAATCGATGGGTCAATGTTTTGTGAAATAATGATACGACTGTTTTTTTTTATATGAACAATGGATAGATAAAAATATTGATGCAGCTTATGGCCTATAAGCACTTCATTTATTTATAATAATGTTTTTGAGTCTTAAATAAATAGGAACCGAAGCTAGGGTTTAGCCTTTGTTTTGGAAATCTCCTAGAGTTGTTTTGATAACTCAATCTTAACTAATCGATCTACAGGCATGTTTATGGTGTAAACGTTTGATTCTTGTCTGTGATCTTGATACGATACTGGCAATTGATCTTGCCTGTATTGATACTTATGTTTGAAATGGTTTGTCTATTGTTAATAGGAATGAACACCATAATTTTGTCCAAACCGAGCTATAGAAATGAATTATAGTTTAACTAAATGTATTAATGAAAGAGTTTAAGGTTTGGCTTAAAACATGTAACTAGTTAAAATGTTAACTCTGTACTGAGAGTGGAGAGTAAGTTCTACAGATATAACTCAGTTCTGTTTCAAAAGTAAGGGTTCCACAACCTAGATGAAATAATGAAACTACATGAGTACAGGGGTCTGGTTATGTAATGAAAATTCGACTATCTGTTCTCAGATAATAAAATGTAAGTACAGTGTTAAGAATAGATGACTTGTACATGAATAATTTATTCCTGTGCATTATTTGTAAAGAAAATGCTATCCATGTGCTATATAATCGAATCTACTCTCTACTGTACGAAAATAGAAAATAATTCATATGAACTTCAGAAATGAAAACTATTTACTTCTAAACAATCTGGTATTTAAAAGATATAGAAAAAAATTATTGTATATTCTGGAAGTAAATGTCTATGAATTATAGTAAGGAAAAGAAAACACTGATACATATAAGCATAGATATTCTTCTACAGTGAATAGTAACTTGGGAAATAATGCAACATTTTTATCTCATCCATTTCATGGCTATTTGTCTATCATACTCATCTATTTTAATCTATCTCTATACTAGAGTACGATGATGTTCCTTTTTGCATGGGGAAAAATATAGAGATCATTTATTTCATTCATAATTTCTATTCATGCTTAAAACTTAAATCGGAAACTAAAGTATAGGTATATAAATCAGATCTCATTCTTTAAATTAAATACTTGTAAATAAACAAAATTTTACTAGTAGATAGAAGAGCTTTAAAACATACAGAAATATATAATAGAACTTACAAATAAGAATAGATAAGACGATAGAACCTGTAAAAGATGATAGGGCCCAAAAACACCCAAGGAGGCCTGTTCCTCCCAACCTGCTTCAAAAGAAACAGCTCAACTACTAAATTCTAATGAACCCCTGAGCCTGATTACTGATCTAATAAGTGGGTGGAATCTGTGTAGAAGCAAGGCACTCAAAAATACCTTCTCCACTCTGTATCAACCTCCTGAAATAGATTTCCTTCTCCACTCAACCTCGACCTCCTAAACTCAATACGATCTTGGCAGACTCACAACATGATCAACAACATACCATATCCCCTCATCAAATCTCTTGGGTGCAAACAAAGCAAAACCGCAAGGTAAATTTCCTCGTCAGGAAAAGTGATGAGCCTCAATTCAATATTTTATGGCTTTTATATAGACTGCCTAGGTCTTTTAGTGGTTAGTTTGGAATAAATGAGCCTCAAGCTCCAGTCCCATCTTTCAGGGCACTATGCGCACATTTCAAGGGAGTTGTCCCATACCAACAACTAGTTAGTTGCATCATGATGCTGCCACTTGTCCATTTCCTTTTACCCTAGATTCTGTTCCACCTAGTGGATCAGTAACCACCCTTTCAACAGTCCTCTTAGGTGTTTGCCTCCTATTCTATTTATTAAATAATAATATATTGTGCAAATTACAATCATTCTTGGACACCTGTCCAACATAAAACTTTACAATAAAAGTTATCATAATGTTTCTTAACACAAAATGTTTTCCAGCAAATAGGATATGTTACAAACACCCCCTCTTAAGCTCAACATCGTCCTCGATGTTGCTTATTCATCATCAAATTCCTCATGGAACAGAACTGGATATGCTGTCCGCATATTACTTTTTAGCTCCCAGGTAGCTTCGTCGAGGCTAAGGTGCTTCCATTGCACCTTTACCTGCCCTATAGTGTGATTCCGAAGCATAACTTCCCTCCGGTCTAGAATACAGTCCGGTTCCACGTGAAAATCTCCTTCGGCTTCCACCTGTATGTCATTCCAATTCAGCACATGAGTAGCATCATGCACATAATTCTTTAAAATAGAAACATGAAAAACATTGTAGATTTTTAAATTATATGGCAATGCCAATTGATATGCAACAGCTCCAATCCTTGATAGGATTTCGAATGGTCCATAGTACCTTGTTGCTAACTTAGCACAGCTCCCAAGTTTCAAAGAACTTTTCTTGGGCTTTACCTTTATAAAAACATGGTCTCCTACCTAAAATTCTCTTTCTGTGCGTTTCAAATCAGGATAGCTTTTTTTCTGATCTTAGGCAACCTTTAAGTTACCTTGAACCTATTTCACGGCTAGCTCCATTTCTTTCAATAAATCTGGTTCTAACATCAATATTTCCGAAGGATTATCCCAAGAAATTGGAGTACAACATTTTAGTCCATACAAAATTTCAAATGGACTTAACTTAGTAGATGCTTGATAATTATTATTGTAGGCAAATTCTGCTAAGTGCAAGTAATCTTCCCACTTAGATGGTTGATCTTTAACATACAATCTTAACATATTTTCCAAAATCTAATTTACTCTTTCTATTTGACCATCAGTTTGTGGGTGGAAAGAAGTGCTAAAATTTAATTTAGTATTTAATTATTTAAACAGTGCTGTCCAAAAGTTACCAGTGAACGTAGAGTCTCGGTCTGAAATAATTACCTTTGGAATCCCATGCAAGCAAAAAATTTGCTTCATTAAAATATTTGTAAAGTTAGAAGCCTTGAAAGTAGTTTTAACGGGAATAAAATGAACAGCCTTACTAAATTTATCAACAACAACCATAATTGAGTCATTTTGCTTCTGATTTTTAGGTAAACTTGTAATAAAGGTAATGCTTATAATTTCCCATTTCCATTCTGGAATTGGTAAGGGCTACAATAGCCTAGTTGGATGTTGATGTTTAGCTTTCATAGTTTGACAGTCAAAGCATTTAGCTATATATTCAGCAACGTCACTCTTCATGTTGGGCCAAAAATACTCCTTTCTTAACATAGTTATCATTTTTTGATAACCAAGATGCCCTGAATAAGGACTCTTGTGAACTTCATCTAAGATCAACAACTTAACCTTCAAAAAATTAGGCACATAAATTATGTCTTTGTAAGTTAAGAAGCCTTTTTCATTAATACTGTAAATTGTTACAACATTTTCAGATGAATTTTCAGCCACTTTAACATGTAACTTTTGGTAATTTTCGTCTTGCTTGATTCCTTCTTCGATCTGATTTTCCAGATCAGTTTTAAAAGTACTGATTACTGCCACAAAACTCAATCTAGCATTTCTGCTCAATGCATCAACAACATTATTTTCCTTTGCATTAATGTGATGGATCTCAAAATCGTACTCACTAAGGAAAGCTAACCACCTAGCTTGCCTTGCGTTAAGATTTGTTTGATCGAATAGATACTTTAAGCTCTTATTATCATTCATTAAAATGAATTTTCTTCTGATCAAGTGATGGCACCACATTTTCAAAGCATGTATCACGGCTGCCAACTCAAGATCATAAGTAGCATAATTGTTTTCATGTATTTTTAACTTCTTGACTCAAAAGCATTTGCATGACCTTCTTGAATTAAGACCCCTCGAAGTACTTCATTGTATGCATCCGTGCATACGATGAAATCCTGATTAAGATCTGCAATTTTTAAGATGGGTGCAGTAGTTAACAATTCTTTTAACTTATAAAGATGTCTTGACACCTTTGATCCCATATGAATTTCTCCCCTTTCTTCTGGAAAGAACTGATGGGATTAGCAATTCTAGAGAACCCTTCAATAAACTTTCTATAATAACCCGTTATTCCCATGAATGACTGTACATCAGTTACATCTTTAGAGACAGGCCATTGATTTATTGCTTTAATTTTATCACGATCAACATAAATACCATCTTTAGAAATTATATGACCCAAATACCGAATTTTATCTTTATAGAAATCATAGTTACTGAACTTAGCGTAAAGCTGATGATCTCTATGTACTTGTAAAATGATTTTTAAATGTTCGGCATGCTCTTGTTTAGTTTTTGAGTAAATTGGGATATCATCAATGAATACCACTACGAACTTATCCAAATATTTATGCAAAACGTTGTTCATTAAACACATGAACACTGTCGGTGCATTGGTTATCCCAAAAGGTATAACTACGAACTCGTAGTGTCCATAACGCGTTATGAATGCAGTTTTGAATATGTCCTCATTGTTTATACGGACATGATGATAACCCAACCTTAGATCAATTTTAGTGAATATCTCTACTCCATGTGCTTGATCAAATAGATCATCTATACGAGGTAAGGGATACCAGTTCTTAATTGTCATTTTGTTAAGCTGATGGTAGTCAATGCACAAACATATGGTACCGTCCTTCCTTTTAACAAAAATTACTGGTGCTCCCCAAGGGAACACGCTAGGCCTTATGTAGTTTTTATCTATTAATTCTTTCAGCTAAGATTTTAACTCATTTAACTCCAGAATATTCATCCTGTAGGGGGTCTTTGAGTTTGGTACCGCACCAGGTACTAACTCAATGGTGAAATCAAGTTCTCTTTTTGGATGTAATCCTGGAATTTCTTCCGGGAATACATCAGAAAAGTCCCTAAGGATGGGAATATCCTCTAGCTTTAACTGGACTTCTTTAGATGTATGCTCATCATTAACAACACTAACAGCAAACAATTTACAACCTTTTCTGGCAGCTCTCTTTACTTGTAAGGCATAAATCTGCCTTACTAAAATCTGTTTATGAATTCCTTTTACTGTTTCTGAATTACCTTTATTATTTATACAAGTGAAAGATTTATCATAACAATAAAATATAACTCTATGCTGTTCAAGCCAATCCATGTCAATCAACAAATCATATGAACCTAAGGGTAAAACATTCTGATTAATTTGCGTTTTCAGCTGACTTAAAAATACTTCACAATTCCGAACATAATCTGTAACCTTTCTTTTAGTTCCTGTTGCAAGCTGAACTAACCATACATTATCAAATTTCTCTGTTTTTAGCTTGCAACTATTTACTAAAGGAGGTGAAATATAACTTAGATTTGCACCTGGATCTATTAAAATAGAAATAGACTTGTTTTGTATCATACCTTCAATTTCGACCATGGATGTTTGATGGTCGCCTTGACGGTTCTCCAATGCTGTATTTATCTTGGGCATTTCTCTTGCGATATCTCCAACTATAGGTTCTGCCTGCATAGTATGTATGTTGTTGGATGTCCTCTTGTTGCATGGGCAATCTGCTCTCTTATGTGGTCCGCCACATTCATAGCACTTTATGGGTCCTTTCTGCTCAGTGTACCTATTGTTATTGTTATTATTATTATTTCTGTGATTATGAGGTATATTTCTTGCAGCAGTAGAGTTTTGAGTTGCATTATTCTGGTAATTATTAGGAAAATTTCTGTTATTAAATTTTTTCTTAAAACTTCCAGCATTGTGATAAAAATTCTTCTTTTTATAGTCATACTGATTAGACTTACTGTTCTTCCAGCCAGTTGTTCCTTCTCTTTTTCTGTTTTGGTCAAAAAAAAAATTGCCTTCCTCATGGCCTCTTTCAAAGTGGAAGGATTATCATACTGAATACGCTTTTTTATATTAAAAGGTAAACAACTGAGAAACCTCTGTACTTTAGGATTTTCCTCAACCATGTAGGTCACATACCTCAGCAAGCTAAGGAACTTGCTGCATAGTTCTTTCATGTTCATTGTACCCAACTTTAAATCGTAAAACTCTTTTGACTTATCTTCAAAGTACTGTTTCGACAAAAACTTATTTTTAAACAAACTTTTAAACATAGTCCAAGCTACTTCTTTTTATTTTATGCTCTTGATTCTTTTAAGATCCTGCCACCAGATATGTGCCTTTCTGCTCAGATTGTAAATAGCCATCTTGGCTTTCAGTTGAGAAGAGTAATCATAAATATTAAAGTACTTTTTCATTCCAAACAACCAAGCTTCTGTTGTCTCACCCTTCTCACTTTCGCCATTAAAAGTAGGTGGCTTAATCTTTTTAAATTCCCCAGTAATCTGTTCATGATGCTTATGTTTCCTCTTTTTAGAGCTGTATTCACTGTTACTGCTGTCATAATTTATGTATTCATTACTTGAATCAGATTTAGAGGATGAGTAACTGTTCCTTTTATCATTTCTTGTTTTCTTATGCTTATGTTGGTGGGACATTATTTCAGAATCAGCCCTTAATTATGATTTTCTACCTCTTTCATCAGTGTGATAGTTTCCTTTTAAATTCTGTTGTAACTCTTCTTGTGCCTTTAGGATCCATTCATTTTCTTCTTTAACAGCTTTTAACTCAGATTTTAAATCCTGTACAGTGCGTGAAATTTCAGAAGACTTGTTGTTTAACTCAACTTAAATTCCTTCAGTTTTATTATGATTAATACGTTCATTACAAGGAGACTTGTCCTCTGTTGATTCCTCTGGTATTTCCATATCTGCAATTAAAGGTCAATTTGTTCTGTGCAAAAGTAAAATTAAATAACAAAATTTAGTAACATAAACTTTCTGATTTATTTTTCTGTTTTGCGTGCATGAGCCTCATTCAGTCCTAGAGTTTGAACTTGCACTCTGATACCACATGTAACATCCCGGAAAATCACAAAAATTTAAAATTTTTCTACGTGACATTTATTGCTTATTAACTGTAAGTGGAAATAGAACGATACAACGAAATGTTATCTTGCTATACTAATTGTCATGCTGGCTATTTATGTAATAAATTTGGACTAACATATTTTAGCTTAAGTCTTGATGTTATCCATATTTAGTTGTGCTGCTACACATCTCTACTGTTATTGTTTATGTATGAAGAAACATCCGTTTGACTAATGTACTTTTAATTGATTAATGAAGGGGTCCTACGGATTCCCTGAGGCTTACTTAGCATTCCTGCTAAAGCATGTGAATTTGTACTTGTGACAGATTTACATGTAAGATATTAAAGTTGCGACAAGTATTCAACAGTTTATCAAAGAAGACCTATAATGTTCATATCGCAGTGTTCTAAATAGATTTATTTTGGTTTCCGTTCATGTTGTTTGTATGTAAAAGCCTACATTCTACCTCCATGGCAAATCGTGGAAATTCCATGTACAACTATTTGTTAACTTGTTTAGGGTCTATAGCTATGATGATGATGTTGGTCTAAATTATTTCTCTTACATAATACATTATAATGTATGTACGTGTATGTCTAGAATCCGTTCACGATGTATAACTCTATGGTCTGTTTTAAAATGTTTATAGGATTGTTATCGAACCCTTGCAAATAGAGTTTGTTGCCATTTTAACAACTATCGCATTTATGCAATGTGAGTTGTGTCCATCGTGATACCCTATGTGGCACTTATGTGATACTATATGCACATTATGATTTCTATTTGATACTACACCCTTTGAATCTTATTGACTATTGTGCAATGATATGAATTACATACAAACAATAATATCTATGTGCAAACAATATGAATTATGTGCATTATGTAGTTGTGTGACAATATGAACACGATGTGGTACTATAATACCTATTTGATAATATGCAATATGTAATATTATGCGATTGTGCTACTATGAAACATAGGTTACTATATAAACCCTTTGCATTATTTACCTAACCTTAAACGAACATGATATAACAAGTGGTACACTGTGAATATACCATATGCGAATTATAAAGTAATAAGTGATATGATTTGAACGTTGATGTCACAGGTTGGCAAGTGTAACCGTATGTTATACATTGAATGCTTACAACTACTATGGAGAGTGGAGATCCATCGTGGCTGGATTATAATGCTTGGTTCATGTGAGTGTATCTTGGTGTAACAACGGAGTGCTGAGTTGTAACTCGATGAAGATTTAAACGTTGATGATCTGGTTCCATTATGGCTGTGGTAGTGATGGCTTATTAAATGTGATATTCAGTTGGTGATTTCGTAAATATCACCAATGATCTACACCATTGATCTTGGAAGGGATTTCAATGCTGTGGTTAAACCCTACCGTTACTGCATTAGATGAGTTTATTGTGTTTATTGTCATTTGTTATTGGTATCTCTTCGTGGCCAACAAGATGAGGTTTTTTAGTCTTATTGTTTTGGACTGTGGAGGCATTGTTCCTGAGTCTTGAACTCATAACCTCTGAAGTTTATAGAGCCAAGCTCTCTTTTGTTCTGGTATGGTGGTGAAAGTCTCATTTGACAAACTTAGAGTTTTGTATTTGTATGGTTTGATACCTCGACTTGTTGAGGGTTTGTTTCTTTTAAGATTGGGTTTGAAAAGAATGACCCAGGGCCTTGCCATTGTTACTATCCTTCCTGGCACTGTGTTGCTGTGTTAAAAATAGTGGATGGTTTTGTGTTGGCTTTAGCTATAACAACAATCGACGAAATAGGGTTACCATTGCATTTGAAATGTCTTTGCATTCATTGTTGACTATGGCTATCATTTGAAAGGTAATGTGTTTTGATTTCCTTAACTCTGATGTACATATGATGATACTAACAGTTATTCAATCTCAATTCTGTAATCTTTCTTTCTTGGATACTTTTTTAACCACGTTGTAATGTTCTTGCAGGTGTAACTACGCAATGGCTCCTCGATTCTGTGCGTTGAAGGTTGGAATAGCTATACCAACCGGTAAGCCTCGACAATTGTTTTGAGACCCTGTGTAGATGAAGAAGATGGCCGACTGGTGTGGTGTGTGTGTGTTTTTGTTTTTAACTCAGAGAGTTTTGTAATTTGTAGAGATAGGGTTGCAAACTTTGTTCCAAGGAGTGGGGAGAAATGATAACTCGACCCACAAGGCAAAATTCATTTTGAATGTTAAATGTAAATCCTGTAGGTTAGGTTTCGAGCTCTGTCAAGTTGGAAATCTGAAAGGAATGTTTATAATTTTCAGTTGCATTCGTCATGCTTTTTATCGTTTTGGGCTTGACCCATGAATATTTCCTGTAGCTCGTCGATGATGTGAAAATGTAATATGCTTTGGCAACCTCTGTGTTTATCTTTGATTTTAAATCGATGGGTGAATGTTTTGTAAAACAATGATACGACTGTTTATTTTTATATGAACAATGGATAGATGAAAATATTGATGAGGCTTACGACCTGTAAGCACTTCGTTTATTTATAATAGTGTTGCTGCGTCTTAAAGAAATAGGAACCAAAGCTAGGGTTTAGCCTTTGTTGTGGAAATCTCGTACAGTCATTTTGATAACTCAATCTTAACTAATCGATCTATAGGCATGTTTATGGTGTAAACATTTGATTCTTGTATTTGATCTTGATATGATACTGGCAATCAATCTTTCCTGTCTTGATACTTCTGTTTGAAATGGTTTGTCTATTGTTAATAGGAATGAACACCAAAATGTTGTCCAAACCGATCTATAGAAACGATTTATAGTTTAACTAAATATATTAATGAAAGAGTTTAAGGTTTGACTTAAAATATGTAACTAGTTAAAATGTTAACTCTGTACTGAGAGTGGATAGTAAGTTTGACAGATATAACTCAGTTCTGTTTCAAAAGTAAGGGTTCCACAACTTAGATGAAATCATGAAACTAGATGAGTACAGGGCTTTGATTATGTAATGAAAATTCGACTATGTGTTCTGGGATAATAAAATGTAAGTACAGTGTTAAGAATAGATGACCTGTACATGAATAATTTATTCCTCTGCATTATTTCTAAAAGAAAATGCTATCCATGTGCTATATGTTTGAATCTACTCTCTACTGTATGAAAAGAGAAAATACTTCATATGAACTTCATAAATGAAAACTATTTACTCCTAAACAATCTGGTATTTATAAGATATAGAAAATCATTACTGTATATTCTGGACGTAAATTTCTGTGCAGAATAGTCAGGAAAAGAAAACACTGATACATATAAGCATAGATATTCTTCAATAGTGATTAGTAACTTGGGAAATAATGCAACATTTTTATGTCATCCATCTCATGGCTATTTGTCTATCATACTCATCTATTTTAGTCTATCTCTGTACTAGAGTACGATGTTGTTCCTTTTTCCATGGCGAAAAATACAAAGATCATTTATTTCATTCATAATTTCTATTCATGATTAAAACTTAAATCAGAAACTAAAGTATAGGTATATAAATCAGATCTCATTCTGTAAATTAAATACTTGTAAATGAACAGAATTTTACTAGTAGATAACAGAGCTTTAAAATATACAAAAATAGATAACAGAACTTGCAAATAAGAATAGATAAGACAATAGAACCTGTAAAAGATGATAGGGCCGAGAAATACCCAAGGAGGCATGTTCCTCCCAACCTACTTCAGAAGAAACAACTCAACTACTGACTTCTAATGAACCCCCGAGCTTGATTACTGATCTAGTAAGTGGGTGGAATCTGTGTAGAAGCAAGCCACTCAAAAATACTTTCTCCACTCAGTATCAACCTCCTGAAATGAAATTCCTTCTCCACTCAGCATCAACCTCCTGAACTCAATAAGAGTTTGGCAGACTCGCAACATGATCAACAACATAGCATATCCCCTTATCAAATCTCTTGGGTGCAAACAAAGCAAATCCCCGAGGTAAATTTCCTTGTCAAGAAAAGTGATGAACCTTAGTTCAATATTTGATGGCTATTATATAGACTGCCTAGGTCTTTTAGTGGTCAATTTGGAATAAATGAGCCTCAAGCTCCAGTCCCATCTTTCAGGGCACTATACCCACATTTCAAGGGAGTTGTCCCATACCAACAGCTAGTTAGTTGCATCATGATGCTGCCACTTGTCCATTTCCTTCTACCCCAGATTCCATTCCACCTAGTGGATCAGTAACCACTCTTTCAACAGTCCTCTTAGGTGTTTGTCTACTATTTTATTTATTAAATAATAATATATTGTGCAAATTACAGTCATCCTTGGACACCTGTCCAACATAAAAATTTACAATAAAAATTATCATAATGTTTCTTAACACAAAATTTTTTCCAGCAAATAGGGTATGTTACATTACTATTTTTATTTGAAACTCCCTAGTCAATAGTGAGTTTTTTGCAAGAAGGTAGCATGGGTGCATTGTAGGAGGAGCTACAATCATCCATTGCAAATTTCCACATATAACTTTCACGAAAGTTTTATTTGTCTTACCATTTTTTAATTTTAACCTTTTAGAAATGTTCATATATTTTAAGAATATGTTGGTGTTGTTGAATTGTAGTTCTTATTCAATAAAGAGGGAAGAAAATACCAATTCAAAAAAGTAAAATATCGTAGGACCCCACAAGACCAATACAATGAAATAAATAAAAGTCTAGATTAATGTAGAGACATAATTAAGGAGCTTAGGAACATAAGAGAATGATTCTGCATTTCACTGGTTAGTTCTCTAGATACCATTGTTGCATCCATTAGCCATTCCTATGGAAAATTATTAGATATATCTAAATATAGGGAGAGTATGAGAGAGTTTTACTTTAATGTAATTAGTAAGGATAAGGTAAAAATATTGAAAATAACCAAATAATCCATTGTTCAATTATTCATTCACCCAGAGCCATCAAACAACCCTATCCATCAATGAGGTTGCTTTTGATGGATTGGTGCACATTGCAACCCTAGAGAGAACATTGATTCGATCAATTGAATATGGTAATGGATAAACCCATTTGCAATAATTGGTAGGTTTCCTTATATTTTGTTCAAATATAATAACACAAAATAATTCTTTGTTACCCTTGTAGTTATATTGACATTGGTGGATTCCAAGGGGTTGGTCTTGGATAGGATGAAAATCTAGCAACTTCCATACATTACCAACTATGAGGGACACATACTCTTAGGTGCATTCCACTCCCCTCGTATTCCACCTCATCTAAGTGATGTGGTTCAAGCTTCTATTACAGCAATGCAATCATTAGTGACTCCTTCATTTTTGAAGAGGACCAAAAAAGGAAGAAGAAGAGAAGAGGAAGGAATGAAGTGCAAAACGGAAGCAGAAGTTGTGGAAAATAGGTAATGGTTGCAACAAAGTTTGGACTAGTTTTGGATCCGCTCTGCATGTATAAAACCAAGTGAAGGATAAGTTGAAAGGAGATGCATGCATGTGTATAAGTGAAGAGCTAAGAGCATCATAGCATCAACGATTAGAGCTAGATGAAGACATAGAATGATAGATATGCAGTAAGAGTATGCATTTGGGTTTTTGCTTTCATTTATATGAGGGTATATCCCACGACACATAATTACACGGTAATTGTAAGGCAAGGGAGCCTCAATCTAAGCTACTATCATGAATATTTACCTGATATAATGAAAAGGATTATTCGGCCCCTTAAATTTTTGTGTTGCATTTG
Organism: Larix kaempferi; assembly: GCA_027924585.1. Classification (NCBI taxonomy): domain Eukaryota; kingdom Viridiplantae; phylum Streptophyta; class Pinopsida; order Pinales; family Pinaceae; genus Larix; species Larix kaempferi. Next base: position 30,361,704 of record BSBM01000195.1, on the reverse strand, counting down.
TCTCTACTATGTTTGTTTCTATTTATAGGCATGATATATCAGAATGAATAATGAATATGGCTAAGTGATTTTGCAGTGTATTAAGATGAATTGTATTGTGATGTTTTCTATTGTACAACCCCAATCGTACCCATAAAGTTAACCAATCCCTATATCATGTAAATCTTCGATGTTCTTCAGGTGAGACCTCCCCCCTTAAGGGGATTTAAAATGCTATAACAATAGACTACAATGATGATATTTTTTTGGCCCATCCACAAGAACCCTAGTCCCAATTTTGTGGCAAGAAATGGCTCTGTTGCAGGGGCATGGTTCTTAACGGGACCCTGTTTGTTGTATGGCTTGTTTTGTGGTAGTGAGTAAGACCCGGGATTTGTGGAAGAAAAATATTGATGATTTTGCAACCCAGGAGGATGAGCTATGAGTGTTGGAAGTAGCCAAGGTTAGAAAATATCCAAGTTCTACACAGGTCCACCTCTAGGCCAGTGTAAAATTTGTGGGTTGAAATTTTAGCAAACCTATCAGAGTGGTTTCCATGACTTGCAGAAGCACCTAAGCATTGAAACAAGAAGAGAAAGATTGTTAGTGGAATTTAAGGGATGTGATAAGGCTCAAGAGTGAATGAGATGGAGGTGTCTAAAATTCCTGTAAGAAGAATCTCTGGGAAAGAAAAAAATAGGAGATGGGATAATGAAGGCCATTTGTAGTGTAATTACGTTCTCTATTAGAGACTAAACTCAACCTGAACATAGATGAGGATCATTAAGAACTAACGGGACATACCGAAAATGGATGTAATCGAGAAGGAGAGCCCCTGATTAGCACAAAAGTAGACACTAGGATAAATAGAGGTAGCACTCCACTTACTAACCCCATGCCCACTTGAAATTTTGTGTAATAAACTCTTAAAACTTTGTCTTACAATTACCTTGGAATTGTCAAATGAATAGTAGTATCAATACTTCTCAAAGGAGCTCATAAGTAGGAGGTAACAATAGTAGATCTCAACAAAGTGGTAGAAAAATCATTACACAACCAGTGCCCCAAGAATTCATGTTATTAGGAACTCCGACCACAACTATCGAAGGAGCGCCAACAGGGATATGGAAAAATCAAAGAAATTATTTCTAGATGAGTTTGTTCAACCAAAATCTAAACAATGGGTTGTTGTAGAATTAAGGGAAATTCAGAGATTTATGTGATCTTTTGTACAAGACCAATTCAAGAAGAAGTTGTCGGATGCCAAATCAGAATTATGAGTTAAGAAATGCTATTGGTAACATTTCTTGTCCTTACTTTGATGTCTCACAAAAGTGCTCTTCTAGCTCTTGGATTCATAAGCTAGATACATGTTTTCAGTTGAATCCAATGGATGAGAGAGATGCTATCAAGTTGGATACTCTACACTTAGATGGTGAATCCAATGATTGGTGGCTTCATGGCCTAAAAACACTTGGACATGATAAAGTCACCACTTATGAAGAGTTCACAAAAATATTGGATGAAAGGTTTGAAAGAAGAGATCCTGAAATCACCTTAAGAGAACTAGTGCATGTGAAGTAGACTGGAACTCCTTAATCTTACATATATGACTTTCAAATATAAGTTGTGATGGTCAGTGATATCTGAGAATATTGATTGATGCTATTGTTCATTGAAGGGTTGGAAGAACCTTTGATAGGCTTGATCAAGGCCTACATACCCTCTACCTTGCAAGATGCATTGAGTAGAACAAAAGATTTGCAAGACTCTATTCTGAGGATGTTGGCACGGGGTTAGAGTGCAGAAGATGCAGAGCTGACACCGACAAAGGGAGCATCAACGAAGGAAAAGGACCATTCACGAAGGATAAGAAGCCAGCTGAAGAGGAATTTTTGGTCCACGTTAGTTAGAATTTGTCATTTGGACCATTTTGTAACCGCCATAGGCATCTATAAATAGAAAGACAAATTGTAATAGATAATCATCTTAAGATCGAAGTAAGATGGAAGATCCATCGGATAAGTTGATGTATTTTGTATTCCTTCGGCAGTTTTGCTCTGAATATATGAATATGTGTTAAGTTGCTTGAAATTGTTATCTACGAAGTTCATTCCGCAGTCCTTTTTGATGAGTTAATGAATGAAGATGTCCGACTATGTCTCTATTTTTTGTTTTCCATTTGTCGACATGACTTATACCATGTGATTTCCATTTGTTGCGATGTTATGAATGATATCTTTTGATTTTGTTCTTCTAATTAATCAGTAATTGCTAATATAATGCGAAGATAGATATCTGGTTTCCATAGCGACAAAGTAAGGGTTAACAAATGTATTCTCCCTACTACGAAAACTTGGTTCCTGCAGCCCCCCTTAAACATCTCGGGTGAGACCTCACTCGCTCTATGGGTGTTGCTGGAAAGGGTAAAACATTTCTGCGCTGATGCTTAAGGGTGTCTGGTTGGTGTTTGTTGAAAACAGTGCAAAGTGAACCCCTATCGACAGAAATATGTCAAAAAATGGTTCTGCTTCAAGTAGCATAGTGCCAAGAGAAAAAGCAAGGACATGCTGTGGCATCCGATGAAATAAGAGATAGAGGAGTGGTTCGATAAGAATGCATGAGAGTTTGTTGAAGAAGAGAATCACAAACCTCGATGGTCAATGACTGATTGGTTACAGAAATATATATACTCTGATATTCACGATATAGTTTTACGCAAATTCCTGATACTACTGCATTAGTGGTTGGCACAACTAACATTCCAAAAGAAAAAATTCCAAGGTGGTGAACCTGAACATTGGACACCTGAACTGATCCAGCAATTGAAGCGAGTGGATAACAAGGCATCTAGAGGTGTCGAAGTCTAGGTAGATAGTATTTTGGAGGGATACATTACTGAATTCACCGTCGACACAATCAAGTCACATAGCGAAGCAGAAAGTAATTTTTTCAAAGGACTGAGAGGAAGGTTTCTACTGCCGCTTAACTTGTTGATTAAAATGCTCATCTACGAAAGGGGTATACTGAAGATGAATTCCAACGAATAAAGCTTAGTGTGTGGAGGCTGTGGGTACTGCGTGGATGCAGGTCTTGTAGAATGATGCGGGGTAGATGGATTTGAGCTATGAAGAAAATCTAAGGGAATATGTGGAATAGTGTGGAACCCTAAGAAGTGGGGTGAGGTTCTAGATGGAGAAAAAGAGGACTAAGATTCAAAGAGAGTCTCCTAGAGCGACCAGAATGGAGGACTGTGAAATAGGACCACAAGGGACTAAACAACCTTACTGTGATGAAGGAAGCGACCAGGCTACCCCTGAAGCTGAAGAAGGACACACCGAAAGATACAACGTACCCACAACTCCGTGCACTACACCCCATTTTAGAGGAAGAGACATAAATTCTTCACATTGTTGTCTGAAGTGTTAGAACAATGGTAGGAGTAGTGGGTCTGTAAATAATAGTAGGAAACCAAGAATGGCGGGTGATGACGTTAAAATGTCTATTTTCCAGGGTAACGGGACAGAGGATGCTGAACAATATTTGTTTTTATGTGAAGTGGTATGGACAGTAAAGAAGGTCCAAGATGATGACATCATGAAGGGAAAAATAGCAACGACCCTTCTGGGTCGTGTGCTAGATTGGTTCATGAAATTCATATAGGTATCTACAGGGAGCCCAGATAAAAAACTAATGCAGATCATGGTAGGATTGATTCATGAATTCAGGAAGCTAAAATCTGAGTCTGAATATATCACATCGCTGAAGGAGATCAAGCAGTTTCCAAATGAATTAGTGTGGGAGTTCAATCAAAGATATAAAACTATGATGGAGAAACTAAGCTTTTGAATGTGCAACATACAACACAAGAAATGGTTCATCGCAGGGTTAGTGCCACACATTCGTATGATGCTGATGTAGCATAAAATCACATCCCAGGTGGAAACAATAGAAATCTAAATGAAGTTGGAGGCTTCACCAGTTATCAAAGAAGGATTAGGCATGACTCACATTCAAGCGTAGCTAGAAAATACGATGATCTAGCTACAAGACACCAAAAAAGGAAAAGAAGTGCATGAGGAAATATGGTGCACCCGCTGCAAATCAGAAGGACATCATCAGGACCAGTGCCCGGATTTCCATGAATATTTATAGTTTGTCGTACTGAATCCACTTAGTCAAGGAGGAATGTTTTGTTTTCGAATCTGTGAGACAAGGGGGTACCGGTTGTAAGAATGTGTATATCTACAGACGATGGTGTCAAAACCAGCCAATTTTTTTCTATAATTTTTGTCTATCGGTTGGGCATGAAGAGAAGGATTGTAGGGCATATGATTTACTCCATGAAAGGACCGCATATACGTATTTTCTGAAAGGGGAACATAAACCTATGATAAAACAACAACAACAACAATACAGTCAGTAGTAGCCGCGCTATAACCAACAGTATAATCAGTCGTAGCTCTACTATATCCAACCCTAGTCATTGTACAGTTAACCCCACTACAGTAGTGACCAACCACAACATCAAGCTACATAATATAACCAACATACATACGGACAACCGAGAGGAGGATTTAGAGGACGATTCTGCAAAGGTTGAGGTGAAGGCATTGGTCAGGGAGGAGCTTTTGGACGAGGTCAAGGGCCAGTTGATTTCTATAATTGTGGTCAAGTCAGACATTATCAAAGATATTTCCCGAACCCAGTTTCGAAGTGTACTTATTACAGCGCACTCGACCATAGTGTTGCAGATTGTCCCCAGGTGATTGCGAAATGGAAAACTAAAAATCCACCCCAACCTCAACCGAATCCATATCATAATCAAAATACACCTCCAAACGTAAAAAATGTTTTGGTAGAGATAAGACGTCGACCTCTGAATGTAGCAGTAGTGACCAGAGGAGGGGTTGCGACAGGGGAAGAGAGGCCATAGTCGAGTGTCTGACCGATACTAAGAAAATAGGTCCGATTTGATGTGGACACATAAAGGGAGGAATTTTTAGAAGCACGACAAACAATGAGATATATGAGGAAACCACCTATTGGCCAGAAAGAACCCACCTATGAGATGTCGCTGGTATTCGATATGACGAACTCACAAAAGAAGATCAACACCTTGAGGGCCTTCTTAGAAAGTTGTTTGGAGCTGGAGAAAGACCAGAATGCACTAGTAGAAATAGCCATCCTACAACACCAACAGGAGGATCGACGATAGATTCAAACAGTAAATCGACTACACAGAAAGAAGACAGGAAGAGAAATGAAGATGAATGCACAGATTGGTGCATTCGATGTTGACTCAATTTTTCTGTACCTTGGGTCAGATGTAAATATCTTGATGAAACAGACATGGGAGACAATGGGGAAACCATAGCTAGTATGGTCCCCAATACAACTTCGACTAGCGAACCAGAGCAAGGTAACGCCCATTGGCCGATTATGTCACATCCCAGTCAAGAAAGAGGGACTAAATACCTATGCAGATTTAGACATGATAGAAACAGTTGATAACAAGATCCCCTATCTAGTGTTCTTAGGGATAAAATAGGAAATGGAGAATCAAGCTGTGATCAACTTCATGAAACAAATAATGTCGTTTGAGAACCACGACATGAGGGTTGTCACCCCAAGGGATCCACCATAAGGGCATATGTATGTCGAGCCAATATGGGACAAATTCACAGAAGGATGGGACAATGTGTACAACATATCGGAGTACTACATTAATCCCATCGTCGATGGAGAATTGGGGTGGTGAAGCGTTAGCTCGGCATTGTCAGATTCCTATGAAGCACTAGAAAATCGACATAATCGACTACACAAAGTATCATTCAGGAGGTGCGCACATATCACCAAGTCGCGGATATGGGTGGCGACAGAAGTCTGTGAACTACCAACGTACAAAGGATTGCCTCATATGACTAAATTCATCACCAAATTTGAAGAAAGAGTAGCAGAACCGCAGAGGTTTCTAGCATTAGAGGAAGCACTGAAGGCTACACCAGTGTGATGGTGGGAAACAAACAAGTCAATGATAAAAAGCTGGTCGCTATGTCTACAACTAATGGAGGTTAGGTTTGGCGAAACTGAAGGGTACTGCAAAAGGAAATACAGTGGAAGTAGTGACCCAAGGGCTCACTTGGTGGAATGTTTCATGTCCCCTCCCTAGTGGCCTTGGTCACTACTTAGATCCTCGCATCCCTAGGGGGTTTAACTAATTAATTAAATGAGAATTTAATTAATGGGGGTATTTTTGAGGGAATTATACCATAGGAGTTAATTAATTATTGATGAATTAATTAAATGTTGAAGTGGAATTAATTCTGAGTTGTATTGTTTTTATTTAATGCTTATGGCGAATAAAAAGTGGCAAGTGGTGATGATTAGGCTAGGAGGTCAAATTGGTCATGTGGACCACTCTTTCCTTATTGGAAAATCTCAAGAAAAGCAAGGAATCTAATGGAGGAAAGAAGAGAAGGCAAACAAATTAGAAACTGACAAAAGCAAACAGAAAAACTGGAAAAAGCAGAAAAGAAGGAAATTGACGAAAGTGGAAAGAAATGGAAAAGCAATCAGAATGAAAGTAGAAACAACTAGAAAATCTCCCTAAGGCACACTTGCCAAAATTCGGTGAAGAAGGTGAAGGAAAGAAAGTTTTTAAAGAAGAGAGTTCCTATTCCTCTCAAGGAATGTGCCCTCCCTCATCCACACATGTGGCTTATCTTGGTAAACAATTCATCTCATCTATTTAACAATGTTCTCAACTCCGTGGAAGAACTTTTGTCATTTGGAATTTTCTCTTGAGAACTCTAAGCCTCTCTTGGTTGAGTGATGTGCCTCAATAGTTCTTCTTGGGTGATGTGCCCCAAGGTCCTATTATTTTCATTTTGTAATATGCAGGTACACAATATGTTATTTCATCTAATAAAATTCATATCAGTCCATCAGTGAAGATCCATAGTTGGCTTGAAGAGGAGATCATTTCTACAGGAGGATTACAACTAGTTTTAGAGGAAAATCACCAAGAGAAGAAACTAGTACTTAGTCGATGCACCAAGGAACTTCAAAGAGCCTAGTGGGTTGTTATTTGAAGAGAGAAGAATCTTCCCATTCCCCAATATCATCTTCATATCTGATCTCCACTTCATCTTCCACTTCTACATCTTCCTCAACTAGATTTGGAGGAGTTTTCTCTTGGAGGAGAGAGCTAGTTTGGTGAATGTGTTCAAGTGAATATCAGCAGATCATAGTGCATCCATTTCAGACATATGACCTGTATAAGGTATGATAATCCACTTCAGAATAGAGCCAAATTAATTTCCTACTTCTCATCTTCATTCTCCGACTATTGTAATGAAAATCTAGCCTGTGAGGCATTGTACATGGAAGGAAAGAAAATAATAAGAAAGAAAGTTTTATGATGCTATATTTCGACTTATATCTATTGAATATCATTTATGATAAATTTATTTAATATCAGAATAGATTTTATTAAATATTGGATTAGTTTGATGGATTAAATTGCAAGACTAGCTAGTTGGGTGCTTATTCTAGACTAGTTTCACCATTTTTACTGCTAAATCTATTTTGAGTATCCACTTTGAATTTTGTTAGTTGGAGGAGGTTGATAACTCAGTATAATATCCATATAAGTCTCTATAATAAGAATTTGGATGCATTTAGATTCATTGGGAAGAGTCTGTAATTTGACTAGCCCAGCTGTCCACAATGTTCATTTTATCTCCCAATCACTCCAAACCTTCCCAAGTTCAATAAGACATTATATCATCCTTATTTATAAGTTAATTGGATTTTATACTTCTGCAATAAAATCTGATAACCCTCACCAAGTTCTGGTGGAATATCTTAGAATCCTAGGAACCCTCGAAGTAGGCAATAGTGTTGTTCTATTGTTGAAAAGTGAATGGCTCTAGTACCTTGTAGCAAGGAATTTTGATTAAAAAAAATTTAGCTTCTTTTGCACACTCAACCATATAAAATCCATAACCTAATCTCATTCCTACCATTCCCATTCATAGTTTCAGTCCCCGTCACTTACATCCTACTAAGTCTGAGAATTTGGCCTTAAACATTGCAAGTAAAATTTATTAAAAAACTCTGAGTGGAAGACAATATCTTGGTCATATCTTGTCTAGGATATTACAGTGGTATCATAGCATGGTCCTCTGTACCCGCTCCTAAATTTTTTTATGAGTCATAAGAGAATACCACTCCCCAAAGGAAAGAACCCCAAAGAACAATTTTTGGAAGAAGAGGTAGAATCCCGAGGGAAAAAACAAGGGGGGAACAACATGTCTGAAAATGATGAGAAGGAAGAGTTTAGAATTTTTGTGCAGAGTATTTTAAAGGGGTTGCATGACATATCCCATAATATCATTCAATCTAGGCAAGAAACTATAGAATTTTTGGCTAAACAGTTAGGACAGAAAGAAGTAGAAGGGAGTTGCAGTCGCTCTCGGAATGAGGATAGGAAGATTCTTGGTGGAATCATATTTTCTAAGACTGGTCCACATAATAGGCCTAATGAATTCAAAGATGAATCTAAAGATCATCCCTGAGATACCATGCCAAAATTCCTTGATGAACATAGGGAGGAAAAACCTGAGAATCGCACTGAGTCAGTTAACACATGGGAAGATCGGTATGTATAATACCAGACTCTGAGTGAAGAGTGCAGAAGGGCTTTGGATTTCAAGGTTTTCTGTGAAGCATAATAAATAAATCATCCAAGAGGAGGGCATAGGTAGCCAGCACATAACTATGAATTGAGAAATGCAATTGGTAAAATTCAACTACCTTTCTTTGATGGATCAATAAAATGCACTACTACCTTTTGGGTGTAGAAGCTAGACACCTATTTTCAGTTGAATCCAATGGCTGAAAGGGATGCCATCAGGATAGAAAATATGCATCTGCAAGATGAAGCTAATGACTGTTGGTTCCATGGAATTAGGACTTTGGGCCATGACAAATTAACCTCATATGTAGAATTTACTAGAAGACTAATGGAGAGATTCGATAGAAGGGACCCTCCAATCGCCTTCAGGGAACAAGCACATGCTAAGCGGACCTGAACTCCCGAAGCTTATATCTTTGAATTTCAAAAGTTGGCTATAATGGTTACTGATATATCTGAAGTCTGCTTGATTCTTCTGTTCACAGAAGGTTTAGCAGAACCATTAAAAGGGCTAGTTAAATCTTACTGACTAGCTACCCTCCAAGAAGCATTGAGCAGAACTAGGGATCTACAAGATGCAATCCCAAGAACCAGATACCCACCAAATTTTAATGCACCTACTGAAAATCAGAACCAAAGGCCACCATTAAGAAATGTGGTTGCCCCAAAGAAGAGAGATTATTCATTCCAAGACTGGGATGAGATAAGGAGGAAAAAACTATGTTTTTCCTTCCAAGAACCTTGGGTTCCGGGGCACAAATGTGCCAAGGGGAAGGCTCATTACATAGAAGTTTTTTTCTGAAAGTGATGAGGAAGAAATGAGTGTAGAAGTTAGAGAAGAAGAACAAGAAGAGGAGGTGTATGATACAACAGAAGAAGAAGAACCCTCACAACCAGAAGGAAAAATTGTTGTTTTGAGTGGAGTTCCCCGCTACCACACTATTTAAGAGAGTTCTAGAAGGGAAGCAAGTTTCAGTTTTGGTGGATGGAGGTTCCACACATAATTTCATTGATGTAGCCACTGTAGAGAGAAGGAAACTCAAATCAGAAAAATTTGGAGGTTTCACAGTCATTATTCGAGGAAAAAACAACACTATGCAGTGTGACCGGTGGATTCCCAAGCTGGAGGTAACTATTGGTAACCATACTGTGACACATAGTTTTATATTGTTGATGTTGTTGACACTAATGTTTTCTTGGGAGTGCAATGGTTGTTTTCCATTGGTAAGCATGTGGGAAATTACCAGATCCCTCAGATGTGCTTTAAAAATACTGAAGGAAAACAAGTGGTTTTGAGAGGTGTCAACACCTACCCAAAACAAGTTATTTTTGCACACAGTATGAGATTAGTTTTGAGGCATGGTGACATAGAGTGGGATCTTGAATTTTTTATCACCACTAAAGGTACCACCATTGATGTGTCACAACATACAGAAGATATCCAAATATTTCTCCACAAACACAAAAAGGTGTTTGAAGTTATGCCACATTGAAGGCCTCCTCATAGGGGTATTGAGCATTGGATAGAGCTAGAACTTGGTACTTTTATTATAAAAATCCATCCCTACAAACATCCCAAGAGATTCAAGGATGAAATAGAGAAAACCATCAAAGAGTTGCTTGAGATGGGGCTCATAAGACCAAGCTCAAGTCCCTTTTCTTCATTGGTGGTTTTGGTCAAAAAGAAAGATGGAACAATGCGCATGTGCATTGATTACAAAGCCTTAAATAAGAAAACCATCAAGAACATATATCATATTCCAAGGATTGATGAGCTGATGGATGAGCTGCATGGAGCTAAACATTTTTCCAATATTGATCTTCATTTTGGTTACCACCAAATCAGAATGAAAAGTCAAGATATTTAGAAAACTGCTTTTTGTTGCCATTTTGGGCATTTTGAATTTCTGGTCATGCCTTTTGGCTTGACAAATGCACTAGCAAATTTTTAGTATTGCATGAAAGTAATCTTCTGGAAAACAACTCCGTAAGTTTGTACTTGTATTTTTTGATGACATTTTGATTTATAGTAGGACATGGGAAGAGCATTTGCATCATTTGGACAATGTTCTAACTCTTCTTGCAGAACAGTCCTTTTATGCTAAACTGTTGAAAAGTGAGTTTGGTTTGAAGGAGATCCTCTATCTTGGCCGCATCATTGGGAAAGAAGGAGTCAAGGTACACATGGAGAAGATCCAATCCATCCTTGATTGGCCAAGCCCAAAGAACATAACAGCTCTAAGAGGATTCATTGGCTTATGCACATACTACAAAAAATTTGTGAAAGGATTTTCTAAACTCCTCCGTTCATAGACCTTACCAAGAAGGTTGCTTTTTTTTGGGAATGAGGAGGTTAATCATGTATGTTGTAAAGATAGAAGCACAGAGATATAAATAAAGTTTAGATGCTAATGTGAAGATGTCTAGTTGATGAGAAAAAGTGAAAGTGTGAGAAGTTGAGAACCACATCTGATGTACAATGACAGAACAACAGCGGGATCCGATAGGGGCATCACGATGCAGATGATCTGCGACAAGTGCGTTAAATGAAATGAATGAATCATTCATGCATAAGATGCCATATATTGTCTAAGATATTGTAGCACTTAAATAGAATGGACATATCGCTATGTGCACAGTTTCATTTGTTACTCATGTTTTATTTGATAGCATCAAACTATCAATTGAAAGCACAGTATCAATTTTTCATTGCAGTCATGCAAGTAGAAGAATGATGAAATAATCAGTGACACTGAGTGCAGTATTAGTGAGAACACGGAACATGGAGTAAGTCGTCAACAAAAGTATGATTTGAGAGGAATGAGAAGTGAATTTATCTATGCAGTGCAGGGACATAGTATCGACTGTATACAAAAGTATTGCACAACATAATTACTATCAAATTATCAGATAAGTGCACGAAGTTGAAGTAAATTTCTACAGAATCATACATTGGACATCAGGACATTCGAACAGGACAAGGAGATATGGAGTTTGAGCTTCCTTCAGGTTCGAACCTGTAAAACAACAAGGAGACAAGGTGTTGGAGCTTCTTTCAGGTTGGTGCATGAAAATAGAAACAATATAGGGAGTTGGAGCTTCCTTCAAGTTGGTGCCTATAAAATGAAAAGGAAAGGGGGAGTTGGAGATTCCTTCAGGTTTTTTCTTGTAAAACAACAAGGAGACATGGATTTGAAGCTTCCTTCAAGTTGATTATTGTAAAACAACAATGAGACAGGAGGTCGGTGCATCCTTCCAGTTGGTCCTGGAGAAACATGCAGAGTTGTAGCTTCCTCCAAGTTGGGGCCTATAAAACAAGGGGGTTGGTTCCTCCTTCCAATTGGTGCTGGTAAACATAGGAATTCAGTGATTCCTTGAATGCATTATTTCTAATTATAAAGAAGCATTCCATGGTTTTCTCCTGTTTGGATTTCCACATAAAAATTCTGTGTGTTATGTGTTGTTTATGTTGGTGCATGTATGTGTGGATGATTATTTACTAATGCATAACTAAAGAGAAATATTAAGTAAAGGTTAATCTATTAAATAAAGTAAAAAATCATGATAACTGCATTAATATTCATTCACACCCCCTCTTAGTATTAAATCGAATGCAAGATATGATATGTCGTCTGTCCTATTTTATTGAATTTATTTCCAATTATAGCATGATCTACTTCTATTTGATTTTCCCAATCACATTATGATATCCATGGACTGTTTGTATTATAATTGTTTACAAGCTTTACATGAGCTTATTCGTCTTTTTTCATTTATGTTGTGCTTGTCTTATTAAGATTCATCTTCTCCATTGGTGTATTTTTGGCCCATTAATGGACTGAGTCTTACTTAGCATCAAGCTAATCATTTTTTTTATTCCTCCTTCTACAGGTATTTGAATATCTTCATTCTTATGGATATGATCATCCATGTGAACACTTCTTAAACTATACATTAAAATTTTTCAAGTAGCAAACCATATGGTAATATCTCCAATGTACAGTTTGAAAGGGTGAGACCCAATGCATAAGAGTTTAAATATATAATCCCCTTTTAATTATCACATGGGACTTTGGTTAAAAAATACCAATTCTACGAATTTAGTGGAGGTAGATTGAGAGTAAATGTGGCCATGTGAAATGGTAGGCACAAGAGGAGTCATGGCCCTCCATGTTGACACTTCGTTTAATCGTTGTAACATGGGTTGAGTCTTCCTACGAATCCCTTTGTGAATGTTGATTTGGACTGATTCATTTCACTATGGGAGAGAGAGGCCAAGGGATTCCCTTCCCCATGCTCTCGATTTGTGAAAATTTCCAATTTTCAGAGCACTGTGCTCTATTCTCCATACTTATCCTTACTGTTGGTTTAAGATGAGAACAACCCACTGAAAATTATGGGTTTTTTTGGAAGCACAAAACAACTTCTCTCAGGTATTAATTCACTGATTTGTTTTTCATCTATGTATATTCTTCTTATAATCTCCACATTTTTTTTAGAACTGAACATGTATTGTGTTTGGGTTTCGAGGCAGCTACACATGGTTGTGTGGTATCCAATGTTTATGCTGAGCTTTGTATTCTTGGATTTCGGTAAGCTCATGGCCCCCTTTATCGACCAACTTCTGCCTATGGAAGATGATTTCGAGTGCTCTTGTATTTGCCATTGGAATGAGGAGTGTTGGATAACTATCGTTGACTTCTTTTTTCTCTCACGAAGACGCCAGTATTGGTATGTATTTTATTTCAATAGAGAGAAAAGGGTTTTAAGAATTTTATGGTTTTTTCCCTTATAGAAGAGCTTCCATGTTCTTATTTTGGATTATTGAGGAATGTACATCCATAAGGTGTTTGAACTCAATGATTTAGGGTTTTACATAAATACATTTTACTTGTTTGTCAATGGATTGTATACGTCTTCGGTATATTTCTCTATGTATTGGATTTCTATTCCTTGAAGGAGTTTTAACTTTTATAACTATGGATGTTCTTTTCTGAATTTGGATTGCTTTAAATTCCTGAGTATATACATATATTCACATGTTATTTCTTGAATGAAATCTTGTCGTATATTTTCCCAAAGGGTGTTAATCTCTATATACAAATGATGCTGAATATATCTGACTATTAGAAACCCTATGTAAATACTTTGAGTCTGCTCTTGAATGAAGAACAATTGTTGATGTGAATTCTTGTATAAAACGATGGTTACAAACTCTATTCCTGGGATGGATGCGAATGTTATGTCTATGGTTGTATGCTAATCTGAGTTTTCTTGCTCGATAATCGTAATGGTATTTCTTAAGGGAACTCGATCCCAGGTATGTATCATTTCTACTCTGTGCTAAATGATTTTCCAATTCCCTATCTACGTTTGACCTCTATGGGAACTGATCTCTGACAGCGAAAATCATGTGGAACCAAGCACATGCTACGCTTTATTTTATTTCGCTAGTTTATGGGATTTGATCCTTGGCCATTGTATCAAAATGAAAGCGTGTATTTGGGGAAAGAATAAAGATTATCCCTTCCTTAATCATGTATACGTTTAAATATGAGTTCGTCTACCTGTGCATAAAAAAAGGGAACCCTAGTCTTACTACATGTCCATTAAGATCTGTTCATGTTGATGTTGTTTATGACTTGATGACCTTTTGAAAAGACCATGCATGAGGGACCTATGATTTTGATGGAATCGTTTTAGTTTATACGCCTAGAGATTTGATATCTTGAATGATAAAATGAACCGTTTTATGCATGGAAATTATCATATCTGTACAGAGTTTGACTCTTAGTTTTGGACATCTGTAATAGCATGAGTTATGCTTTGCATGTTGGCTATCGTCGTTAATAACCTAGCCTTGAGATGGAATTGTTATAGTTTAACATTTTGACTTGTACATGGATATACTATATATATATATATATAAAGAGTTTACAGTTTGGTTGTTATGGTATGGATAATATGGTTTAGTGGTATTCAATTTAAATATTTTGTATATATTTGTTTTATATTTATGTATGTTTAATACTCAAGTTTTCCTACATGATATTTACTATTATTCCTCGTGTTTTTATATATATATATATATATGCTAACCTATTTAGGGTTTAGGGACTTGGTCCCGAGATCCTATTTTGGGATCCTCTTCCTATTTAGGATTAATGAGAGATTTACTCTAGGCTAGGAAGCCGCCTATGATATAAGTGTATTATTAATTTTATGTTTAGAATAATTTTATCAACTATTTATGTTACATGTTTACAGGTCTAATGAGAAATAATATACTTTAATTTATGAATAAAATGATAATTACAAAGAAATATAAAAACTCTTATAAAACCAAAGCACCATGAACCAAGGATAGTTCTTCCATAAAACATAATTAGACTTAGACAATTATTACAGCTATAGAATAAAATTTTATATTGATCTTGGAGATATATATGATCAGATTTAAATAAATAGAAAATCCTATATAAATAGATTATTTATCAATCTGAAACACTCACAAACAGAACTATAAAGCCATCTTTTAATTTCATTATCCATAAATAGAAGTAAAAATCCTATATTTTAATCTCCATAAGTATGAACATATTAGAAGTAAATATTGACATTAGATATAAAAAATTGATAGCATAATCCATAAGATGAATCTTGCAATATAAAACAATATAAAAATACTTATTCGTCCTTTCTCCTTCCCGACTGATTTGGGAACTGCCGCATTCCACCCAACTGTAGACCTCAAACCATTCCTTGTTCATTCAACGGGTCACCCCTGATATGAACCGATCATGTCAAGAAACAAAAAGGACTAGCATAATTTTCTATCTTTCCTACTAATCAGTATAGTCAAAAGGTCTCTTTACCATCCCTTTTGTAGATCTTGTAAATAACTTACCCTATGTTCCCACGGTCCTTCTTGGACTCACCAAATATCAAAATTTTGTAATTTGAGTGCTCAAAGACCCATGACTAGACCATCTAGTGAACTTGGAATCACTTGCCCCTTGCAGGGTCCTCTCTCTACTACTTATAAGATTTCTTGAGGAGAAGGATTCTAGGATTTAGGTTTAATCACTCAATTTAGTTACTGATCACACTCACTCTTTTTTTTTACCATTAATTGATAATTTGATTTCGTTTTAAACTCTCAGAGTTTATTTTTATCTTTAATTAAAAAATATAGGATTTTTACTCATCCTAACATCTAGTTGATCTTAGTTATCAATTACTCAATCATTCTAGTCTCTTGCATGTCTCTTCAAGTGGTAGTCTAAGTTAGTTTAGAAGGAATAAAAGGAGATAAATAATAATTTAGTTTAATAATAGCTAATGGATTAATGATGCTCCGGAGATTCTATCTCAACATTAGTTAACCACAATGAGTCTAAGTTTTCCAAAGCTTTACTACTCAACAATCACTCAATGACACAAGGTCGGGTCGGTTGGACCTTCTTTCTTAATAATAACACACAACATGGACAAGTGCTCACAAAGACTAGATGTGAACTGAATATGAGAAGCTGGCTTCTATTACTTGAATGAATTACAAAATTACATGCAATCTACTAAAATACTTGGCCTTAGCCTGTTACAATATAAAAACATTAAATTTTGTATCTCAGTCTATTTTCTCGACTATGTGTGATCTTCATCCCTCTCAAGGTCTCTATTGAATGAAAGAACTTGATGAGCAATGTATGAATGATCTGTCCTCCTGTGTGATCCCTTCCTCCGTTCCTTTTCACTAGTATTCTACTATGCTCTCTTGCTTCTTCCGAGGTCACTCTGTTCCCCGAGACGTCCTTCCTCTGTCCGCAACATTGCCTCTGACCCGACAGATCCTGAAGACCTGTAGTTGTCAGCACCTCCTAGGCATGCTGCAGAACCTCTTCCTGTGGTGACACCTGGTCTAGTTCCAACCACCTTCATAACTTCTTTTAACTTACTCAACAACCATGAATGGCTGTTAAGTACTTCACCTTGACTTCTGCACTTCTCTGACTTTGCTACAGTTGTCGTCCCCATCTCATGTCTTGACCATACTGCACTTCGTCATCCTCGCCCTTACTCATCAGCTTCACTTAGTTTCTATCGCTTCCAGCCCGCCCCATCCTCCATGCTTGGCCTTTAACGCTTTCGTCGGTGTCATTTTTCGACCATATGTCGACCTTCGACTCCTTCGATCTCCACTCCTATCGTTTGTCGACCTTGGACCTATCAACTCTCGACCTTTTTCCTGTCGACCTAATATCGACAGCTTCATGCTTGACTACTTGGCTTCGACAACAATTCCTCCTTTGCACCAGTGGTCATCGACAATCCCCCTAGTCAACCTCTCCTCTCTATCAACTTCAACTATTTTTCTTAATCCCGGATGTTCCTGCATCAGAATCCCCAAGTGAAAAAGAACTTGAATGCTCCGCCAGTCTCCTGTATTCTTCTTCAGAAATCCATGTCGCCTTGTTAGACTCATCATCCCTGATCGAACTAGATATTCTTGCTTCCGCGAACTTCACATGTGCCCGACTTCGAGTTCCTCCAATACTTCAATGATCTCTTCTTTGTGTTGATATGGAATTTTCTCTGTCCAGTCGGTCTTCGACACTTCCACGCTATTTCCTGTTGAACCTTCCTCATACTTGTATAGATATGAGACATTGAACGTAGGATATAAATTCAATTCCTTTGGCAACTCCATCACATAAGCATTGTCTGAAATCTTCTTCATAATATTACATGGTCTAATATTCTTCAGCTTCAACTTGTTATATGTTCCTGTCGAAAACCTCTCTTTCCTTAGGTGCACATAGACTAAGTCTCCCTCGCTGAACAACTGTATCCTCTTCTTCCTGTGGAATCTCAACTCATATGTCGTGTTTCTCTTTTCAATGTGCTAGCACACATATTCATGCAATTCCTTCATTTGTTTTGCAAATAATTCTGCATCTACACTTTTTATGATTTCTATCGATATCTCGACCACATCCACCACACCATGTGGGCTTCGACCTTCAACAATACGGAATGGGCTCATACCTGTCGACCGATTCACATAGTTGTTATACGTGAATTCTTTTTGTGCCAACACATTCTCCCACTGCTTGGGTCTATCAGCTGTCAAATATCTCATAAGGTTTCCCAAAAAAACATTTACCACCTCGGTCTATCCATCACTCTTTGAATGGTATGCTGAGCTAATTTGCAACTTCGTTTCCATTTTCTTCCATAGGGTTCTCCATAAATGACCCATAAACTTGGTATCTTTGTCCAACGTTATATTCATCGGCAACCCATGCAATCTGACTCTATCCTTGAACAATAATACAACAATGCTTGTGGTGTCACTTGTCTTTCGACATGGAATAAAGTGTGCCATCTTCGAAAATATGTTGACAACAACAAAGATTGAGTTGTTACCTTGTTGCATCTTCAACAATCCTAGCACAAAATCCATGCTTACATGCTCCCATGGGGTATTCAGAAATGGTAATGGTGCATACAGCCCCATACTCAGAATTCGCCCCTTTTCCGACTAGGAAACACGACACTGTTGTACCCACTTACCAAAGCTTGTCTTCATTCCTGAAAAATAATAGTTATCTTCGACCAATGCCTTGGTCTTGTCTATGTCGAAATGACCTACTAATCCAAACCTATGTAGATCTCGGATTAGGTACTCTCTTACGGATCCTATGGGAATGCATAGTTGTTGTCCCTTGAGTAGGTATCCCTCTTGGATAAAATAATCCAAGTATGGAGTTCTGTCGACACTCCATGGTTCTCTACTAGCCTTCCATGCTTTCGCAAAATCCTCATCAATATCATACTCTATCTTCATCGACTCTATTCTTGTCATCTGAACTATCGTCGTGTTAAACAATGAAACTCTTCAACTCAGTGTGTCGGAAACCTTGTTCGACTTTCCGAATTATGTCACAACATGAAGGTATCTCCCTACAATAATTCAACCAACTTCAGCTACCACTGGTTCAACTTCGATTGAGTAATCAACTACCTCAACGCTTGGTGATCCATGTACAACACAAATTCCTTGGGAAAGAAGTAATTCCTCCAATTCTTCAATGCTTGGACAATATCATAGAACTCGTAGTCGTAGACCAAATATTTCCGCTTCGCTTCATCCAACTTCTCGTTGAAGAATGCAATTGGTCGGCCCTCCTAGCTCAACACTATGCCAATTTCCATTCCACTTGCATCGCAATCGATGTGGAAAAATTTGTCGAAATATGGGAGCACTAACACTGGGCTCTCCGTCACCTTCTTCTTCAACGTGTCGAGGGATTTATGGGTAGCTTCTTTCCACTTAAACTCCCCTTTCTTCATGCACTCTGTCAATGGTGCACATATCCGACTGAATCTTGTGATCAAATTCCTATAAAAACTAGCAAGTCCATGGAAACTTCACAGTCCTATCGTGCTTGTCGGTTCTGGCCACTCAAATATAGCCTTCACATTCTCTGGGTCCATAACTAACCCTTTACGCAAGATTATGAATCCCAAGTACACCATTTCTTCCTTCATGAAGAAACACTTCTGCAAATTCACCATTAGATTCTCCTCCTAAAGCTTCCACATTGCTTGTCAAATGTGCTCCAAATGTTCAAATTTTGTTCAATTGAAAATTAAGTTGTCGACAAGGTACACTACGATGAACAATACCAAGAATGGTTTCAGTACCTCATTCATCAACTGCATGAATGTACTGGGTGCATTAGTTAGTCCAAAGGGCATGACTAACCACTCATATAGTCCTTCCTTTGTCTTGAAGGTTGTAACATCTTGATATTTTCATAAAAATTTAAAAATTACTAAATCGTCATTAAATACTAATAATTGTAAAATGCGAAAATAATAATGTTTAATACAGCAGTAATTAGTAATTATGTCATTATGTAGGAACAATTTAACTACTGTGTTTTTTTTTTGTTTTCTGATGGTGTTTCATGTCAGCGACACTTCATGAATCCAATTAATAATTATGACATTTATTTATATGCTAGAATGACAGAATATTTCGATGCATTTGGAAAATAGAATTCTCCTCGACAAGTAGTGACAGTTTAAATTTTCTGGATGATGATGAAAGGGGTCCCACGAGGTGCCCTAAGGCTTACTTAGCTACTCAGTTAAAGCATTGTACTCGTCCTTCATGCACAGATTCGCAGGTAAGAGATAGCAATAATTTTCAGAGTGTTTAAGAACCGTTTTAAAAAATGATAACTGCTTGTACTTCGACGCCACAGGTATGGTTTCTTTTTAATTTTTGTAAGAAGTAACTTGACTAGTTCAATACTATAGAAGTCGACAATTTCAGGGTGTGGTTGTTATCAGTTTTCTATACTAAGAGTTTATGGCTTCTCTTGTTATCATTCCATGAATGACTTGCGGCTTTAAAAAACAATCTTTGTATAAAATTCAACCTGCGACAATTCTAAGGCAAGCGAACATGGTCCTAAGCACACCATCGTGAGAATGGCAAGGTGATTCTAAGTTCTTTATTACCCTAGCAATTACAATGATAATGTTAATACATTGATCTCCTACGGTGCAATTTATATGATGGTTCCTTGGGTGGCAACTATACCGTAAGGGTGTATCCATATAAATTATGACATGAGCTAGGCTTGAAGAGATTTATAATGAACTTTATGATGCATTTTATATTAAGTTGGGGCAGAATCTATCCATACCTTAGGATCGAATGCAACCTAACTGCATTTTTTATGCTATGAGTGCACTTAAATCGATTTAAAAGGAACATACAAGATCTTTAATACATGCTACCGATGAATGTTTAACGTTGGTATAATTTATAAAGTTGATGCAATTAATCGTTGATCCTTATGGTTGGCAGGTAGAATGATGGCATTGTAAAAAGTCTGCGTACGAATCAAGGGTATCATAAATGATTAGGTTTGTAATCAATTCGCTTGGCCACCATGTTAATGGTAATATTACATGCACGTTGTGATGGATGTCCATCATTTGAGAAGGTTTGCCCATGCTGAGTTGTAACGGGCCTCCTACCTCGGTGTCAAAAGAGTTGGCAACTTCGTGGCTTGGGAGGTGGATGGGTGAGTTAATATTGCATCTACCACCCTCCATCATGGCTTATTGAAAATAGATCTCCATCATTGATTGTTGTGCATTGGGATTGTGGTGAACCCTAACGTAACTTACAGGATCTTGTAACGTTTTCTTGGTCATTGTTTTGGTGGTAAGGTTTGGGGTGAGGCCAACCGGCCGAGGGGTACTTAGGTTTTTTTGTTGTTTTTTGCCTCCCTCAGGCTCGAACCTGAGACTAGTAGTAACTTTCAATCTGTGAGTGATTGTTATCCATGGAGGCGGAGTATGGAAATGAATAGTGTAGCAATCCATAGGTTGGATGAGTGCATCCATTTGTGGCATTGTAGTGACTTGAAGGTCTGGGGTTTCAAACGGGTTGCAAGTTTCACAAGTGTCAACCCAGTGTGTCTACGAGTTGGGTCTTTCTCCTTCAAAGTGGATAGATGGCTTCGTCATTGTTCTATCAACGACACAGGTACAGTAATGTTGCGAAGGTTTAGAGTTTTTCTTTGTTGCATGCATCAATATTTTATGAATGATATCTAACTCTGAGCATATTTGCCTGACAGGTATCTCTCGACGAAACAACAACGTGCTGGGAAAGTTGACGGGGAAAAAGGAATACAGCAAACCCACCGGTAAGCTTCGGTGGTACTCCTACCTTGTGGTTCTCTTGGATTCAGACTTGGTGAGCAGGGTGTTGGAAATGTGTCTTCTCGGCAATGGTCTTTGCCTCGCTTGCATCTTTGGGAAAACGTTTATGTTTAAGGTTTTGTTGTTAGCGTAGATGGTGTAAATATTTTCTAAAATGTATAGCCATCCTTCCCTCAGCTCGGGGAGCTTGATAGGGTTTGAACCCTTGTTTTTGCAAAGAATTTCACAGCATCAAACGTTTCATGTTTATTGTTTTACACTTCTAAATCAATGGCAGAAACACATGTTGGCTGTAAGGAATAGGAGTGTCGACTATGGTTTTGTTTCGGCAGTAGTTGTATAGTGTAAGAAAAATGGGTCTTGAAGGAAACCCTGAGTGAACAAATGAGGCGATCTGTAGGATGCTGCGATCGTATTTTTAAATGGAAATGTTTATTGCTAGGGTTTAATGTTTACGTATGGTGTTTTGAACTCTCATTTTCGAGTTGGTTTCAAACAAATGAAAGGCATGTTTTTTAAGTGTTTAATCGATGGATAGCTGTAAGTCGATAATGGAATGCCTAGCTTACAAAATGTCTGTGCATACTTGAGTTAAGCTATAAATAAAATGGTATTCGTTTCGGTTTGAATACAACAGTGTTTGATGTTAAACCCTAGCCTGTCAATGATAATGAAATGTGCTAGGCTATAATGAAGTTTAAATGCATGAATAACAGTTCTAGTTTCCATAGTTAAAATATCTATGATAGTGAAAACATTTGATTTTGCAGTTGTTAAATGTTTGTAAATATTAGTATGATAAGAACAAATCAAACCCTGGCTTGGATGTAGAGATGCAGTACCTACTCTGTCAGTTGATAAAATAACTACTATCTCTTTTTTTTTTATTTAAGAACATGCTATGCTATAATTTAAATTTAGCCAAGTACAATGGATAATACAGAATCAATAAATTTACAGAGTATCTGTCAGTTAGTTTAATTTGCCTATTAATTTAACATTTTGTCTACTTTAATTCTACCTCCCTGTTTTGTCCAATTTGGGCCTGTGGAGAAATGAAAGAACAATATAGTACGTTTCTTTTGCACAAAAAATTAATACAGAGATGACAGTAACTTCTATAAAGATAGATCAGATTCAAATAACAATAAGAATAAAAGAATGGGTACATGGTTAAACATAATGCATGACATTGGTTTCTTCTTGAAGAAATAACTAATGATCAGTAAATCCTAGATGCTAACACCATGTCTACTTTCAGAAGTCAGAAAGGAAAATATTATAATAACTAGTTTTTGGTAGGTTGTTTCAGCATTAGAGTTTGAACAGTATAATCAATGCATGTAGAGATCTAATCTGCAGTTGCTAAAATATAAGATGCATGGGCAACATAAGTCTGTGCATGGGGGTCTCTCTGGGAGTATGAATTTAGATGCATGTTAGGTTTCACTTTTAAAAGAGAATATTTAATGCTACCTCTCTATATTGGAGTATGATGCACCTTCACACATGGGGAAAAATGTAGAGTCATTTTATAAGTTCAAAAATTTAAAATCAATCAGGATCTAACATTTTACTGCTACTGGTCATTAATAATATTTCTAAGCCATTTTCTGAGAGTATTCATAGGATTGGAAACATAAAAACAAAAGAATAGAACCTGAGTGTGACAGGAGAAACAAATCACTCAAGAATCCTGTTCCACCCAACCTGCTCCTAAGCAGCCAAGATGTCTTCCTTAGAACCCCAAAGCCTATCCATTGATCCACCAGGAGGAAGGAAGTTCAAAAGCTTAGGGTCTCTACTTGCAGTAACAAGAAAATTTATCCATCCTTATAGGCTTAGTAGTTAATGGGACCTGCACTAGCACCTCTGGTCTATCCTTCTCATAATATTTGCAGACTTATAGTCACACTATCCACAGCCTCCCTATTTGAATCTCTCGACCATCACCTGATGCACATGTGGAATGTTTCTGCAGAAAACATTGTAAGAGATCCCCGCTCAATTCGAATTGCCTTTTATAGGCTGCCTAGGTCTTTTTGTAATTAACTGGTCATTAGTGAGCTAATTGCTCACCTCCCTCCACCTAGAGGGGGAAAAGCCACAAAATTAAGGGGATTTGTCCCATACCAACTGTCACCTACCTAATTTTTTAGAATAATTATTTTCTACTATTATTCTTTTTGCAAAAAAAAATACTTTGTGTTAAATTATAATTACAAGTTTGTAATTATGACCAAGTAGGTCAAAATTGAATGTAATGACTCATTATTATTATTTGATAAATGAAAATGGGAGACAAACAGTCAAGAAAGCTGTTACACGAGTATCCACTAGCCCACTAGGAGGAATGGAAGATACTGGAAGGATTGGGACAGATGGCAACATTTGCACTCTACCATTAGGTGTTGGTATGGGACAAATCCCCCTAATTTTGTGGCATTTCCCTCTCCAGGTGGAGAGAGGTGAGCACGCAGCTCACTAATGACCAGTTAATTACCAAAGACCTAGGTAGCCTATAAAAGGCAATTCAAATTGAGCAGGAAGCTCTTACAATGTTTTCTGCAGAAACATTCCTCATCCTCATCAGGTGATGGCTGAGTGATTCAAATAGGGGAGGCTATGGAGAGTGCAAGTGTAAGTCTGCAAATGTTATGAGAAGGACAGACTAGAGGTGTTGGTGCTGATCCGATGGAATTACTAACCCTGTAAGGCTAGATATATAAATTTTCTTGTTGCTGCAAGTTGAAGTCCTAAGCTGCAGAACCTTCTTCCTCTTGGTGGATCAGTGGATAGGCTCGGGGGTCCTAAGGCAGACATCTTGGTTGTTTAAGAGTAGGTTGGGTGGAACAGGTTTCTTGAGTGATTTGTTCCTCCCATTACACTTGGGTTCTATTTTGTTGTGTTTTCTTTTTCAAATCTCATGGCTGCTCTCAGAAAATGGCTTAGTATTGTTGTTTAATGATCAATAGTAGAAAATATCAGATCCTAATTGACTTAGATTTGCTGAACTGATAAAATGACTCCTCTACATTCTTTCCCGTGCGTGGAGCTGCATCGTACTCTAGTACAGAGAGGTATCATTAAATATGCACAGCTAAAAGTGAAACCTAGCATGCATCTAAATATCTAAACCAAAGACCACCCATATACAGACTATATTATCATGCATCTTATATTTTAGCAGTTGTAGATTAGATCTAAGCATGTATTGTTTTTCTATCCAATTCTGTATGTTGAAACAACTTAACAGAAACTAATTATAGCATTAGGTTCGTTTCTTATTTCTGAAGTTGATCATTATGTTAACAACTAGAGTTACCGATCTTTATTAATTATTTCAAAAAAAACAATAGCATGCATTTTGTCTAACCATATTCCCATTTTCTATCTTCTTATTGTTTTAGAATCTGACTAATTTTATACGAATATTGTCTTCACTGTATTATATTGTACAAACAGAAAGAAAGCTAATGTGTTATTTTATCCTTTCATCAGAGGCCCAAAATGGACGAATACAGGAATAAATAGTTAGAATAGAAAAACTGCATATTTATAAGCTATCAAATTATCTGACGATTGCACTGTTATTATGTTTGTTTTTCTAAACTATCAATTGCATGTGATAAAACTTACATCACAGAATACCAAGTTATTAATAGCTAAGGCAAACACAACTTTATTAAACTGACAGATTAAATTGTAATATCTATACTCCCTAGCTGGGGTCAACAGGTTTTCAAAATATTATTATTTATAAACATTTAAACAGTTGCCAAATCAAAGGTTTCATTACCATAGAAACTTTAATTGCAGAATCAAGAGTTGTTATTCTTAGTCATTTAAAACATCAATATAGACCTGTAGATTTCATTCACATCGACAGCTAGGGTTTAACGTTATCACTTATGCTTCCCAAACAAAACCACATCCTTTCTATTTCTCGACGTATAGCCACATTTTAATTAAACAACTGAAAACATGCCTTTCGATCCTTGGATCTAAGTTCAAGAATGGGAGGATCGAAAAACATTATATGTAGACATAAAACCCAAAATATATTAAACAACTTTTAGATATAGATACAAAAATGAGAATACCAATTCACCAAACATAGCCATTAAACCCTGAAATATTGTCATTTCCATTTAAAATAATAGTAGTTACACCCTATGGTCGCCACTATCTTTTGCTGGAGGTTCCTTTCGAAACCCCATGCCATTTATACACACAACAAATACT
Source organism: Larix kaempferi (assembly GCA_027924585.1). Classification (NCBI taxonomy): domain Eukaryota; kingdom Viridiplantae; phylum Streptophyta; class Pinopsida; order Pinales; family Pinaceae; genus Larix; species Larix kaempferi. The sequence goes on along the minus strand of BSBM01000195.1, from coordinate 30,336,026 downwards.
GAAACAAAGTTATTGTCAACGTATCTCCTCATGCATCAACCCAGAAGTACTCAAAACATTAAGACATAAACGGAATGATGCAAGACAATTTGCAAACACAAGGGTTCAACCCTGCTAAACTCACCGAGCCCAAGAATGGCCAGCCACATATTTTAAACATTTACATCAGCTATTCTATCAACAAAACTCAAAACTGAAGGTTGCCCAAATGCTCCAGGCGAGACAAAGCCACTGCCGCGAAGGCATGCTACCAGCACTTGCTCATCAAGTCCAATTCCAGGAGAACCATTAAGGAGGGATACCACCGAAGCTTACCAGTGGGTTTCTTCCCATGCAACTATTCCGACACCCTGTGGATTCACCGAGGGTTACCTTCCAATAGCCATACAACAAGTTAAGCATCGGATCATGAGGTAGAAACACATGCAACCAAGAATAGTAGGAAAACCTTTGCAATGTTACATTACCTGAGTTGTGACAGAGTTTTTGATGTAGCAAGCATCCATCCACTATGAAGTAGATGCACCCAGCTCGAAGACCATGATGAGGGATCCCTCCCAAAAAATTCCAACTCAATTGAAAAACCCAGACTTGCAAGCTACGGCACATAGATGCACTCATCCCCCCTGTAGATTACCACACCATCGTTCCAAACTTGGCTTGCAAGGATAACCTTTACTTGTAGACCCAGGATTGCTACTGGTCTTAGGATCGAGCCCGAGTGAGGCTAGAAAAACCAGCAAACCCTAAGTAACTCTTAGCCAGTTGGCCTCACCTCCCAAACCCTACCACCGAACAAATTACAAAGAAATGTTACAAAGAATCCATAAGTTACGCGAGGGTTCAGCTCATCCCAATACACAATGATCAACAACGGAGATCCATCCTCATCAAGCCACAATTGAAGGTGGCAGGAGTAGCATTAATAGCTCATCTACCACCCAAGCCACGGAGTTGCCATATGGGTTGATAGCGGGGCAGGAGGCCGTTACAACTCACCATTTGCCAAACCTTATCATGCCGAAACATCCACATAGACGTGCATGTAACACTATCCCTAACATGGTGGCCAGGCACAATAATTGCAAACCAAATCATTTATTACACCCTCGATTCATATGCAGGCTTTTATAGGGCCATCATTCCACCTGCCAACCCATACGAATCAACATTAAAAGCTGTAACATGTAAATATTATCAAGCTATAATGATATCCGATAGCATATAACAAATGTCTCATATGATCCATATAATCAATTCGAAACATATTCATAGCATATGATTATCCACTAAGGTCATGAGCAATCATAGGCCATGGTTTGAGTCCGCCCTTCACATAAAGTCTTTTCTATAGTTCACTATAGGGATCGTTGTAGGGTTTGTAAAGCTCGTCCACACCTTAAGTTATATAAACACACCGATAGGGTATGGTTTCCACCCAAGGACCCCTCGCACACATTGCATGATAGGGTATTAATACTTAAAGCGTCACCATTTTAATTGCCTAGGCAATAGAGTTTAGAACCATTTTGTCAATCTCTCCAGAGTATGACTTAAGACCTGCGTCCTTGTCATCAACCTGTGACCGCCATTATTATAAAAAGAATTACTTAACAACCATAAGGCATTCATGGAATGACCTTACATAAATTCACCAGCACTTAATGGAAACATTCACAACAAACACACCCTGAAATAGATGTTATCTACAGTCTTGAGAGAGATAGGTTCATCTTACAGAATTGGAAGGAGATCATACCTGTAGCATCAAAATTCATAAGCAGTTTCAATTTCTATCACGGTTATTAAACTCCTTGAATTTTATCACTATTTACCAGTTGTGAATCTGCGCATGAAGTACGAGTGCAATGCTTTAGCGGAGTAGCTAAGTAAGCCTCGGGGAACCTCGTCGGACCCCTTTCATCATCATCCAGAAAATTTAAACTGTCAGCACTTGTCAAAAGAATTCTATTTTCCAATGCATTATAAATTTTCAGTCATTCCATCATACGAATAAAGTACATAATCATCAATTGATTTTCATGACACCATTAAAAGACAAAAGACACAACCATTAAATTGTTCCTACCAAGCGACACTTTTATTGATTGCTGAATATTGATTATTATTATTTCCGCATTTTACAATATTAGCCCTTTTTTTGGCGATTTAAAAAATTTTAAATTTTATGAAAATATCAGGATGTTACATGTGGTATCAGAGCTCATGTTCTAACTCTAGGCCTAAAGACGGTCCAAGAAACACGCAAACAAAAGATTTATGACTAAGAAAATTTTTGCTAACTCAAGTTTAAATTATTTTGTTGTATACATAAAAATTTATTTGATTACAGATATGGAAGGATCAACTGAACACATAAGGGGCATATTTTCACCAAATAGCCCAAGTATGTAACAACAATTCCATGGCATTTGGGGTAATGATTCATCAGAATTATTGCATGCTTTTTCATGAATTAAAAGCAAAGATCCAGTCAGTAAAATAGGATAATGAAAGAATCCTGCAAACACAGGAAGAATTGAAGTAAGCACTGTTTGACCAATATCCAAAATATGAACAGAACTTGGAACATACTTCTGAAACTAAAGAGCTATCACAGGAAGGAAAGAACAAACAAACTAAAACAGCTAAAGAAAACAACAACTCAACATCATCAAGAGCTACTAAACAACCACATAAAAAGAAGCATAACTACTCTAGTGATAGCAGTGAAAGAGACTGTAAGACAAAAAGAAAAAGGAATCGACAGTATGAATAGATATCTGGTGAATTCAAGAAAATCAAACCCCCAATTTTCAATGGTGATACAGAAAAGGGAGAGACGGCAGAAGCATGGCTATCCGGCATGAAAAAGTATTTTCAGATCTACGACTACTCGGAGTCCTTGAAGGCGAAGATGGCAATTTATAATCTGACCGGGAAGGCAGATATTTGGTGGCAATACCTTAAAAAGGTAAAAGGTGTAAAAGACCGAGATGTGAGTTGGAGTACTTTTAAAAGACACTTCAAGAAGAAATTCTTATCTGAGCAGTATTATGAAGAAAAATCCAAGGAATTTTATGATCTGAAACTGGGAACGATGAATATGAAAGAACTGAACAACAAGTTTTTAAGTCTGCTAAGATATGTTTCGTATATGGTGCAAGAAAAACCGAAGGTCCAGAGGTACCTAGGTTGTCTACCTTTTCACATCAAGGAGAGGATAGAGTACAATAACCCTAAGACCCTAGAGGAAGCAATGAGGAAAGCCACCTTTTGCTTTGACCAGAATAAGAGAAGAGAAGGGGTACCTAGCTGGAAAAACTCAAAACCTAGTAAATTTGAACAAAAAAAGAATAATTTTAGATATGGCGGCAATTCCAGTTTTTAGAAGGAAAATTTTTAGAATAAAAGATTTCAGCAGAACAGAAATAATCAGCAGCAGAAATTTACAGCACCCAAAAATGTCCCCAATGTTTCCAGGACCAATGAACAAAATCCACCTATAAAATGCTTTTAGTGCCAAGGTCCCCATTATGCCTCATACTGTCCCCTCAGGAAACAGGCGGCCAATCATATTCACTCCATACAGTCTGAAGTTACTGTAGGAGATGTGGCAAGAGAACTACCCAGAATTAGTGCAGCATTAGACAACCGGCAAGCAAAACACCAAGTCTCAATGGTGGATGTCGAAGGTATGCTGCAAAACCACCGTGTTTCTATTTTAATTGATCTCGGTGCTAGTTTAAGTTATATATCACCAGTTGTGGTAGAAAGACTTAATTTGAAAATAGAGAAATTTGATAAATTCTGGTTAGTTAGATTAGCGACAGGAACAAAAAGGAAGGTTTTTGAATTTGTGGAAAATTGTGCTTTATCTATGAATCAGCTAACAATGCAGGTTAAGCTAAATATTCTTCCATTAGGGTCGTATGACATCCTAATCGGTATGGATTGGTTAAAAACCCATCGGGTCATTCTGAACTGTTATGAAAAAAGCTTCAATTGCCTGGATGATGAAGGAAAGACAACAGAGGTAAAAGGCATCCACAGAAAAACATCCGTTCGACAGATTTCAACCATGCAAGTAAAAAGGGCAATTAGAAAAGGGTGTCAAATGTTTGCTGTGAATGTGGTGCATGATGAGATAAGTTCTAAGGAGGACAAACTGAAAATGGAAGACATACCTGTCTTGCAGAACTTCCAAGCTATTTTTCCTGAAGAGATCCGAGACTTACCTCCCAAAAGGGACCTAGATTTTACTATTGAATTAATATCTAGAACTGTACCAAGTTCTAAAGCTCCATACCGGATGAATATACTGGAGGTAAATGAGTTAAAATCACAGATGAAGGAGCTGATCGATAAAAAATATATAGGACCCAGCGTGTCCCCTTGTGGAGCACCGTTCATTTTTGTTAAGAAGAAGGATGGTACCCTAAGGCTTTGTATAGATTATCGTCAACTGAATAAAATGGTGATCAAGAATAGCTACCCGCTGCCCCGCATTGACGATCTCTTTGACCAGCTACGCAGAGCAACAATGTTTTGAAAGATCGATTTATGATCAGGATATCATCAGGTCCATGTGAAGGATGAAGACATTTTCAAAACAACCTTTATAACTCGTTATGGACACTATGAATTCGTTGTCATGCCGTTTGGACTAACTAATGCACCTATTGTGTTTATGTGCTTAATGAACAAAATTTTGCACAAGTACTTAGATAAGTTTGCAATTGTGTTTATCGATGAAATTTTGGTATATTCTAAGAACAAGGAAGAGCATGATGAACATCTACATATCATTCTGTAAGTTCTGAGGGAACACCAGTTGTATGCAAAATTCAGCAAATGTCATTTTTACAAAGACAATATTCAGTACTTGGGACACATAATCTCTGAGGAAGGGATTGCGGTGGACCTTGTCAAGATAAAGGCCATTAATGAATGGTCGGTTCCTAAACATGTGACAAATGTGCGATCGTTTATGGGCATCACTGGTTACTATAAAAAATTCATTGAAGGGTTTTCCAGGATTGCAAACCCCATAACGTCGCTATAGAAAAAGGGAAAGAAGTTTGTTTGGGACCAAAAGTGTCTAGACAGTTTGGCAAAATTAAAAGAATTATTGACTTCAACACCTATTTTGAGGATTGCAGATCCTAATAAAGATTTTGTAGTATGCACAGATGCATGCAATGATGGACTTGGAGGATTCCTAATGCAGGAGGAACATGATGTAGCATACAAATCAAGAAAACTGAAAATTCATGAGAAGAAGTATTCCACCTACGACCTAGAATTGCTAGCAGTGATTCATGCCTTAAACATGTGGCGTCACCACCTTATCGGCAGAAAATTTACCTTGATGACAGATAATATGGGGCTGAAATATTTGTTTGATCAAACAAATTTTAATGCCAGGAAATCCAGATGGCTAACTTTTCTGAGTGAGTATGATTTTGAAATTCAGCACATTAAAGGGAAGGAGAATAAAGTGGCCGACACATTAAGTCATAATGCAAGAATACATTTTGTTTCAGCCATCAACACATATGCAATAGATTTGGAGAAACAGATTCTCAAAGGAATCAAGGAGGATGACAAATACAAAAAATTACAAGAAAGGACAGCAGAAAACAACTCTGAAAATTCTGTAACAGATTTCAGTTTGAAAGAAAATGGCTTACTGCTTTACAAAAATAGATTGTACATACCAAACGTACTAGTAGGAAAAAATTTTATATTCGATGAGACGCACTAAAGCCACTATTCTTGCCACCCAGGTTACCATAAAACCATCATAATGCTAAGGAAGGAGAACTAATGGCCCAGGATGAAGGATGAAGTAGCGGAGTATATAGCTAAGTGTTTTTACTGTCAAAAAGTGAAGGTGGAACATCAGCATAGATTGCCTATACCCAGCTGAAAATGGGAAATCATAAGTATAGATTTCATCATTGGGTTACCAAAGAATAGAAAACAACACGACTCCATCATGGTGGTAGTAGACAAACTTAGAAAGGCAGCCCATTTTATCCCTATCAAAACTACCCATAAAGCCCCTGATATTGCAGAAATTTTTATGAAACAGGTTTTCCAACTACATGGCATACCCAAGGTAATAGTTTCAAACCGAGATTCGAAGTTCACAGGTAATTTTTGGAGGTCTTTGTTCAAGGGGTTAAACACCACCTTAAATTTCAGCACTGCATTCCATCTGCAAACACACCGATAGACGAAAAGGGTGAACCAAATATTTGAAGATATGCTCAAGTTGTATGTTAAGGATCAGCCTGGCAAGTGGCAAGACTACTTTCATTTAGCAGAGTTTGCATATAATAATCACTACCATGCCTCATCCAAACTTAACCCATTTGAGATCCTTTACGGAAGAAAGTGTAACACACCAGTGTCATGGAGTGATCCGGTTAGCAGGGTCACCTTAGGGCCTGAATTGTTGCAAGAATTAGAATCAATCGTGAAACAAATACAAGGGAATCTTAAAGATGCCAAGGATAGACAGAAAAGTCAAGCAGACCTTAAAAGAACTCATAGAGAGTTCTAGGTTGGTGAACATGTTTTTCTTAAGGTAAGGCCTAAAAAGAGCTCCTTAGAATTGGGAAGCTGTGCCAAACTGGCACCGAGGTATTGTGTTCCTTTCGAAATCCTGTCCAGGGTTGGACCTGTGGCATATCAATTAGCCCTACCTTCAAACCTCAAATTCCATAATGTTTTTCACATTTCATTTTTAAAGAAATATGTGCATGATCCTAATCATGTTGTAAATTGGAAAAATTTTCAGGTGGAACAAGGCGGCGATTTTCCAAAGGAACCGGATTGTATTCTCGCAAGGAAACAAACTCTACTCCGGAACCGCACGGTTGGCCAAGTAAAAGTGCAATAGAAGCACTATAGCCCAGCAGAGGCTACCTGGGATTTGGAGACTAGTATGTGGGCTGCATACCCAACTCTGTTCCAGGAACACTCAATGAGTGAATAAAGCAACATCGAGGTCGATGTTGAGGCTTAAGGGGGGGTGTATGTCACCTACCCAATTTTTGAGAATAATTATTTTCTACCATTATTCTTTTTGCAAAAAAAATACTTTGTGTTAAATTATAATTACAAGTTTGTAATTATGACCAAGTAGGTCAAAATTGAATGTAATGACTCGTTATTATTATTTAATAAATGAAAATGGGAGACAAACACTCAAGAAAGCTGTTACAAGAGTATCCACTATCCAACTATGAGGAATGGAAGCTGCTGGAAGGATTGGGAAAGATGGAAGCATTTGCACTCTACCATTAGCTATTGGTATGGGACACCTCCCCCTAATTTTGTGGCATTTCCCTCTCTAGGTGGGGAGAGGTGAGTAGGCAACTCACTAATGACCAGGTAATTACCAAAGGCCAAAGCAGCCTATAAAAGGAAATTCGAAAGGAGCAGGCAGCTCTTACAATGTTTTCTGCAGAAACATACATCAAGCTCATCAGGTGATGGCTGAGAGATTCGAATAGGGGAGGCTATGGAGAGTGCAAGTGTAAGTCTGTAAATGTTATGAGAAGGACAGACCAGAGGTGCTACTGCTAATCCCATGGAATTACTAAGCCTATAAGGATGGATATATAAATTTTCTTGCTCCTTCAAGTTGAAGTTCTAAGCTGCAGAACCTTCTTCCTCCTGGTGGATCAGTGGATAAGCTCGTGGGTCCTAAGGAAGACATCTTGTCTGTTTGGGAGCAGGTTGGGTGGAACAGGTTTCTAGAGTGATTTGTTCCTCCCATTACACTCAGGTTCTATTATGTTGTGTTTTCTTTGTCAAATCTCATGGATGCTCTCAGAAAATGGCTTAGTATTGTTGTTTAATGATCAATATAGTAGTAGGTTCTTTTCTTATTTATGAAGGTGATCATTATGTTAACAACTAGAGTTACCGATCTTTATTAATTATTTCAAAGAAAACAATAGCATGCATTCTGTCTAACCATATTCCCATTTTCTATCTTCTTATTATTTTAGAATCTGATTGATTTTATACGAATATTGTCTTCACTATATTATATTGTACAAATAGAAAGAAAGCTACTGTGTTATTTTTTTCTTTTCATCAGAGGTCCAAAATGGACGAATACAGTAATAAATAGCTAGAATAGAAAAACTGCATATTCAAAAGCAATCAAATTATATGACGATTGCACTGTTATTATCTTTGTTTCCCTAAACTATCAATTGCATGTGATAAGACTTACATCATAGAATACCAAATTATTAATAGCTAGGGCAAACTTAGCTTTATTAAATTGACAGATTAAATTGTAATATCTCTACACCCTAGCTGGGGTCAATAGGTTTTCAATACATTATTATTTATAAACATTTAAACAGTTGCCAAATCAAAGGTTTCATTACCATAGACACTTTAATTGCAGAATCAAGAGTTGTTATTCTTATTCCTTTAAAAAATCAATATAGACATGTAGATTTCATTCACATCAACAGCTAGGTTTTAATGTTATCACCTACGCTTTCCAAACAAAACTACATCCTTTCTATTTCTCGGCGTATAGCCACATTTTAATTAAACAACTGAAAAGATGCCTTTCGATCCTTGGATTTGAGTTCAAGAATGGGAGGATCGAAAAACATTATACGCAGACATAAAACCCAAAATATATTAAACGTCTTTTAGATACAGATACAAAAACGAGAAGGCCAATTCACTAAACATAGCCATTAAACCCTTAAATATTATCGTTTCCATTTAAAATAACAGTGGTTACACCCTACAGTCGCCACTATCTTTTGCTGGAGGTTCCTTTCGATACCCCACACTATTTATACACACAGCAAATACTGAAACAAAGTTACCGTCAACGTATCTCCTCATGCATCAACCCAGAAGTACTCAAAACATTAAGACGTAAACAAAAAGATGTAAGACGATTTGCAAACACAAGGGTTCAACCCTGGTAAACGCGCCGAGCCCAGGAATGGCTAGCCACATATTTTAAACATTTACATCACCTATTCTATCAACAAAACTCAAAATTGAAGGTTTCCCAAATGCTGCAGGCAAGACAAAGACTCTACCGTGAAGGCTTGCTACCAGCACTTGCTCATCAAGTCCAATTCCAGGAGAACCACTAAGGAGGGATACCACCGAAGCTTACCGGTGGGTTCGCTTAGGTTCTCTTCCCCTGCAACTATTCCGGCACCCTGTGGATTCGCCGAGGTTTACCTGCCAACAGCCATACAACAAGTTAAGCATCAGATCATGAGGTACAAACACATGCAACCAAGAATAGTAGGAAAACCTTTGCAATGTTACATTACCTGAGTTGGGATAGAGTTTTCGACGTAGGCAACATCCATCCACTGTGAAGGAGATGCACCTAGTTCGAATACCACGATGAGGGATACCCCCGAAAAACTTCCAACTCAATTGAAAAATGTAGACTTGCAAGCTACAGCAACACAGATGCACTCATCCCCCCTGTAGATTACCACACCATCGTTCTAGACTTGTCTTCCATGGATAACTTTTACTTGCAGACCCAGGATTGCTACCAGTCTCAGGATCGAGCCCAAGGGAGGCTAGAAAAACCAGCAAACCCTAAGTGCCTCTCGGCTGGTTGGCCTCACCTCCCAAACCCTATCACCGAACAAATGACCAAGAAATGTTACAAAGAATCCATAAGTTACGCGAGGGTTCAGCTCATCCCAATACAAACTGATCAACGGTGGAGACTCATCCTCATTAAGCCATGATGGAAGGTAGTAGGAGTAGCATTAATAGATCATCTACCACCCAAGCCATGGAGTTTCCATATCGGTTGATAGTAGGGTAGGAGGCCGTTACAAATAAGCATTTTCCAAACCTTATAACGTCGAAACATCCACATAGACGTGCACGTAATACTATCCGTAACATGGTGGCCAGGCACAATAGTTGCAAACCAAATCATTTATTACACCCTCGATTCGTATGAAGGCTTTTGCAGCGCCATCATTCCACCTTCCAACCCATACGAATCAACGTTAAAAGCTATAACATGTAAATATTATCAAGGTATAATGATATCCAATAGCATATAACCAAGGTCTCAGACAATCCATATAATCAATTCAAAACATATTCATAGCATATGAATATCCACTAAGGTCGCGAGCAATCAGAGGCCGTCATTTGACTCTGCCCTTCACATAAAGTCATTTATATAGTTCACTATAGGGATCGTTGTAGGGTTCATAAAGCTCGTCCACACCTTAAGTTATATAAACACACCGCTAGGGTATGGTTTCCACCCAAGGACCCATCACACACATTGCATGGTAGGGTATTAATACTTAAAGCGTCACCATTTTAATTACTGAGGCAATAGAGTTTAGAACCATTTTTTCAATCTCTCCATAGTATGACATAAGACCATGTGTCCTTGTCATCAACATGTCACCGTCATTATTATAAAAATAATTACTTAACAGCCGCAAGGCGTTCATGGAATGACCTTACGTAAATTTACCAATACTTAATGGAAACATTCACAACAAACACACCCTGAAATAGACATTATCTGCAGTCTTGAGAGAGATAGGTTCATCTTATAGAATTGGAAGGAGATCATACCTGTAGCATCGAAATTCATAAGCAGTTTCAACTTCTATCACGCTTAGTAAACTCCTTGAATTTTATCGCTATTTCTTACCTACGAATCTGTGCATGAAGGACAAGTGCAACGCTTTAGCATAGCAGCTAAGTAAGACTCGGGGCACCTCGTGGGACCCCTGTCATCATCATCCAGAAAAGTTAAACTATCAGCACTTGTCAAAAGAATTTTGTTTTCCAATGCATCATAAATTTTAAATCATTCCAGCATACGAATAAAGTACATAATCATCAATTGATTTTCATGACGTCATTAAAAGACAAAAGACACAACCATTAAATTGTTCCTACCAAGTGACACTTTTATTAACTGTTGAATATTGATTATTATTGTTTCCGCATTTTACAATATTAGCCCTTTTTTTGGCGATTTAAAATTTTTAAAATTTTATAAAAATATCGGGAGTCATTTTATCAGTTCAGAAATTTAAAATCAATCGAGATCTAACATTTTACTGTTACTGGTCATTAATAATATTTATAGGCCATTTTCTGAGAGAATTCATAGGATTGGAAACATAAAAACAAAAGAAAAGAACCTGAGTGTGATAGGAGGAACAAATCACTCAAGAAGCCTGTTCAACCCAACCTGCTCCTAAGCAACCAAGATGTCTGCCTTAGGACCCCCGAGCCTGTCCACTAATCCACTAGGAGGAAGGAAGTTCAAAAGCTTAGGGTCTCTACTTGCAACAACAAGAAAATTTATCCAGCCTTATAGGCTTAGTAGTCAATAGGACCTGCACTAGCACCTCTGTTCTATCCTTCTCATAATATTTGCAGACTTATACTCACACTCTCCATAGCCTCCCTATTCGAATCTCTCAACCATCACCTGATGCACGTGAGGAATGTTTTTGCAGAAAATATTGTAAGAGCTCCCTGCTCAATTCGAATTGCCTTTTATAGGCTGCCTAGGTCATTTTGTAATTAACTGGTCATTAGTGAGCTACCTGCTCACCTCCCTCCACTTGGAGGGGGAAATGCCACAAAATTAGGAGGAGTTGTCTCATACCAATAGCTAATGGTAAAGTGCAAATGCTGCCATCTGTCCTAATCCTTCTAGCTACTTCCATTCCTCCTAGTGGGCCAGTGGACACTCTTGTAACGGCTTTCTTGAGTGTTTGTCTCCTATCTTTATTTATTAAATAATAATAATGAGTCATTACATTCATCTTTGACCTAATTGGTCATAATTACAAAACCTGTAATTATAATTTAACACAAAGTATTTTGAAAAAAGGATAATAGTAGAAAATAATTATTCTCAAAGTTAGGGTAGGTGACACACACCCCCCTTTAAGCCTCAACATCATCCTCGATGTTGCTTTATTCACTCCTTGAGTGTTCCTAGAATAGAGTTGGGTATGCAGCCCACATACTACTCTCCAACTCCCAGGTAGCCTCTACTAGGCTAAACTGCTTCCATTGCACCTTTAATTGGCAAACCGTTCGGTTCCGGAGTAGAGTTTCTTTCCTTGCGAGAATATAGTCCAGTTCCACCTGAAAGTTATTTCAATTTACAACATGAGTAGGATCATGTACATATTTCTTTAAAAATGAAATGTAAAAAACACTATGGACTTTGAGGTTTGAAGGTAAGGCTAATTGATATGCCACAGGACCAACTCTAGACAAGATTTCAAAAGGACCACAATACCTGGGTGCCAGTTTGGCACAGCTCCCCAATTTTAAGGAACTTTTTTTCGGCCTTACCTTAAGAAAAACATGTTCACCAACCTAGAACTTTCTATGAGTTCTTTTAAGGTCTGCTTGACTTTTCTGTCTCGCCTGGGAAGCTTTAAGATTTCCTTGTACTTGCTTCACGATTAGTTCTAATTGCTGCAACAATTCTGGCCCTAAGGTGACTTTGCTAACCGGATCACTCCATGACACCGGTGTGTTACACTTTCTACCATAAAGAATCTCAAATGGGATAAGCTTGGATGATGCATGGTAGTGATTGTTATATGCAAACTCTACTAAATTCAAGTAGTCTTCCCACTTACCAGGTTGATCCTTAACATACATTCTGAGCATATCTTCTAATATCTGGTTCACCCTTTCAGTCTGTCCATCTGTTTGTGGATGAAGCGCAGTGCTGAAATTTAAGGTGGTGTTTAACCCCTTGAACAAGGACATCCAAAAGTTACTTGTGAACTTTGAATCTCGGTCTGAAACTATTACCTTGGGTATCCCATCCAGTTGGAAAACCTGCTTCATAAAAAATTCTGTGATATCAGGAGCTCTATGGGTAGTTTTGACAGGGATAAAATGGGTTGCTTTGCTAAGTTTGTCTACTACCACCATGATGGAGTCTATAGCTAGGGTTTTCACCCTAGCTTGTGCAAATGAGCACCTACTAAGGAGAATGGACTCCTTAGTAGCAGTTCAATAAATTGTAAATTAATGTGCTAAAACAATATGAATTCTAAACTAGCATGATCATTAACAAACATAACAAAAAAAATGAAAATATAAATGGTCTTTTGTATTAAAGATTATACCTTCAATGTGAAGGTTGGTGAAGTTCTTACAATGGTCCAAGAGGGTTGCTCCAAACTCCATCTTTGCTCCTTCTCTTTCTCCAAAGGGTGGAAATGGGCCAAAGGGGCACTCAAGGGTGAAAATAGCTCAAGGGTGAGCTAGGGTTTCAAGAGTGAAATTTGGCAGAGTAAGGGTGTATTTGACTGTGGATATGAAATGAGGGGTCTCCATCACCTATTTATAGGTTTTTAGTGGTGGAGTGCTGGCCCATGGTTTTGGGAACCATATTGTTTAGGTCAGCTGTATAGGGTTTTTTCTTCCTTTTTTCCTCTTTTTCCTCTTTTTTTATATTTTTTATTCCCTTTTTAGAGGGTTTTTGCTATTTTGGAGGAATTTTGGATAATTTTGGGGGAAAAGGGGGTTTTTAGCCTTTTGGAGGCTTTTTTGATGGTTTTGTGGCCTTTTGGAGGCTTTTTAATGGGATTTTAAGGTTTTGAAGGTAAATATGGTAGGAAATATGGACAAATGAGTCATGTAATGGGGTAGATGAGGTAGTGAGCACTTTTTGGGTGTTAACAGATTGCCCCCTAATGTGTGAGGGAAGGAGCTCATCGTATGGCCGATAGACATCATAAGTCTTGTATGGTTTTCCTGGGGTGTGGAGAAGAGAAGTAACGAACTAGAGCCCGAAACAACGGTCCTGAACAAACTGCAAAAACTGAAAGTAAATGACCTCAATAATGAATGAGGAATAATCTAAACATATGGACGAGGCGGGCACTCCCATGCTCGTATCAAGATATAGAACAATAATAACAATGGGTTCCAAAATATGGGGACCTGAAACATATACATGGCCCCAAATAATGAATGAGGAATAATCTCAATATATAGATGAGGCGGGCATACCCATGCTCATATAAAGATACATAAAAAATGACTGTGAGGCCCGAAAAGGGGGACCTGTAGGATACATAGAGAACCATTGTGTACATCATATTGCTGGGCTGACCATGTCTGAGCTGAAGAAATGATACACTGGAATGACAACAGTGCTACTGAGTGTGGTACCAGAGGAACTGATGAGCTGCTGGATCACAGTGACAAGGGGTGATACTCTAAATTGTACACTGAACTGGAATTGAACTGGGTACTCAAGGAAGCATATAACTGGATGGCTTCCGAATACAATCGCCAGTGCAACTCGGACATCCACGGGAACATATAACTGGGCATTCCAAAGTGACTAACCAATGTGCTAGAGTCGGGGGAAATCAGGGGTCTTCGACCAATAATTGAAGGGATATATACCCTGCACGATTCTCAATGATGCGATCAAAGTGTTGAAGTCGAGCATGTGAGAAACAACCACTGGGAGAGGCAATGATGACTCCTCTCAAAACCGTCTGTAGGCACTCACCACAGATGGTGATGGGTCCAAGGCGCAGGGACCTCTGGGTCTATCCTATGGAATAGAGGGGTTGTCGTTGATAGAGGGAGACCTGCAACTAGCAAGGCAATGATGTTTCCTTGATAGGAGTGCGAGGTAGAGAACCGAAGTGTGATAGTACTGATGGTAGGACTGACATACTGTGGGGGATATCTGGGCAAGTAGAGTGGGTGGACTCAAACTTCCTTTGATCAGAGTATGATGGTGGGGACAATCGGGCAGCATATGAAACTAACTGAGGGGAAAGGGATCATAGCTGTAATGGATCGAGGATAGTGACTGGGATGAGGGATACTCAAGTTGGTGTAAAATGGCAGGAGACTGTAGAATAATATGAACAAAGGCGACTTGATTGGGGGTGCTGCCGAGATGATCGATCATAGTTCCAGGAGGTACGGGGGGACTTCTTCATGGGTTAAGGAACTAGAAGAAGTGTGTGTAAAATGGTACTGTCGTGTGGATTTATACGAGCCTAGGACAGTTCATGCTCGTGATTGATTTCAACTTTAAGGAGTCTGAAAGTGATAAGAAGACTCTGAAATAATGGAATGGTACCGTCGTGTGGATTTGTACGAGCCTAGGACGGTGCATGCTCGTGGTTTCTTTCAATTTTAGAGAGTCTGAAAGCGATAAGAAGACTCCAGGGGGTTTCTTTTTTTGTGTGTTAGTCTCCAAGGCCCGAAGAAGCATAAAAGGATGCAATGAAGAACTCTTCTAGTCGGTGTGACTAGAGTATTCCTTTTTCGTAATTAGTCTACCAGGTCCGGAAAAGGGTTAAACTTATACCAGATAGACGCCGTTTTAGGTACTTTAATGAGCATGAAAGGAAGCAAGATTGCTCAGAAATATTTTCATTGTTTTAGGAGTCAGAAAAGCGCTTAACAGAAACTCCCTAAGTGCCTTTTTCGTAAAGGACTTGTCCGACCCGAAAAAGGGATAAAATTATACCAAACAAAAGGAATGGCCAAGCAAGGAGGAAGTGCTCAATCAAGGAACATTGATATGACCAAGAATGAGGGTAGGGGGGAGCACTGGTGGGCCTCCTTACGGGATAATGAATGGTGGAAAAATAATGAAATAATTGCAGTATGACAGGAGTGAATGGCTCATGTAAAAATGTGGAACAATCCGATGGCGGCCGATGTGTCGCGCAAACCGAGGCAGCAATGTGTCGGGACACAATGTTGAAACTGTACCAAGTGAGAGCAAGAAATGATCTCAAGCATCATCACAAGCTCGAAAAAATGAATCTGGCAATATAAAAAGTGTCAAAAATGGATAACGGCTGATGTGGCACGCAAACCGAGGTGACGGGGAGCATTTTGGAAAAATACCCAAAAAAAGGGTGAGAGCGAGAAATGATCTCAAGCATCATCACGGGCATGGAAAAATGAATCTGGAAATATAAAATATACCAAAAATGGAGAGTAGCCGAAGTGGCACACAAATTGAGGCGACGAGTGGTGTCTAAAAAATGCTCAAAAAATGACGTGGAAAAACTAAGAGAACAAGTTGACCATCATGATGGTCACGTCGTGCTGATTCTAGTGGTGGAAACGGTTCGAAAAATGGACTCCGTATGGGTTAAGAATGGCCAAAACAAGAAAAAGTCAATTGACTATAAATAGTGAGTGGGCCCAACATGACAAGTGTCATTTGTACTTATTGACTTTGACTAGTGATCATAGTTGACCAGAGATGAGTTGGTGTTGCTGGACCATCCGACCGGTCGTTTTCAGATCCGGGAGTTACAGGTATTACGAGTGCAGGGGGACAGGTTGGATCTCAACCTTATAGATGTCTACTTCTTGACGGGGTTGCCTTGTCTGGGTAGGGTAGCGGATACGTAGCCACAAGTATCCGCGGATGTAGATATGGAGGATATGCTAGAGCGATACTGTGTTCTAGAGGCGAGGGTGCAGAGGAATGCACTCCGGGTGGTGGACCTTCAGGAGCCAGCAGTATAGGCTATTGCAGCATGCATGGTGCGAGTTTTGGGGGTCCCAGTCACCTGACAAGGTGTCTGGGGACAAGATGCAGCTAGTGGAGCGGGTACTGGATGGTGTCTATTATGCGTGGGGCTAGATGTTCCTCACTTGTGTACAGCGGCAGCTGACATCGGTGAAGGAATCTGGCAAGGGATTCTGTTATGGATCCTTTCTATGTGCCTTCTTCATGGAGTGGGTACCTACACTGCAGCCGCGGGTGTCGGTCAGGGTAGGAGGACCGAGGGAGATGCGCATGGTGAGGTGGGGAGAGACGAGGCGCCACCGGGGTGGTGGTGAGGTGGGTAGATACTTCACTCAGGAGTTGTACCCACAGTGGCTGCAGATGCCGCTGACACTAGATGACTTTCCATACAGAGATATGGACTACACCGGGGATCCGGAGGCACCATGGCCACCAGGGCAGGCATGGGGACTAGATGGTACGTATTTATTTGCTTGCATGTTATGGATGTCAAGTCTTGTGTATGATATGTTTTGTGATATACTATTACTGACTGATGTGTGATCTATAGATGTTGGCCCGAGACCACCACTAGGACATGTAGTGTGTAGGGGGCATGTGGCGGGTACCAGCCCTGCCAGGCTAGGGAAGGTGTGTCGACGGGACGCGAAGGGGACTCTGGAGGCCATACAGACGCTTATGGATCGGTTGCTTGTTGGAGTGATCGATGACGGGTGGCGGGACGTGGATCCGGAGGTGATTCAGGATTGCATGAGGGCACCAAGGGAGTTTCGGTCGATCGCGATCCGGGTGGCCCTCTTGGCGGATAGGGGTCGAGAACAGGAGCCCGTTGGGGATGAGCAACTGCCGGAGGAGGAGCGAGGTGAGGACTCGAAGGAAACTGATGCAGGCAGTGACGCAGGGTATGACTCTCATTAGAGAGTGCAGGGGACTCCCCCCAATTTTGTAGCTACAGCATGTATTCTATGAGGCATAGGGATGTATAGATATTTTATGTATAGCCGAGTACGGGGGTACTCAGAACATGTGTAGCATATGGACATGTATTTTTTGATATATATATATATATATATATATGCACATGGATGCACCTTTTTGCTATGATGATTTAGTGTACGCATGTGGATGCGCTTATGGTTTGTTATATGTTGGTACTGCACGTGGATGCAAGTAGTATAGAATGATGGGCACATGGATGCCCCTTTTGTATTGTATGTGATGCAACATGATGTAGGTAGGATTAGGCACGTGGATGCCCCTTTATATGAATGTGTTTTTATTTTTTATTACACATGGATGCAAATGTTTATGTGATGATAGGCACGTGGATGCCCCTTGCAATCTTTTTGGGTTTTTATATATTTTTGATGAGATGCTATGGGATGATGATGCATGATGGAGGTTTTACATGGTTTGATTGAGGTGCCAATCTAGGATGTTGTTAGCCATTTGATCTGCGACACTATTCTGAGCTCTGGGGATATGGGTGGATGTTATGGATTCAAATTGGTGGCTGAGTTGTTTTGTGCGTAGGAATTTTCTAAAGAGGTAGGGATCACGCACCTAATAGCAGTTGTTGAGCTGGGAGACAAGTAGTTGGGAGTCAAGGAACACATGAAGGTGACATATGCCCATCTAGAGGGCAGCACTCAGGAGACCAGTCACAGCATCATACTCCGCCTGGTTATTTGTAACAGAGCCTATACACATTCCGTCAAGGTGAAGAAACTCATGTGAAGGGGAATATAAGACCCATGCTGCAGAAGCTAGGTTGGGAGACCAGTGGCTCGCTCCATTGGCGAAGCCAATGTAATGAGGTGGAATATGGTCCATTTGTGATCATGCAAAAATGATGAATGTAAGATTGTGGTAAAGAAGGTGAAAAATAAAAAGAGAGCAAATTATACAATGTGGACCAATGGGGTCGCAGGTTTATTTAGGGGTAAAAGCGTTTAAGATACAACCCATTACGAGGTTTGCGGAAAGGGTGAACTTCGGAGTCAGTTAAAATGTACACCCCATTGCTGAGGCAGCTCTACACGATGTAAGGGCCTTGCCACATGGACTCAAACTTCCCTTTACTAGTCTTGTCATGGGCTTGGTCATAGGCGAGGACGAGGTCTCCTTCACGGAAAGTTTGAGGGTGTACATGTTTGTCGTAACCAGCTTTGGAGTGGTTCTTGGTGGCTTCAATGGTCTGGAGAGTGGCACGACGGTCTTCATCAGCTTGTTCTAGTGATAGCAGATGTTGCTCGAGCGGGGAGGTGTCTGGGAGAAGCTCGACGACGATGTGTAAAGCAGGTATCTGACACTCTATGGGGAGGACAGACTCGACACCGTGAACTAAATGAAATAGGGTAAAACTGGTGGTTGTTTTGGTGGATGTACGGTAAGCCCATAAGGCAGGGAACAAAATGTGGTGCCAATTGGACTTATGCCGGTCAATAGTGCGTTGGAGGATGGTTTTGAGAATCTTGTTAATGGCCTTTACTTGGCCGTTCCCTTGGGGGTAGTAAGCAGAGGAACACTGATGTTTGAACTTTCGTAGGGTCGATAACTCACGTCAAATGGAATCTTTGAAGCGTGAACCATGGTCTGAGATCAACTGTTTGGGTACCCCGAATCGAGTGATAACGTGGTTGAAAAAGAAACGGGCAGCGGTGTCAGCAGTACAATTGAAGGTGGGCATGGCTTCGGCCCATTTGGTGAAGTAATGAACGGCGACAATGATATACTTATGGCCATTGGCGGATGGGGGTTTACATTCCATGAAGTCGATGGCCCACTTACAAAAGGGACCAACGGTGACGACGGGGTGTAACGGAGTGGGTGGAGTCCGAGCCTTAGGGGAAAAAAGTTGGCAATTATGGCAATGTTTGACCGCTGTGATGCAGTCTGTAAAGAGTGTGGGCCAGAAGTAACCGGCACGGACAACCTTTTGGGTGGTGGCCATTCCAGAGAAATGGTCGCCGCAGGCACCGCTATGACAGTCATTGAGGACATGTTCGGCTTCCTCTTGTGTAAGACAACGATGAAGAATCGTGTCAACCCCTCACCGATAAAGGACATCGCCTAAGAGGAGATATCAAGAGGCCTAGTGATGGATATGACGACATCCATCATGATTCATGTTGGGTCTGAACTTCTGCGTGCGAAGGTATAGCAAAATATCACCGTACCATGGGTCATCAGACGAGATGGTGAACAAGTGATTGTCAGGTAACTCATCGGAGATTTGGGGGGACGACAGAAGGGAGGGGAGATCAATGATGAGCTGGGCAAGCGTGAGGGATTTAGTGCTCTTAGGGGTTCTGAAAGTGACGTCATATTCCTGGAGGATAATAACCCATTTAGCAACGCGACGTTGCAGGAGCTGCCAGTTTAAGAGATAGACCATGGGGTTGGAGTCGGCGACAACGGTGGTATGACTGAGCAAAATATAGTGTCGCAATTTTTGGATGGAAAAGACCATAGCAAGGGTGAGTCTTTACTCATATGGGTAACGTAGGGGTGGTCTAGACAAGGTCTGGCTGACGTAATAAATGACGTGCTCCTGGCGAGCGGTGTCTTCTTGAACCAGGACTCCGGACATGGCATGCTCGGATGCCAAGACGTAAAGGATGAAGTCCTGAGAGAAATCCAGAGGGGAGATCAAAGGGGCTTGTGTGAGAGCTTTCTTGAGGGCTTCAAATGTAGCTTCCACTTGCTCATCCCAAACAAAGGGTATGTGGGTATGAAGCAGGCGTAAGAAACCATGAACAGTTGTGGCATAGTTGGGAATGAAGCGACGGAGGAAATTAGATCGCCCCTGTAGACTCTGGAGCTACCGAAGCGTGCGAGGAGAGGGAAGGTCTAAGATGGCTTGGACTTTCAGGGGATCAATAGTAATTCCTTTATGGGAAACAATGAAACCCAACAACCGGCTTGGCAGAACGCAAAAGACACACTTGTGTGGGTTCAAGCGGATGTGATATTTGCGATAATGCAGAAAAACTTACTGGAGGTCGTTAAGGTGGTCTGATCGTTTCCAGGAATGAGCTGTAAGGTCATCAAGATAGACTAGCAGGATGTGGACCAAGTCGTGAAAATAATAGGTCATGGCCCATTGGAAGGTGGCACCAGCATTTTTTAGGTCGAAACGCATTACGCGATAGGGAAAGGTGCCCCATGGGGTGGTAAAGGAAGTTTTGTACTGATCCTCCTTACGGATCTGAATCTGGTTGTATCCAGAAAAACTATCCATGAAAGATAGGACTTCATGCCCCGCACATGCATCGATGAGTTGATCAATAAATGGCATGGAAAAGTTGTCTTTGGGACAAGCTCGGTTTAAATCGCGGAAGTCAGTACATACTCGAATGGTGCCTTCCTTTTTGTTAATGGGAACGAGGTTTGAAACCTAGGTGGTATATGCAATAGGATAAATGAATCTTGCTTTGTGATGTTTCTCTACCTCTGCTTTAACAGCAGGGAGCTTGGAAGGATGAATGGGGCGTTGTTTCTGACGAACAGGGGGTACATCAGGCCATGTGTCAATGTGGTGTTCTATAATGGCGGGGTCGAGACCAGGCATTTCGGTATAGGACTAGGAAAAGACATCACGGAATTCTTGGAAAAGTTTTTTGTACTCTCCAATCCCATGCTCACTGCAGGAGGCTCCTAACGTAATGATTTCAAGAGCACCCAGTGGGTCAGATATATCTATGTGGATGACGAGTGAGATGTTGGCCATGTTACCTTCCTCAAAGGCATCAGGAGCAGGAATAGGATCCTTAAACCAGTCGACTTAAGTGGGAAGGAAATCTTTGGACTCAACCGAGAATTGGGTAGCTGTGGTAGAGGGGGGGTCTTCTGGGAGGAAATATGAACGATGGTGCATGTCGTCCTAGGGATAATCCGGGGCAGTGAGAGCCTTTAGAATTTCCTCATCATTGCAGAAACTTTGAGTTGTCAAATCGGTTGACGAGGGAGTGGTACTTGAAGAGATCATATAAATGGTGTTAACCTCGTCGGATGGGGATGATACCGGGGGGTGGATCTCCTCAATTGTGGGGGGGTACCATCTGAAGGTCCAAATTATTCATCTCGTAGAGAGCTGCTCTGTAATCTGGGAGATCAGGACAGTGATGTGAGTAATGGCCATAAATACTGTATATTGCACAAGGGTGGTTGGTATGCAGTGATTTATCACGAGGCTTAGGGGTTGGATCTAGTTAGACAACTGGGATGTTGGGATCTTCGTCAAGCATTTGCATGTGTTCCTGTAATGCAGGTAAGTGTGGACATTGATGAGTCGGATGGCCTAACTCATCACACAACGAGCATTTGGGGGGAGCACGAAACACGGGGGGGGGGGGGGGGGGTTTAACTGCTTTGGGCAGGGGTACAGCAGTGAATGGTTGTGGGCCTCCGCCCCCAGTGGGCTTGATAAGAGGAGGGGGATTCGTTGATGACGAAGGGGTAGTGACACCGGGAGGTGGTTAACAAGTAGTGGAAATGGGTTGCATCGGTTGAAGGACGACATTTGGTGTCGGCGAGGGAACAGGAGGTGAAATATACCACACGAGTAATCCCAAAGTTAACCCGGGGAGGCTGAGAGTAGCCATAACCGAGGTGATTACTACTCCCGATGGAGGGAATAGGAAGGGGATTGTGTGGGTGGGTGTAACACCAATATGACTAGGTACCAATGGTGGTTTGGATAACAAGGGCAGTTGATTGTTGGGTGTTTGTGTATTGTGGGAAAGGGTACATAGGTCAGATACTTCGGTCGCAGGTGACGGGGGAGGAATAGATTGGAATGTGGAGGTCATTGGCGTATCTGAGTAAACTCCAGGTCCCACAGAGGAAACAAATGAGGTAGTGGCACCACCAACAGGTTGTTCAACCATGGGGAGAACATTCTCGGGTGCAGCGGGGGCATTTGGATCATAATAGGTGAGTTGGTCGACCTTGAGCATGCGTCCGTCATGGGGGAACATCATGGTACGAAAAACGGATGAGGGGACCTCCCACATGACATACATGTAGCTGCGGCCAAGTAAGAGGTTATAATCCAGTTGAGCATTGATGACCTCTATGCCAATCAACACGATTTTACCAGCCAACTGGATAGGGACATTAGCTAGGAGACCTTGGGGTTGAGTCGAACGGCCGTCGTAGGCTCGTAATGTAGTGGTGGACTGCTGGAGAGTAGGGGATCCCAACTTCTGCCAAACGAATGTGGACATAACGCATGTAGAGGCACCTTCATCGATGATGCACCGATGGATGACAAGATTCCGAACAGAAACAGAAACTTGGAACGCTAAAGTGGAAGGCAGGCGTGGTTCGGACTGGTCCAAATCGAAAGCCATCAGTTGTGAATCATTTGGGTCAATAGCACCAATGGTGGAGAGAAAAGTCTTGCGCTATGAAGGACAGTTTTTTAAGACTTCTAATGTGGACATGGCTGCGGGAGATTCAACTAATTCATCTACAATGTTGTAATTTGATGCAGCGCGAGCATTGGGGTTATTGTTGATGCAACGAAGTGGGAAGCGAGGTGCTTTAGAGGTGCCATCAAGTGGAGCCGGAGGTATACACAACGTCTGATCAGTGGGATGAGCACTAGTATTTTTGTTGGTGGGAGAGGCTTCATGGGTGGAGCCATATTGGTTCCGATGGGTGTGGAGGTTGACATCAGTGGATGACATAATCAAAAAGTGGTGAGTACCTGAGTCGAACATGGGTTGATCAGGAGCGGCATAAGTGATCTGTTGTTATGGGGGCATGTTGCCTTGAGGGGGATCCAATGGCTGAGTGTTCACTACGACTTGGGTTGGGAAGGGGTTTTGCAGCACCAAACGTTGCTGCTGATGTGGTGGGGGGTTGGGTGGCGCCTAAGGAGTCACGTGCCCTTAGCGATGGGCATCATCAGTCCATAGTTCCCGAGCTCACTCCAAATGTGGAAAAGCATGTGTGTAGTGGCCATAGACCCCGCAAATAGAACAAGGATGGTTTGTTCGCAGATTAGGATTTTTGGCCTGCTTGGGTGGCTGATCAGGGTTCTGGTTCGTAGGTGCCACGTTATTGTTGTTTGGGGGATTGGGAGGTTGACCGCCTTGGACTGGAGGTTGGTTGTTCCCACGGTTACAGCCTTTGCCATGGTTTTGCTGGCCCTGTTGGCCCTGGTTGTTTTGGTTCTACTGTGGATTCTATTGGGCGTATACTTTCCCTTGGGCAGCAGGGAGGTTCTGGGGTTGTGCAGGTGTGGGAGAGGGCTGTGGTGGATAATAAGTAGGGGGAGGCTATGCAAGTGATGAACCTTGTGGGGGTTCCTGATACATCTGCAGAACAGGTTGTGGGTTTACCGCAAGGGCTGCCTATGTTGGGTAATAAGTAGGATAAGTAGGTTGGGCTTGAGAAGACATAGGAACTGGTGCAGCCTGTGGGTGGTAATAGGGCTGAGGTGCGACCGGGGGGGCGTAAACGGGGGATACATGACCATCGCACTGAGGTGGACAGGAGGGTCTGTGGGAATGGTGGTGATGTGTCATGGGAGCATACGAATTGGTTGCTTCGGATTGAGATGTAGCATGCAAAAGGTCGGGGCCATGGCTAGGATGTGCTATGGAAAAGGGTTGGGGATGTGAGGCAACACGGCCAATGATGTCGTCTATGACATCGTATGCCCCCGACGTATCGTGTTGGGAGGAATCGCCACGAGGCGCGTCAGTTATGATGGTATATAGATAACCCAACTGGGCGTAAATGAGGTCAAATTGCTGGGCTTTGAGAATCGCCTCTTCTTCGGATTGGGGTCGTTCGGATGCCACATCCTTGGAAATGACAGGAAGGAGGAATTTTAGAAACCAATCTAAGAAGATATGGTTGTCTAACTTGATTTTGTATAGGCTGCGACATCGACGCCACTCATGAATGTGGTCAGTGATATGGGTAGCCGTGTTCTGTCTGCAAGACAGTAGGACCTAGACTCCTCTGTCATAGCGGACAGGTAACTGAAAGAACTGCAAGAAGGTTGGGGCAAGGGAAGTAAAGGTGGCATGGGTCCCACGGGGTTGCTCGATGTACCGCTTAGCTGCAGAGCCATTGAGGGTGCACTGTAACAGACGGAGGCAGACAGAGTTGTCCACTATGGAGTTAGAGGAACAACATAGATGGAAGGACATAATATGGTTCTGGGGGTCCTCTCCTGCCTTTCCCTCAAACTTAGGGATGTCTGAGGGGAGCTTGGTGGGCATGTGAGGCCATGCAGGGTCATGTCTGATGGGATCGTTAGTCAGTCTAGCTAGGTCAGGAAGGTTGAGGCTAGCCATGAATGGCAAACTAGTAGAAGGATGTGATATACTAGTGGGTGTGACCATATTGGGGCCAACGCCCCCAAGTGGAGGGGCTAGGTTCGGGATGTTGCCCCCAAGTGGAGGAATGAAAGTGGTATGGGATGGTCCTACGCCGCCCAGGGCAGTGTGAGTCACTACTGGAGTGGGAATAGGTATGCCAGCTACTGGAATGGGTACAGTGATTGGAATGGTAGATGTGGGCCCCATCGAGGGCATACCCAAAGCGGGTGTGGTAACTGGTGTGGTGGTGGATGCTCCACCAATGGTCCCTACAAAGAAAGGGGTGGAAGTCACGCTAGCCATGGGGCTGGTTGGTGCAGTGTAAATGGGGTTCTCAAACTCTGTCTCGGAATCAGAGGTAAAATAAGGGGCGTCAAGATCAGGTGACGGAGTTCTATGCCGTTGACAAGTGGAGTCAAGTGACAAAGCTCGAGATCTATGATGAATGGTATCAAGTGATGAAGATCTATGTCTATGACGGGTAGTGTCAAGTGAACCGTGCTGTGGGGGTTCACCCCAGAGGCGCCGAGAATGTCTCGGGGACTCAATGGTGACAGATGGTATCAAATATCTGGGGGTTGTGTTGAGTGAAAAACAACTCAAAAACCCTAATGCAACCGAGTGTGCAGAAGGAGAGCTCAAAAAATATGGCTCTGAGGCCAACAACCAACTCAAAACAATTACTGTAACAGTTGTGCTACAATAAGTGGAGTATCAACATAAATGGTCAAAATACCAACAAGCGGGACGTTTCCTAAAAAATAAAAATAGTGGACTCGCTAGACCAAAAGGAGGGAAGGGAGCATGAAAACACCTAGCTAAATAGTATTCTGACTCAACTAGACATATCCTCTGCAAGGTGATGAAATCCAAGTTAGACAATATGGATAGTAGAGCCAAGTGGCTAAAGATATCCCCCTACCGGGAGGGACACTGGGTAGTCAATCCTAGAAGAAAGGAAACTAAGATACCCTGTTCATGACACGTCCAGAAAAGGTCAATCTACCATTTGGTTCTATCACCGTGGTATCCCCATACAGGGATACCCTAAGAACTGCGAAAGGTAGCCTTCGGTTACTGAATGGATTGCGGTATTCCACTCAGGCCTCCGGAACCAGTCTGGTGACTTCAACCCTCCTAGGGTAGAGGCCCTCTAATAAATTGGTTGTGACCGTGCCAAAAAATTCTAGGGGATTTTGGTTCGCTAATGGACAACAACTATGTCTTAAGTGTAAGCAACCGAGGGGTATTATTTGGATGCCTATGTTAGGAACCCATGTCTTGACTTTGTTAGTATGTTGTTGTTGGATGCATATGCTTTGTAAGTCATCCCGTAGTATTTTTTATCAATAGTTTATGTTATTGTTGTTGGCGCATATGCTTTGTAAGTCGCCTGTAGTATTGTTGATCCATAGTTTGTAACGGCCCATGGTTTTGACCCATAGTATTGGCGCCTAGAATTAGTATATAAGTGTGTGTTGAGACCTATGAAGGCACCGTGAAGTTAATTGTATTGAGCTTGCTCAAAGGAGGTTGCCCCTTCGAAGTGGCTTGTGATCAATATAAAAGTGATTCTGAGTTCTGTTATTTCTTCTATTTCGCATATTCCTGTTAATTAATTGTTGCAGGTGCATCACATCTGGTATCATAGCACTTTCTTGGGCTCGCTGGGTGAAATTTCTACCAAAATTTTTTTCGCATCTGTTGCAGGTTCGGATTTGGGAATAATCCTAATCTACTTAACTGTGGGAAGTACTTGGGCATAAGCCCTAAAACTCATTGTGAGGAGTACCACAGGAACCCCAAAGTAGCTGGCCCATTGAGAGGACCTACCAGAGAAAAGGACAATGACCCCTACCTGATTGACTAGTTCCCACCCGTGAGGTAAACCAAGAGCTTTCGTTTGTGGCAAAGCGGTTATCAGTTTTACCTGAGCCGTGGAGTGAGGGGTACTGCCCCAATACGCAAGCCGTCAGACAACATTGGTGGCCGAGTGAAACCCCTGAACTGTTAGGAAGCCGCACATACCTGGAGTCCATATCTACTTTCAGCTGAACTATTGTCGATCATTGCTGCATCGTTTCAGATCCATTTTGCAAGCCATTCCAGATTCAGTCGTTTTCAATCCATTCGGCGCTATTCCAGATCCCTTTGGAGCCGTAGCCGCTCCAGTCTGAAGAAAGAAAAAAAAAAACCCATATCTCCCTTATTTTCACTCTGTTTCCCTTGAAATTTTTGGGGAACCCCTATCATCCCATTCTTCATATTTCAGTCCTGAGGACCCTATCCCCAATTCCCCTTCCCAAAGCCCGAAATCCCACATTTGTCTCTTTTTAGGGTTTGCCATAACTTCCTCAGATTTCACCCAATCACCTTCAAATTTTACCACAGAGTTCCTTTCTGAATTCTGCTTTTTTGTTCCCCTCTGCCAAATTTTCCCATTCTTTCACCCCACTTCTGAAATCCTCATTTTTGCTTCCCTGTCTATCCAATAGTGTACAAAACCTAGTCAAACCCCAATTACCCTTCTGATTTTTTTCCCAAGTCCAGATTTTCCTTTACTGAAGTAGTTTCTGTTTTTGTTTTCCTACCCAGTCAACCAAAAAATAAAAAGAAAAAATAAATCCTGGTTATGGTTGTCACCCATGCAGGAGCAAAAACCATGGAGGACGCACTTGCAGCCATCCAAGCCAAACTCCAGGATCTGGATGAAAAATTTCTCGGTCTCCATCTTGAACATTCAGCTATGAACAACAAACGGCATTCCGAGTCTTCAGCAGACAATGGGTTCTCTTCTCCCAGCAATTTCCGTGGTCCGAAGCTTGATTTTCATCACTTCAATGGTACCGATCCAACTGGATGGATCTATCGTGCCGAACAGTATTTCAGTCTGCATAATACTTTTGATGTCAACAAAGTTCCGTTGGCATCCTTTTGTTTGGAACAGGAAGCTCTTCAATGGTACCATTGGTACATCAAGGCTCATCCAGAGCCCAAATGGCCAGACTTTTGCCAGCTCCTTTTGCAACGATTTGGTCCTATTGCTTTTGATGACTTCACAGGAGCCCTCACTAAAATTCGTCAAACTGGCACTGTGAGAGAGTATCAAACCGAATTTGAGAATCTATCCAACCACACCGAAGGATTGTCTAATGACTTTTACTGAAGTTGTTTTATCAATGGTCTAAAGGATGCCATCCGCTCTGAGGTCAAAATGTTCTGTCCCAACAAAATGATGGAAGCACTAGGGTTGGCTATGTTGGAAGAAGACAAGATTGCAGCCCAACAACGCTCCAAGCCCACTTTTGTTCCCTTCCAAAATATGGTTTCTCAGCGACCACCTATACCATAGGCTCCTCGACCGACTCCTATCAAGAGTTTGTCTGAAACAGAGATGCAAGCACACAGAGAAAAGGGGCTTTGCTATAATTGTGATGAGAAATTCACTCAGGGACATAGATGTGTTCAGCAAAAGCTCTATCTCTTGGATGTGGAGTCTCCGCCTGCCTCTGAAATTGGTGATGAATATCCAGAAACACTGGATGCTCCGGTCGACATTCAGGAACTGCCTATTGACCCTCCGTCTCAGGATGACCAGCCAGAGATATCTCTCCATGCTTTAGCTGGAATCACCACCCCCCAAACAATGCGGGTCAGGGGTTACTTCAAGAAGCTTCCTCTTACAATACTCATTGATTATGGTAGCACTCATAATTTCATTGACCTTCGGATCGCCAAACAAGCTGATTGTTTTATCCATCCTTGCTCCAACTTTGAAGTCATGGTTGCCAATGGGGGCACCTTACCTTGCAAACGAAAGTGTCGAAATGTGCGTATCTCTATGGGATATTATACCTTGCACTCTGACATGTTTGCCTTTCCCTTAGGCGGATGTGATGTGGTTTTGGGCGCTCAATGGCTATGCACACTTGGCCCTATCTTATGGGATTTTGCTGAACTTTGGATGCAGTTTTTCCTCAATGGACACAAACACACATTAACAGGATTACAACTAGGTTCTCTCAGCATCATCAGTTCACATCGCATGAAAAAACTCCTCAAGAAGAATTCACATGGTGTCATCACTCAGATCCATTCCATCCAGATGCAACCAGCAGCGATCTCCACTACTCCTTTGGATCTACAACAAATTCTTGATCGATATATAGTTGTCTTTGCTGAACCAGTGGGATTGCCACCTTCCAGGCCAGAAGA
Organism: Larix kaempferi; assembly: GCA_027924585.1. Classification (NCBI taxonomy): domain Eukaryota; kingdom Viridiplantae; phylum Streptophyta; class Pinopsida; order Pinales; family Pinaceae; genus Larix; species Larix kaempferi. Next base: position 30,306,890 of record BSBM01000195.1, on the reverse strand, counting down.
CCATCGTATTTAGTTCCTTCCTGGAAGTGTTCCTCCCAACATCAGGCCCTATTGCTACCCATTTCACCAAAAAATGGAGATTGAAATGCTCGTTCGGGACTTATTGAAGCAAGGTATTATTCGCCCAAGCACTAGTTCCTTTTCTTCTCCAGTTATTCTTGTCCGCAAAAAAGATGGGTCATGGCACCTCTGTATTGACTTCTAAGCACTTAATCACCTCACCATTAAGGATAAGTTTCCAATTCCTGTTGTTGATGAGCTTCTTGATGAGCTTCATGGGGCTCACTTTTTCTCCAAGTTGGATCTTCGTTCTGGGTATCATCAAATTCGGGTTCATGAGGATGATATCCCTAAAACAGCTTTCCGCACACATGATGGCCATTATGAGTTTTTGGTCATGCCCTTTGGCCTCACTAATGCTCCTTCCACATTCCATGCCTTAATGAATAAAATATTTTGACCCTACTTGAGGAAATTCATTCTGGTATTCTTTGATGATATCCTCATCTACAGTAAAACATGGGATGAACAACTCCAGCATTTGGATCTTGTCATGCAACTTTTCTCTGACCATCATCTCCATGCCAAGCAGTCTAAATGTGTTTTTGGACAGAAGGAAGTTGAGTATCTCGGGCACATTATCTTAGCATAAGGGGTTCGCGTGGATCCTGCCAAAATCGATGCCATGAACAATTGGCCACATCCTCAGACACTCAAGAGCCTTTGTGGTTTTTTGCAGTTGACTGGTTACTACCACAAGTTTGTCAAGGATTATGGGAAGATTGCAGCTCCATTAACTGCTCTATTGAAAAAGGATGCCTTCACATGGACACCTGCTGCTCAGTGTGCATTTGACAAACTAAAACAAGCTATGTGTACTACACCTGTGCTATCTATGCCTGATTTTTCCAAGCCCTTCACTATTGAGAGTGATGCTTGCGGCAATGGACTTGGTGCTATTCTCCTTCAAGATGAACACCCCATTGCATTCACCAGCAAAGCCCTTTCAGGTAAGAATTTAGCTGCCTCTACGTATGAGAAGGAAATGATGGCTATTTTGCATGCAGTATAGAAGTGGCGCCCATACCTATTAGGGAATCATTTCTGCATCAAGACAGATCACCAGAGTCTGAAATATTTCTTGGACCAGCGTGTCTCCTCCCCGGCACAACAGAAATGGGTTAGCAAACTCATGGGTTATGACTATGAGATCACTTACAAGAAGGGTAAAGCCAATATTGTGGCAGATACTCTTTCTCGCACATTTGATGCCCAAGGTTCTCTTTCAGCTATTTTTATGCCTGTTCCAAATTGGTTGCAATCTGTTCAACAGGGTTATGTCAATGACTCCTTCTTATCTCAAATCATCCAACGCTTGACCAACAACCCTTCTGCTGTACCACATTACTCTTGGGATGGTGCTTCTCTGTGATACAAGGGTCGTCTGGTGCTTCACCAAAAACATATCTTCAACAAGCTGTCTTCTATGAACTCCATGCTTCTCCATCGGCAGGGCACTTTGTGTTCCTCAAAACGTATGAACGAGCATGGCGTAACTTCTTTTGGCAGGGCATGAAAAGGAAAATTCAACAGATGGTGGCCGAATGTGATACCTGCCAGCGCAATAAGGGTGAAACAACACTCCTTCCAGGATTGCTTGAACCCTTGCCCATACCTACACGGATTTGGACAGATATTTCTATGGATTTCATTGAAGGGCCATATCGGATTCTTCAACTGTCTACGGATTTGGAAAGTTCTATGGGCCATATCGGATTCTTCAGAAGATTGGGTCCGTTGCTTATAAATTGGAACTTCCTCCTTCTTCCCGCATTCATCCCGTCTTTCATGTCTCTTGTCTGAAGAAAGTTCTTGGCACCAACATCAGTGGACAAATGATTTTACCCGAACTAGATAATGAAGGATCCATCCTTTTGGAGCCAGAGGCCATCCTCAATCGGCGCACGCGTCAGCTTCGCTCTCGCTCTATCACAGAGGTCTTAATTCAGTGGCACGGCATGCAACCAGAGGATGCTACATGGGAACCACTCCTTCAGATTCAACAACAATTTCCACATCTGAAGCTTTGAGGACAAAGCTTTTTTTTAAGGGGGAGGGGATGTTAGGAACCCATGTCTTTACTTTGTTATGTTGTTGGATGCATATGCTTTGTAAGTCATCCCATAGTATTTGTTGATCAATAGTTTATGTTATTGTTGTTGGTGCATATGCTTTGTAAGTCGCCTGTAGTATTGTTGATCCATAGTTTGTAACGGTCCATGGTTTTGACCCATAGTATTGGTGCCTAGAATTAGTATATAAGTGTGCATTGAGACCTATGAAGGCACCGTGAAGTTAATTGTATTGAGCTTGCTCAAAGGAGGTTTCCCCCTCGAAGTGGCCTGTGATCAATATAAAAGTGATTCTGAGTTCTGTCATTTCTGTTATTTCGCATATTCTTGTTAATTAATTGTTGCAGGTGCATCACAGCCTATCCCCCCGATCCTACATAACTACAAAAATTCTTATGTGTTCCCCAAGTGGGGTTAGAATGTTTGTTGTGTTAAGCAGTTTTTTAAGGCTCACTTGAATTAGGTAACAGAGTGTGTGCATGTGAGATGATGAACCCAAGTAAAAGTGCCACAGGGGGGGCAACTTTCTAACTAAAAATAACAATACAAAAATTAAACTTTGAAATGCAAAATTTTCTCTTTTTCAATTAAAATGCTGAAAATTTAAAAAACTATTCTGTAAATGGAACAGAAATAAAACTACAGAAAAGGCTGTAGGGAAGTATGGCTGTAGGTAGGACAGATGGCTATGCAGGTGCAGAAAATAGTCCAACAAAGTGCTGGGTTCAAAACAGTGAAAAAGGTGCAGAAAACAGACTGTGGGTCTGTGGCAAATCTGGGCGGTCAAACCACCGGAATCGGCTGAACAGTCGCAAACAGGTTGCAGGATTTTGCCGAAAGACACAGTCGGACTGCGGGAAAACAGTCGAAAGCCACAGGCAGGTTGCAGGAAAATGGCTGAAAGCCGCAGGCAGGACACAGAAAATTGGTTGAAAGACGCCGAGACGGGACGCAGGAAAAAGGCCGAAAGGCGCCGACGAGTTGCAGAAAAAATGGTTGAAAGCCATAGGTGGGCCGTGAAAAAAGGGTTAACAGCCGTAGTTGGACCCTCATGAACAAGCTAATAGCTGCGGTCGGATCACAGGTAACAGACTGAAAACGGCTGGCAGGTCGCCGGAAACAGTCTAAGAGTCGCGGTCGGATCGCAGGTAAAGGCCTGGAAGATGCGATCAGAACGCAACTGCAGGGGATAAACGATGCGGTTTACGGCAGCCGAAAGGGACAGCCGAACAGAAAAATAGTGCAGAAAATTAAAAATGTTTGAAACTTTAAAAACTATAACCAGAAATTCAAAGGAACACAAGCGGAGTCGCCAAAACTGTAGCTAGGGTTTTCACCCTAGCTTGTGCAAATGAGCACCTACTAAGGAGAATGGACTCCTTAGTAGCAGTTCAATAAACAGTAAATTAAAGTGCTAAAACATTATGAATTCTAAACTACCATGATCATTAACAAACATAACAAAACATGGAAATATAAATGGTTTTTTGTATTAAAGATTATACCTTCAATTTGAAGGTTGGTGAAGTTCTTGTAATGGTCCAAGAGGGTTGCTCCAAACTCCAGCTTTGCTCCTTCTCTTTGTCCAAAGGGTAGAAATGGGCCAAAGGAGCACTCAAGGGTGAGCTAGGGTTTCAAGAGTGATTTTGGCAGAGTAAGGGTGTATTTGACTGTGGATATGAAATGAGGGGTCTCCATCACCTATTTATAGGTTTTTAGTGGTGGAGTGTTGGCCCATGGTTTTGGGAACCATATGGTTTAGATCAGTTGTATAGGTTTTTTTCCTCCTTTTTTCCTCGTTTTCCTCTTTTTTTATATATTTTTATTCTCTTTTTAGAGGGTTTTTGCTATTCTGGAGGAATTTTGGATAATTTTGGGGGGAAAGGGGGTTTTTTAGCCTTTTCAAGGCTTTTTTGATGGTTTTGTGGCCTTTTGGAGTCTTTTTTGGTCTTTTGGAGGCTTTTTAATGGGATTTTAAGGTTTTGAAGGTAAATATGGTAGGAAACATAGACAAATGAGTCATGTAATGGGGTAGATGAGGTAGTGAGCACTTTTTGGGTGTTAACAGAGTCGTGTTGTTTTTCATTTTTTGGTAACCCAATGATGAAATCTATACTTATGATTTCCCACTTCCAGCTGGGTATAGGCGAGGGTTGCAGCAATACGGCAGGATGCTGATGTTCCACATTTACTTTTTGATAGTCAAAACACTTAGCTAAATATTCTACTACTTCATCCTTCATTCTGGGCCAATAGTACTGTTAACACCAAAATTGACTCCCTAGGTTGTGGAGAGGATAATCCTGCGTAACTACTAACCAGTCTTTAATTTACGTTTTTGACCTAACATAAACAGAGAGGGCTCTTTCTTTAACTCACAGAAAGCTGGAAATCATCAAGATTGTCAGTAATGAAGAAACAGACCAGCATTCTATATTTAAGATATTCAATGAACAACAGGTGTAGAAGATCAGATTTCTGTTGAAGAAAATTGTTTAAAACCTTAGTAAGAGAATTAGGAGGAGAACTACAGGGCAATGGACTCAAAAGATGAATCATAAAACACATAACAGTGGTGAAATCCTATGCAAATTTTAGCAAAACACTAGTGGTGAAATGCTTGAAATACAAGGAATGGGGCATTTATTTCAATGAATCATATTCCAATGCTACCCTTATTCAATCATGAGAGAAATTTAACATAATAAATACAAAGAGAGATAAACAAATTAACATGGAAAAGGAAAAACAGACTGCAAGAAAGATGACATAGGAATTCTCTGCAAATTAACCCAGCCTCAAACATTGCTAATGTAGTAACAATTAAATCTCAGAAACAGAGTTGAGCTCTCCTAGGATTCAGCCAAATGATTCACTCCCCTTTAGGTCTTCTATTACAATGAATATATAGCATCCTGGAGCCTCCTATTCGACCTAACTTCTTAACAGAAAATGGTTACAAATTTAGTGACAGATCATCAACTCTGCCACCTATCTTTTCAAAACAGAAAAATGAAACAAAAACCTAACTGATTGTTACATATGGCGGCAATTTTCAGTAAATGACAAATTTATTACAAAATAAAAGATATAAGATATTTCAGATATCCTTTTCTAGGTGGTTTTCCTTTTGACTGCCTCCCACTTTGAAATCTTCATTTCTTCCTTCTTTCGACTCTAGGTATTAGATTACCTAGTTTTTTAAACCTTTCCCCAACATATTTGAGCATGTTACTCCAGTAATTTCCATCATCCAAATGAGAATTCTGCATCTCCGACCAGGAAGATGACTTTGATATCATGTGTGTTCTGGCTGTTGCAGGGGCCATTGTCTCCACATTTTGCTGCTTAGTAGTTTCAAAACTAAAGTCCAAGAAAAGATTTGATGGAAACCCATAACCATGAGTGCTCATACTGTCGCTTGTTATGCAGTTCTGAGAGTTTTGAACAGACGAGGCATCCTGAAACATGTCGGAGGTGTCATTGATATTATTTGGAGAGGAAGTGGTCAACACAAGTCCAGGTACATCTTTTGAATTATTGTCCTTGGAATGCCAAAAGAATTGCTCCTCAGGCTAGAGTACTAGATTCGTTACAAGCTAACCCTCATTACATGGGGAGTCTTTGTTGTGGCTTCTTGAATGGTGCTGAACTAAGGTAGCTGAAACATTCCTTAGATTTTGATAACCTTGGTCTTGCATAATAGACTGATTAGTGATTTTGGTAGATTCATGGCTACTCGGTCCATTATTTCTATTGTTATTGTTGTTTTGCTCTTCAACTTTCAAGGCCGTATGAAATCTATCAAGGTTTGGCTTTCTAAATTTTGCATAATCCGAGCAACTAGGACTAGCAATTGTTCCATAATAATCTAGGTCGCTAATGCATTAGAATTTAATGAACCTAGATTCTCAGAATTTAAGGCCCAATTAGCCTGAGTCATTGCAGAATTCATTGTATCCAGCATATTTATGAAGGTTGCATCCCCAAGCTGATTTCTCAAGTAACTCATCAGATGATCGGAGTCCATTGTAGAGCTCTGACTCTGAGAAGCCCGCTGTATTATGGCATGCCGATTTGTACACTACTATTTTGGGAGGACAGAAACCCTAATTTCTCTTTCCTTCACCAAATAATGCCTCATGGAATTTTGACGCCACTGAGAATGGAGACAAGAGAAATGAGAGACCAACCCTGCTCGGCATCAACACCAGGATGGAGTCAACAGACCTCTATTGAATATGCATACATATGCCCAATACGTAGCTGCCGGAACGAGGATAACAACAAAAAACTTTGATGAGCATCAGGGGCTTCATAGCCTGTAAAAGTTGGTGGAACAGAGCAACTGGCAAACGCTACTACACCCAAAAACTCCCTTAAGGACCGTTGAGTGGGATCTCTTGAAAGAGGGGCTCCACCAGAGAGTAAACCACGGATATGACCTCCAAGAACTACACGTATCCCAGAGAACCTTCTGTAGTAGCCGATCTACGACTATATGCAATGTTAAACAATTCCTTTGTAACTCCACCAATTGCATCAACCTTATTCCTCACACCATCCTAGACATGATCTTAAATAGCTAGTACAATAGTAATCAATGTAGGACCCAACATAGAAGCATCACCTTTGGCTCCTTTTTGAATTTTGTTTTGATGTATCAGTTAGTGTCACAATACACCAGTGTCAATAAGACTCGAACACAAACGTTTTAGCATTTGCTTTCCTCTTCTAACGTCTGCCTTAGCATAGTTAGACCTTCTTTCTCATCTGCTACAGGAAGAATGGCGGCAGTGCCGCTCTCTTGATGTAAAATATCGAACCTAGGCGGAAGGGAGGGTAATAGTGGATACAAGAACCTTGAGAAACTGTTATTAGAGTAGTCGGGCGATTTCCTTTGATTGCTCAGACTCCCAAGGCTGCGGTGAACTTTATGCCTCCTGGATAGATGACGTTTTCTTTCTCGTTAAGCTTGGAATTTTGGGTTTGGGGATTTTGCAAAAGAAAAATCACCAGAAATAAAATGACTTTCCCTTTATATTTCCCGCAAATGGTCTTAATCTTCACAGATGGTATCTCTCGGGCTCAAATGGTTTTTAATACCACGTTCATCTTCACGCGATGGGCTCAAGAAGTGACATGTTGGCTGGTGGTTTTCATCTCGCAGCTATCCATCCCCCTTCCCTTATGTACTATGTGGCCAACGCGAGGGATTATGAGGCGTCCATCTGGATTCTTCAATGCTGCACCCTCGATTTACATAGAGCTCTACTGCATGCTTTAATGACCCAATCATGCTACTTGTTCTTTTTATTTTGCTTCTGGGAGACTTATCCCACATGCCAAATGAAATTATTGCTTCCACATTTTATATACCCTCTTACTTCTAATGTGTATCAAATTACGAAAGAGAGGAGCTATCGTTCTTGGATGATGGATGATGAGTGGGTCCTCTTGGCTTTGGGCACTTGGTCCCACGATGAAACCCTAGGTGCTAGGTGATAATACTTTTTTTGCTCCATTTTTAATCGAAGCTTTGGCCCAATATTAAATCTTTTCTTCATAAAAAATTAATTAAAGCTTAATACCGCTTTCTTCATAAAGTCGATACCTAGATTTTGGCTTCATTATAAAAACAAAAGCCCCTTTGTTCCATTTTGACTTAGGCTTTATAAAAAACCTTCATAAAGTATAAGAACTTCCATAAATAATTAAAGATCAATGCTTTTTCATAAAATTTAGGTCTTGGCTAAATCAAAGCTTTTTCTTCATTTTTGACTTAGGTTAAGAATCCTCTAGGCCCCTCGAAAAGACTTAGTTCACTAATACTTGGACCATTTTTCTTTTGAAATCATGATGTCTGCAGCTGAGGACAAATGTTCTTTTTATCGACCAAGCTTTCAAACTCCCGTCATGGAAAAATATCTTAATTTTACACTGTCCATGCTGCTCGAAGACAATTAATGTCGCCAAAAGATAATTAATTCCCAAAATTTTTAGGGTGCTAACAACTGGCTCCAGCCGGGGATGCTATCCTCCCTGCAAGGTAGCAAAGAACCCATAAACCAGGTGCCTAATCCATTGGGCGGCTCCCAACCCTGACAACCGCAACCTGCAACCTGTTCTTTCATCTGAAAACTGCTAACTACCGGACCTAAACACAAACTGAAATTTTCTGAACATGCTGCAAACTGAAAAAATAACGCTGTACATACTGAAAAACTGCTTGCTAAGCAAACTTATTCCTTCTACCTACCCTACTTCTCTGGAATGCAACTGCTGAATCAAATGACACAAAAGTGCCAGTGAAGCCAATCTAATAACCGTCCTTTTGCCCGAATCTTGCTTACACTCTCTTCGAGCAAGCAGAGAAGATAGAAGACCACCCACTTCAAACATCCACTGATAATGAGCTCATGTCTTACAAAAGCAAGAAAATTCATCTCCCTTTTATACTGAAGCAAATTAGCATAAGGATCTTCAACAATCAGAAACATTATCTTGTCATGAGATTTAACAAAAATGCAAGTACCTCTTTCAATTTCACCCACAAGAATATTTGGTTGTCGATCCCTGAGAATGCATAGGGAATTGTGACCTTCTGCTACTTGAGTGCTAACTGTATCTTCCTCGAGTATGAGCAGCTTTGGTTCTTTCTTTGGAAAACTATCTATCTTAGCTTCATATTCCCCCATGCCATAATCTAAATCATCTTCAAGCAGCAAACACTCTTCAAGATCATTAGACATGACAGTCCTATCTTCTTGATGAAATGAAATGGTATTTAATGGTTGATTTCATTGCGGAGAATCATCGTTACACATGAGCTTCTTCAAAAGATTATCATACCTGTCATCTTTTAAATTCATATTTACGTGCTCAAAAATAGAGGAAATTTCACTTACATATCTCGGACTGTGTGAGCACTGCAAATCCGACTTAACTGGGGTTGTAACAAGACCTCTCAGGAGCTGATCTATTTCATTTTCAGACAGAGGAGAAATTTTGAAAACATTGTGAAAGATATGCTCATCTTTCTTATCCAGCAAAAAATTAGCAGCATCAACCGAGACTTGCTTTGCCTCTTGTGCTCCAAGAGAAACACCAATATGCTGTCCTTCAAGTGAATCAACCAAGACAGGGTTTTCTAGATCAATAGCTTCTGAAAAAATATGACAGGAAATGGGACTAATCTGATATTCTTCAGAAATACAAGATGATTGACAAAACTGAGAACACTTCTAATCCGTCTTGGGAGAAAAGACATAAAGATCATCTATATGGTTATTGCTTTCTTTATTTTCAGCTGAGTGTGTTACTCTGTTTTGAGAATTTTCTTGAATCTCATGACCATGGATTTGTGAAAAAAATTGATAAATGGTTTCAGACAAGTCTTCATCATTCATACATTCCAGACCTTCATTAGTACTTTCAATGTACTATATGAAATCCTTAAACTGACCACAGCAATATTCGACTAAAGATAAAGATAAAAAATACCCTTTATAATGCTCATAAAATGGTGTGTGAAAATCTTTTAAAGAAAACAAACTGCCAGGTTTCAAGTCTTCATACCAATCCCTTGCTTTTCCTTCTAAAGAAACCATGAACATTTTCATAAGACAGTCCTCATGAAACCTAGTATTCAACTTGTGCACATGTATATGAAATTTGATTAAATGCAAAGCAACATTAGCATGATCTTCATCTCTGAATATAGGTAAGTAGGTCTGCCAATCTACTTTAGGGATCTGATTTGGAAACCCAGGAATATTAGACCTGCTTAAATGACCATACCTTCTTGATAATGAAGTCATCTTGAAATATTTAAGCTGCAAAATTTGATTTGAAGATTGAGGAGACTAGTCTGTGAAACAATGGACTGCTGGGCTTCTTGAATGTGGAGTCGCCATGAGACCTTTAACATCTCAAATTCTGATATGGAGTCACTGATCCTCCCAGTGGAGTCACCTCTGCACTAGAAATCTTCTGAGTGGAGTCGCCAGGTGAATGATACAACCTTCTTGATGTCTGCCTGCAGTTCACCATCAACATTCAGATCTACAGTTTGTCGTTCTCCTAGGGATTGTGAAACAATCCCTTCCATGGAAACAACCCCAATTTGTTAACACCAAAATTGACCCCCTAGTTTGTGGAGAGGGTAATCTTGGGTAACTACTAACCAGTCTTTAGTTTACGTTTCTGACCTAACATAAACAGAGAGGGCTCTCTCTTTAACTCATAGAAAGCTGGAAATCATCAAGATTGTCAGTAATGAAGAAACAGTCCAGCATTCAATATTTAAGATATTCAATGAACAACAGGTGCAGAAGATCAGATTTCTGTTGAAGCAAATTGTTTAAAACCTTAGTAAGAGAATCAGGAGGAGAACTATAGGGCAATGGAGTCAAAAGATGAATCATAAAACACATAACAGTGCAGCTGCATAAGGTATCTAAACAGAGGCAAGGTAGCCACCCATGCACAGTCAAAGAGCTTTTAAGGGGTGAAACAGAAGAAGAATGAATAGTCCATCAGCATAGGGCATCTAACAAGGATGAGTCCTATGCAAATTTTAGCAGAAACTGGTGGTGAAATGCCTAAAATGAAAGGAACAGGGCATTTATTTCAATGAATCCTATTCCAATGCTACCCTTATTCAATCATGAGAGAAATTTTACATAATGAAATACAAAGAGAGATAAACAAATTAACATGGAAAAGGAAAGACAGACTACAAGAAAGATGACATAGGAATTCTCTGCAAATTAACGCAGCCTCAAACACTGCTCATGTAGTAACAATTAAATCTCAGAAACAGAGTTGAGCTGTCCTAGGCTTCAGCCAAATGATTCACTCCCCTTTAGGTCTTCTATTAACAATGAATATATATCTACCTGGAGCCTCCTATTCGACCTAACTTCTTAACAAAAAATGGTTACAAATTTAGTGACAGATCATCAACTCTGCCACCTATCTTTTCAAAACAGAAAAATGAAACAAAAACCTAACTGCTTTTTACATCTGGTGGCAATTTTCAGTAAATGACAAATTTGTTACAAAATAAAAGATATAAGATATTTCAGATATGCTTTTCCAGGTGGTTTTCCTTCTGACTGCCTCCCACTTTCAAATCTTCATTTCTGCCTTCTTTCGACTGTAGGTATTAGATTACTTAGTTTTTTAAACCTTTCCCCAACATATTTGGGCATATTACTCCAGTAATCTCCATCATCCACATGAGAATTCTGCATCTCCGACCAGGAAGACAACTTTGATATCATGTGTGTTTTGGCTGTTGCAGGGGCCATTGTCTCCACATTTTGCTGCTTAGTAGTATCAAAACTAAAGTCCAAGAAAAGATTTGATGGAAACCCATAACCATGAGTGCTCATACTGTCGCTTGTTATGCAGTTCTGAGAGTTTTGAACAGACGAGGCATCCTGAAACATGTCGGAGGTGTCATTGAATATATTTGGAGAGGAAGTGGTCGACACAAGTCCAGATACAACTTCTGAATTATTGTCCTTGGAAATGCCAAAAGAATTGTTCCTCAGCTTAGAGTACTGGATTCGTTACAAGCTGGCCCTCATTACTTGAGGAGTCTTTGTCGTGGCTTCTTGAATGGTGCTGAACTAAGGCAGCTGAAACATTCCTCATATTTCGATAACCTTGGTCTTGCATAATAGACTGATTAGTGATTGTGGTAGATTCATGGCTACTGGGTGCATTATTTCTATTGCTATTGTTGTTTTGCTCTTCAACTTTCAAGGCCGTATGAAATCCATCAAGGTTTGGCTTTGCAAATTTTGCATAATCCGAGCAGCTGGGACTAGCAATTGTTACATAATAATCTAGGTCGCTAATGCATTAGAATCTAATGAATCTAGATTCTCAGAATTTAAGGCCCAATTAGCCTGAGTCATGGCAGAATTCATTGTATCCAGCATATTTAAGGAGGTTGCATCCCCAAGCTGATTTCTCAAGTAACTCATCAGATGATCGGAATCCATTGTAGAGCTCTGACTCTGAGAAGCCTGCTATATTATGGCATGCCGATTTGTATGCTGCTATTTTGGGAGGATAGAAACCCTAATTTCTCTTTCCTTCACCAAATAATGCCTCATGGAATTTTGACGCCACTGAGAATGGAGACAAGAGAAATGAGAGACCAACCCTGCTCGGCATCAACACCAGGATGGAGTCAACAGACCTCTATTGAATATGCATACATATGCCCAATACGTAGATGCCGGCACGAAGATAACAGCGAAAAACTTTGATGAGCATCAGGGGCTTTATAGCCTGTAAAAGTTGGTGGAAGAGAGCAACTGGAAAACCCTACTACACCCAAAAATGCCCTTAAGGACCGTCGAGTGGGATCTCTTGAAAGAGGGGCTCCACCAGAGAGTAAACCACAGATATGACCTCCAAGAACTGCACGTATCCCAGAGAACCTTCTGTAGCAGCCGATCTATGACTATATGCAATGTTCAACAATTCCTTCACAACTCCACCAGTTGCGTCAACCTTATTCCTCACACCGTCCTAGACACGATCTTAAATAGCTAGTACAATACTAATCAATGTAGGACCCAACATAGAAGCATCACCTTTGGCTACTTTTTGAATCTTGTTTTGATGTATCAGTTAGTGTCACAATACGCCAGTGTCAATAAGACTCGAACACAAACGTTTTAGCATTTGCTTTCCTCTTCTAACGTCTGCCTTAGCATAGTTAGACCTGCTTTCTCATCTGCTACAGGAAGAATGGCGACAGTGCCACTCTCTTGATGTAAAATATCGAACCTGGGCGGAAAGGAGGGGAATAGTGGATACAAGAACCTTGAGAAACCGTTATCAGAGTAGTTGGGCGATTTTGTTTGCTTTCTTTGACTCCCAAGGCTGCGACGAACTTTATGCCTCATGGATAGATGACATTCTCTTTCTCGTTAAGCTTGGAATTTAGGGTTTGGGGATTTTGCAAAAGAAAAATCACCAGAAATAAAATGACTTTCCCTTTATATTTCCCGCAAATGGTCTTAATCTTCACAGATGGTATCTCTCGGGCTCAAATGGTTTTTAATACCACGTTCATCTTCACACGATGGGATCAAGAAGTGACATGTTGGCTGGTGGTTTTCATCTCACAGTTATCCATCCCCCTTCCCTTATGTACTATGTGGCCAACGCGAGGGGTCATGAGCCGTCCATCTGGATTCTTCGATGTTGCACCCTCGATTTACATAGAGTTCTACTGCACGCTTTAATGACCCAATCGTGCCACTTCTTCTTTTTATTTTGCTCTTGGGAGACTTATCCCACATGCCAAATGAAATTATTACTTTCACATTTTATATACCCTCTTACTTGTAATGTGTATCAGGTTACAAAAGAGAGGAGCTCTCGGTCTTGGATGATGGATGATGAATGGGTCCTCTTGGCTTTGGGCACTTGGTCCCATAGTGAAACCCTCGGTGCTGGGTGATAATACAAGTTTTGCTCCATTTTTAATCGAAGCTTGGGCCCAATATTAAATATTTTCTTCATAAAAACTTAATTAAAGCTTAATGCCCCTTTCTTCATAAAGTCGATACCTAGATTTTGGCTTCATTATAAAAACAAAATCCCCTTTGTTCCATTTTGACTTAGGCTTTATAAAAAACCTTCATAAAGTATAAGAACTTCCATACAAAATTAAAGATCAATGCTTTTTCTCATAAAATTTAGGCCTTGGCTAAATCAAAGCTTTCTCTTCATTTTTGACTTAGGTTAAGAATCCTCTAGGCCCCTCGAAAAGACTTAGTTCACTAATACTTGGACCATTTTTCTTTTGCAATCATGATGTATGCAGCTGAGGACAAATGTTCTTTTTCTCGACCAAGCTTTGAAACCCCCATCATGGAAAAATATCTTAATTTTTCACTGTCGACGCTGCTCGAAGACAATTAATGTCGCCAGAACATAATTAGTTCCCAAAATTTTTGGGGTGCGAACAACTGGCTCCAGCCGGGGATGCTATCCTCCCTGCAAGGTAGCAAAGAACCCATAGACCAGGTGCCTGATCCATTGGGCGGCTCCCAACCCTAACAAGTACAACCTGCAAACTGCTCTTTCATCTGAAAACTGCTAACTATCGGAACTAAACACAAACTGAAATTTTCTGAACATGCTGCCAACTGAAAAAATAACGTTGTACATACTAAAAAACTGCTTGCTGAGCAAACTTATTCCTTCTACCTACCCTACTTCTCTGGAATGCAACTGATGAATCAAATAACACAAAAGTGACAGTGAAGCCAATCTAATAACCGACATTTTGCCCGAATCTTGCTTACACTCTCTTCAAGCAAGCAGAGAAGATAGAAGACCACCCACTTCAAACATCCACTGATAATGAGCTCATTTCTCACAAAAGCAAGAAAATTCATCTCCCTTTTATACTGAAGCAAATTAGCATAAGGATCTTCAACAGTCATAAACATTATCTTGTCATGAGATTTAACAAAAATGCAAGTACCTCTTTCAATTTCACCTGCAAGAATATTTGGTTGTCAATCCCTGAGAATGCATAGGGAATTGTGACCTTCTGCTACTTGAGTGCTAACTATATCTTCCTCGAGTATGAGCAGCTTTGGTTCTTTATTTGGAAAACTATCTATCTCAACTTCATATTCCCCCATACCATAATCTAAATAATCTTCAAGCAGCAAACACTCTTCAAGATCATTAGACATGACAGTCCTATCTTCTTGATGAAATGAAATGGTATTTAATGGTTGATTTCATTACGGAGAATCATCGTTACACATGAGCTTCTTCAAAAGATTATCATAACTGTCATCTTTTAAATTCAGATTTACATGCTAAAAAATAGAGGAAATTTCACTTACATATCTTGGACTGTGTGAGCACTGCAAATCCGACTTAACTGGGGTTGTAACAAGACCTCTCAGGAGCTGATCTATTTCATTTTCAGACAGAGGAGAAATTTTGAAAACATTGTGAAAGATATGCTCATCTTTCTTATCCAACAAAAAATTAGCAGCATCAACCGAGACTTGCTTTGCCTCTTGTGCTCCAAGAGAAACACCGATATGTTGTCCTTCAAGTGAATCAACCAAGATAGGGTTTTCTAGATCAATAGCTTCTGAAAAAATATGACAGGAAATGGGACTAATCTGGTATTCTTCAGAAATACAAGATGATTGACAAAACTGAGAACACTTCTCATCCTTCTCGGGAGAAAAGACATAAAGATCATCTATATGGTTACTACTTTCTTTATTTTCAGCTGAGGATGCTACTATGTTTTGAGAATTTTCTTGAATGTCATGACCATGGATTTGTGAAAAAAATTGATAAACGGCTTCAGACAAGTCTTCATCGTTCATACATTCCGGACCTTCACTAATACTTTCAATGTACTATATGAAATCCTCAAACTGACCACAGCAATATTCCACTAAAGATAAAGATAAAAAATACCCTTTATAATGCTCATAAAATGCTATGTGAAAATCTTTTAAAGAAAACAAACTGCCAGGTTTCAAGTCTTCATACCAATCCCTTGCTTTTCCTTCCAAAGAAGCCATGAACATTTTCATAAGACAGTCCTCATGAAACCTAGTATTCAACTTGTGCACATGTATATGAAATTTGATTAAATGCAAAGCAGCATTGTCATGATCTTCATCTCTGAATATAGGTAAGTAGGTATGCCAATCTACTTTAGGGATCTGATTTGGAAACCTAGGAATATGAGACCTGCTTAAAGGAGCATACCGTCTTGACAATGAAGTCATCTTGAAATATTTAAGCTGCAAATTTTGATTTGAAGATTGAGGAGACTAGTCTGTGAAACAATGGACTGCTGGGCTTCTTGAATGTGGAGTCGCCATGAGACCTTTAACATCTCAAATTCTAATATGGAGTCACTGATCCTCCCAGTGGAGTCACCTATGCACTGGAAATCTTCTGAGTGGAGTCGCCAGGTGAATGATACAACCTTCTTGATGTCTGCCTGCTGTTCACCATCAACATTCAGATCTAAACTTTGTCGTTCTCCCAGGGATTGTGAAAAATCCATTCCCCGGCAACAGCCCCAATTTGTTAACACCAAAATTGACCCCCTAGTTTGTGGAGAGGGTAATCCTGGGTAACTACTAACCAGTCTTTACTTTACGTTTCTGACCTAACATAAACAGAGAGGGCTCTCTCTTTAACTCACAGAAAGCTGGAAATCATCAAGATTGTCAGTAATGAAGAAACAGTCCAGCATTCAATACTTAATATATTCAATGAACAACAGGTGTAGAAGATCAGATTTCTGTTGAAGCAAATTGTTTAAAACCTTAGTAAGAGAATCAGAAGGAGAACTACAGGGCAATGGAGTCAAAAGATGAATCATAAAACACATAACAGTGCAGCTGCATAAGGTATCTAAACAGAGGCAAGGTAGCCACCCACGCACAGTCGAAGAGCTTTTAAGGGGTGAAACAGAAGAATAATGAATAGTCCATCAGCATAGGGCATCTAACAAGGATGAATCCTATGCAAATTTTAGCAGAAATTGGTGGTGAAATGCCTAAAATGAAAGGAACAGGGCGTTTATTTCAATGAATCCTATTCCAATGGTACCCTTATTCAAGCATGAGAGAAATTTAACATAATGAAATACAAAGAGAGATAAACAAATTAACATGGAAAAGGAAAGAAAGACTGTAAGAAAGATGACACAGGAATTCTAATGTAGCCTCAAACACTGCTGATGTATTAACAATTAAATCTCAGAAACAGAACAGATCTCTCCTAGGCTTCAGCCAAATGATTCACTCCCCTTTAGGTCTTCTATTACAATGAATATATAGCAGCCTGGAGCCTCCTATTCGACCTAACTTCTTAACAGAAAATGGTTACAAATTTAATGACAAATCATCAACTCTGCCACCTATCTTTTCAAAACAGAAAAATGAAACAAAAACCTAACTGCTTTTTACATCTGGCAGCAATTTTCAATAAATGACAAATTTATTAGAAAATAAAAGATAGAATATATTTCAGATATGCTTTTCCAGGTGGTTTTCCTTCTAAATGCCTCCCACTTTGAAATCTTCATTTCTGCCCCCTTTCCACTGTAGGTATTACATTACTTAGTTTTTTAAACCTTTCCCCAACATATTTGAGCATATTACTCTAGTAATCTCCATCATCCACATGAGAATTTTGCATCTCCAACCAGGAAGACGACCCTGATATCATGTGTGTTGTGGCTATTGCAGGGGCCATTGTCTCCACATTCTGCTGCTTAGTAGTTTCAAAACTAAAGTCCAAGAAAATATTTGATGGAAACCCATAACCATGAGTGCTCATAGTGTCACTTGTTATGCAGTTCTGAGAGTTTTGAACAGACGAGGCATCCTGAAACATGTCGGAGGTGCCATTGAATAGATTTAGAGAGTAAGTGGTTGACACAAGTCCAGGTACACCTTCTAAATTATTTTCCTTGGAAATGCCAAAAGAATTGCTCCTCAGGCCAGAGTACTGGATTCGTTACAAGTTGACCCTCATTACTTGGGGAGTCGTTGTCGTGGCTTCTTGAATGGTGCTAAGTTAAGGCAGCTGAAACATTCATCAGATTTTGATAACCTTGGTTTTTCATAATAGACTGATTAGTGATTTTGGTAGATTCATGGCTATTGGGCGCATTATTTTTATTGCTATTGTTGTTGTGTTGTTCAACTTTCAAGGCCGTATGAAATCCATCAAGGTTTGGCTTTGCAAATTTTGCATAACCCGAGCAGCTGGGACTGGCAATTGTTCTATAATAATCTGGGTCGCTAATGCATTAGAATCTAATGAACCCAGATTCTTTGAATTTAAGGCCCAATTAGCCTGAGTCGTGGTAGAATTCATTGTATCCAGCATATTTAAGAAGGTTGCATTCCCAAGCTGATTTCTCAAGTAACTCATCAGATGATTGGAGTCCATTGTAGAGCTCTAACTCTGAGAAGCCTGCTGTATTATAGCATGTCGATCTGTACGCTTCTGTTTTGGGAGGACAGAAACGCTAATTTCTCTTTCCTTCACCAAATAATGCCTCATGGAATTTTGACGCCACTGAGAATGGATACAAGAGAAATGAGAGACCAACCCTGCTCGGCATCAACACCAGAATGGAGTCAATAGACCTCTATCGAATCTACATACATATGCCCAATACATAGATGTCGGCACGAGGATAACAGCGGAAAACTTTGATGAGCATCAAGGGCTTCATAGCTTGTAAAAGTTGGTTGAAGAGAGCAACTGGCAAACCCTACTGCACCCAAAAACGCCCTTAAGGACCGGCGAGTGGGATCTCTTGAAAGAGGGGCTCCACCAGAGAGTAAATGACGGATATGACCTCCAAGAACTGCACATATCCTAGAGAACCTTCTGTAGTAGCCGATCTATGACTATATGCGATGTTAAACAATTCCTTCACAACTCCACCAGCTACATCAACCTTATTCCTCACACTGTCTTGGACACGATCTTAAATAGTTGGTACAGCAGTCATCAATGTAGGACTCAACATAGAAGCATCACCTTTGGCTCCTTTTTGAATCTTGTTTTGATGTATCAGTTAGTGTCACAATACGCCAGTGTCAATAAGACCCGAACACAAACATTTTAGCATTTGCTTTCCTCTTCTAACGTCTGCCTTAGCGTAGTTAGACCTGCTTTTTCATCTGCTACAGGAAGAATGGCGGCAGTGCCACTCTTTGGATGTAAAATATCGAACCTGGGCAGAAGGGAGGGGAATAGTCGATACAAGAACCTTGAGAAACTGTTATCAGAGTAGTCGAGCAATTTTTTTTGCTTGCTCAGACTCCCATGGCTGCGGCAAACCCTATGGCTCTTGGATAGATGATGTTCTCTTTCTCGTTAAGCTTGGCGTTTAGGGTTCGGGGATTTTGCAAAAGAAAAATCACAGGAAATAGAATGACTTTCCCTTTATATTTCCCGCATACCGTCTTAATCTTCAAAGATGGTATCACCCGGGCTCAAATGGTTTTTAATACAACGTTCGTCTTCACGCGATGGGCTCAAGAAGTGACACGTTGGCTGGTGGTTTTCATCTCGCAGCTATCCATCCCGATTCCCCTATGTACTATGTGGCCAACACGAGGGATTATCAGTCGTCCATCTGGATTCTTCAATGCTGCACCCTTGATTTACATAGAGCTCTACTGCATGCTTTGATGACCCAATCGTGCCACTTGTTCTTTTTATTTTTCTCCTGGGAGACTTATCCCACATGCCAAACGAAATTATTTCCTTCACATTTTATATATCCTCTTACTTCCAATGTGTATCAAGTTACAAAAGAGAGGAGCTCTCGGTCTTGGATGATGAGTGGGTCCTCTTTTTGCTTAAATCTTTTCTTCATAAAAACTTAATTAAATATCAATGCTCTTTCTCATAAAATTTAGGCCTTGGCTAAATCAAAACCTTTTCTTCATTTTTGACTTAGGTTAAGAATCCTCTAGGCCCCTCGAAAAGACTTAGTTCACCAATACTTGGACCATTTTTCTTTTGAGATCATGATGTCTGTAGCTGAGGACAAATGTTCTTTTCTCGACTAAGCTTTGAAACCCCCGTCATGGAAAAATATCTTAATTTTGCACTGTCGACGCTGCTCGAAGACAACTATTGTCACCAAAGATAATTAATTCCAAAAATCTTTGGGGTGCTAACAAGTACTCCTTCCTTAGCATTGTGATAGTCTTCTGACAACCTGGATGGCAAGAATAGTGGCTTTTGTGCATCTCATCCAAAATCAAAATCTTTACTGCTGGTACGTTTGGTACGTACAATCTGTTTTTGTACAACAATAAGCCATTTTCCTTCAAACTGAAATCTGTTATACAATTTTCAGAATTGTTTTTCTGCTGTCCTTTCCTATAATTTTCTATATTCCTCATCCTCTTTAATTCCTTCAAAAATCTATTTTTCTAAATCTGTTGCGTATGTGCTGATGGCTGAAATAAAATGTATCCTTGCATTACGACTTAACGCGTCAGCAACTTTATTCTCCTTCCCCTTAATGTGTTGAATTTCAAGTCATACTCACTTAGAAAAGTTAGCCATCTGGATTGCTTTGCATTCAAATTTGTTTGATCTAATAAATATTTCAGCCCCATATTATCCGTCATTAAGGTAAATTTTCTGCCAATAAGGTGGTGACGCCACATTTTCAAGGCATGAATTACTGCTAACAATTCAAGATCGTAGGCGGAATAGTTATTCTCATGTATTTTCAACTTTCTTGATTCATAGGCTATAGCATGTCCCTCCTGTGTTAGGAATCCTCCCAATCCATCATTTCATGCGTCTGTACATACTACAAAATCTTTATTAGGATCTGCAATCCTCAAAATAGGCATTGAAGTCAACAATTCTTTTAACTTTGCAAAACTGTCCGCACACTTTTGATCCCAGAAAAACTTCTTTCCCTTTTTCTGTAGCGATGTTATGGGGTTTGCAATCCTGGAAAACCCTTCAACGAATTTTCTATAATAACAAGTGATGCCCATAAATGATCGCACATCCGTCACATCTTTAGGAACTAGCCATTCATTAATGGCATTTATCTTGGCGGGGTCAACCGAAATCCCTTCCTCAGAGATTATGTGTCCTAAGTACTGAATCTTATCTTTGTAAAAATCACATTTACTGAACTTAGCATACAGCTGGTGCTCCCTCAAAACTTGCAGAATGATGCGTAGATGCTCATCATGCTCATCCTTGTTCTTAGAATATACTAAGATGTCATCGATAAACATAACTGCAAACTTATCTAAGTACTTGTGCAGAATTTTGTTCATTAGTCCAAATAGCATGACAACGAACTCATAGTGCCCATAACGAGTTCTACATGCTGTTTTGAAAATGTCTTCATCCTTCACACAAACCTGATGATATCCTAATCGTAAATCGATTTTCAAGAATACTGTTGCTCCGCATAGCTGGTAAAAAAGATCATCAATGCGGGGCAGTGGGTACCTATTCTTGATCGTCATTTTATTTAGTTGATGATAATCTATGCAAAGTCTCAGGGTACTATCCTTCTTCTTAACAAAAATGATCGGTGCTCCCCAAGGTGACACACTGGGTCTTATGTATTTTTTATCGATCAGCTGCTTCAGCTGAGATTTTAATTTATTCAACTCTAGTATATTCATCTGGTATGGAGCTTTAGAACTTGGTACAGCACCAAGTATTAATTCAATAGAAAAATCTAGGTCCCTTTTGGGAGGTAATTCTGGGATCTCTTCAGGAAAAATATCTTGGAAATCCTTTAAGACAGGTATGTCCTCTATTTTCATTTTGTCCTCCTTAGTACTCATCTCATCATGCACCGCATTTACTACAAGCATCTCGACACCCTTTTCTGATTGCCCTTTTTACTTGCATGGATGAAATCTGCCAAACGGATGTTTTCCTAGGGATGACTTTTACCTCTGCTGTCTTTCCTTCATTATCCAGGAAAATAAAACTTTTTTCATAACAATTCAGAATGACACGATGGGTTTCTAACCAGTCCATACCAATTAGGATGTCATATGACCCCAATGGAAAAATATTTAACTTAACCTGCATTGTTAGTTGATTCATAGATAAAACACAATTTTCCACAAAATCAGAAACCTTTCTTTTTGTTCCTGTCGCTAATCTAACTAACCAGGATTTATCGAATTTCTCTGTTTTCAAATCGAGTCTTTCTACAACAACGGGTGATATATAACTTAGACTAGCACCAGGGTCAATTAAAATAGAAACTGGGTGGTTTTGCAGCATACCTTCAACCTCCACCATTGAGACTTAGTGTTCTACTTGTCGGTTGTCTAATGCTACACTAATTCTAGGTACTTCTCTTGCCACACCTCCTACAGTAGCTTCAGATTATATGGAGTGAATATGGTTGGCCACCCATTTCTTAAGGGGGCAGTCTGAGGCATAATGGGGCCCTTGGCACTCAAAGCATTTTATAGGTGGCTTCTGTTCATTGGTACTAGCAACATTGGGGACATTTCTGGGTGTTGTAAATTTCTGCTACTGATTATTTATGTTCTGTTGAAATTTTTTATTCTGAAAATTTTTCCTCTAGAAACCGGAATTGCCACCATATCTGAAATTTTTCCTTTTCTGTTCAAAATTACTGGGTTTTGGGTTTTTCCAGCTAGGTACCCCTTCTCTTTTCTTATTCTGGTCAAAGCAAAAAGTTGCTTTCCTCATGGCTTCTTCTAGTGTCTTAGGGTTATCGTACTCTATCCTGTCCTTGATGTGGAAAGGTAGACAACTTAGGTACCTCTGGACCTTCAGTTTTTCCTCAACCATGTATGGCACATACATTAGCAAACTTAAAAACTTCTTGTTCAGTTCTTTCATGTTCATCGTTCCCAGTTTTAGATCATAGAATTCTTTGGACTTTTCTTTATAGAATTGCTCAGATAAGAATTTCTTTTTGAATTATCTTTTAAAAGTACTTGTTGGCTTAAACTGACCGAAAGGTTTCCAATTAGACCCAGGTTCTTTGCGGTTCTCCCTTTGACCAACAAAACCCCTTCGCACCGGCCCTTTCGGCAACAACCTATGAGCAGGTTGAGGTCTCACCCTAGGTGTATCTTTATGGGGTAATGCAGAATCAGGTTTCCATAGTAAATGATGAGTTGTTTATCTGAACAATCTGTGTAGCGTAGGAAAGAAGGATGGCGCTATGGAGCAAAGTGATGTGGTATGTAGTAGGATCTATGCTGTGAGCAATACTGTGCAGTGGAGGCAACATTACGGGCCACACTAAGGGTTTCTTACTACTGCAAATATTCTTCTAGAACTGCGAGTCACCCACACTTATCCTCTACTTGGAAGATCTCGGAAACGTTAAGGCACTGAAATGGATATCACTCGTCCATTCATTCAGGCACTTACTGGTTATCTTTCTAGCATTCATTCTAGAACTTGGATTATTACAATGTGAACTGAAATGATAAACATGATTAACTGTGTTGCGTTCCTTCACTATGCTTAAGAAAGTATTTAAACCTAAATGACTGATTCATGACCTTAACATAGAATTGAAATGTTCGCCATTCATTTGCTTCCGTGGAACCTAGCATATCATTCTCAAACTTCTCCTATTGGTAAATGCATATCAAAGTTCTCATATTACAGCATGCAAGGAAACATTCGAGCATTCATTCTATAGAAAATATAGAGAGTCATTCATTCATAAGCATCATCACATAACACGGGATTTAGTGTGGTTCACTTCCCCGGATGGGAAGCTACGTCCACAAGAACAGTTGGTAATATATTTCCTTAAAAAGGGATGGGGCAACCATTCTTAGTCTGCGCACTCAATTGCAGACTCTCCTTTCTCTCAGCTAGGTCTCTACGCACATAGCTGCAGAGCCTTTACAATATTCTCAGCTTGGAGAGATTTTACAATACAAAAAGGTTATCTTCTTATATTCTCAGCAACAATAAAAGAACAACAACCCAAAAAGAGAACCCCCATCCCATACAAAATGTCTTCTTAAATAGATCATGCCCGAAGGTCATGTCTGTACAATGCTGAAGACCTAAAACCCAAAACCCTAAGGGTTTCCGAAACTGCGCCAGTTTTCCAAACCAGCTTGATGGATCCTGGTAGTGTCTGCTTGATCATAGCGAATCTCCACGTCCTCAATCTGTCGCTATCGGCCTTCCTGTCGCACGCGTGCCTGCAGGCTGCTTCTGTCGAACCATTTCTCTCTAACGATTTTACCTTCTAAGTGTGCCAAACATCCCTTTCCTTAACAACCCACACATGGCCTCCTTCTTCTTTTTCCTATGTCTGCCGCTTGACAATCCTGGAATATCTTTTCCAAAAATGGCTGCTACCGGTCAAGCCAGTAGCTACACTTGATACTTGTCTAGCACACTGCTTTGTTGGCTCCACATGGCCTTCTAACTCCATAGCATTGCTTTGGCACAGTATTGATCTTTGCATCACGGCCAAAATTTTGATGCTGCACGCAACTTTGCAGTCTGGTGAAAAGTTGGATGTTGCGCCCAACTTCGCAGCATCCTCAATACTTAGCTAAAATTGTGTTTCTGAGCTGCACTTAGCTCAGCTTTCCCTGCTTGCCTCAACAAAGGTGCTTCCAAAACTTTATCTCAACTTGGGACCAACATGCCCCTAACACTTACATGTGGCTCGTCCTCGAGCCACTGTTTCTTTCAATTGTCTCATTGTGTGCTGCGACCGGTGGAACGAACTTGGCCGCAAACTCATCATATGTACTGCACAACTACACCACTGCTTCTCTTGTATCCTCTTCAACCTGTTTAATTGTCTCAAGCATTGTTGGAGTTATTTCTTGTCCAATTTGGTCTTGTACCTGCTCCTAGTTATCGTGCAGTTCTACTAACTTATTTTCAATTTGTTGTGATACCACCATGGCATTCTCCAGGAGCTGCTATGACTGATTATCCATCTTAGTCTCTTTTTGTCATAATTCCTGTACTTCTTTCTTTAAGCTAGATATCTCCTTGTATCTCGGCAGCCTTTCTCTGGGTGGCAGAGCTTTAACCTCTGCATTCAACTTGTCCAGCGCAGTCTATTTTTCTTGTACTGCAGTCTTGACCTACAACAACCCTTGATCCTCTTCAAGGGTCGCGATTTCCTGTGAAACCTTATCCAGGAGAGATTGGCACTTAGCCATCTCACTTGTAATGCTTTTTGAGGGGGCGCTCACTGCTTGCTCTCTGACTTGTTGTTCAGTTAATGGCACCTGCTTATTTAGCTTATCCTTCAATGTGGTAATATCAGCCTCATAATAAATCTCTTTATCCTGCATCTCCATCTGCAAGGATCTCACCTTATCTCCGATCCTCAAAACTGTGTCTGCAGGGTCATCCTGGATTTCTATGCCTTTGAAATCCTTCACCACATTGGATATGGTGGTCTCCAAATTTTTTCGATGGTCCTGTTCGTTGCATAGCTGTATTTCTACCTTCTGCTGAATTTGTCTGTTTGCTGCGGTGAGCTTTGCTTGTAGCTTCATCAATTCAACCGTCCGTTCATGCATCTCCTCCACGATCTGCGTGTGGATGAAGTGCAATCCTGGTAAAGGGATTTTGGCTAAGTCAAGCTCTACCCTCTCGACTCCCTTTGTGTCTAGGATAACTTGCTCTGCCATTGGAAAAGCAACAGCCAATGGGTCCAGATGGACAATTCTAGTCTTCGACGGAAGCGTTATTCTAGCTGTTGGCTTCCTTGGTGCGAGGTTCCTATCGACCTCTTTTCAGCCCCTGCTTCCCGCGGCAAAATAAGGCTTTTCTGGACATCGTCCATTTTCTTCATTAGGCCTTACATTGCGAGCCGCGTCTTGTTAAGGTCATCCTGGATGACCATGTCCTTCTTTTCTTTAGCCTCCATAAGCTCCTTCATCTTCTCTGATACTGTTTCGGATATCAACTCGTAGTCATCATCATTGAGGACTACCTCCGATTGAATATTTGTGGCCTTCACCTTTTTCCTTGACTTTGGCTTCTCCGAAGTCTTAGCTTATTTTCTCTTCCTTATTTCTTCAATGATTGGGCATGAGAGCGGGATCGGCTCATCTTCTCCTGAATCTGTCTCCACATCCATAACCTCTACGCGGAATTCTGCTGGCCAATCTTTCATGAGGTCCTCAATATACTGCTCATACATGATGTCCTTTCTTGGGAACCACTATGGTTTCCTCGTTTGTGCTTTCAGCGATATGAATATACATTTCATATCTGTCTCAAAGTCGATGATGCGGATATACTTCGCAGTGACCTGCTTTGTAATGTGGGGTGTCTATGTGATTACGTTGCATAGCTGAATATAGTACTGGTAAAATACTTCTGTTGTCGCATGATGGCGCTCTGCATTTGTGTTTGCCCAGAAGTTGATGAACTTAAACCCTCTAGGATCCTTGGTGTCCATAATGATGCCCACATAATCTCACGGCTCCTTCCATCCACACAAAGCAATCAGGATGATGAGACAGGTGAAATGGAACTGGTCTCCATTCACCTGTGTGTTGTTGAGTTCTTCAAGGAACTCATTCAACAGAAACTGACACCAATTAAAGCTATTGCCTTCGGCCGCTGCGGCACCAAGAAGTATTGTTCCCACAGGAACCTCCAAAGGCCTAGCTGTTTTGAGCATATTGACCGCGAGCAACTACATTACAAATCTTGTTGCTCTGTCCTCTATATCTTCTGTTAGGAAACCTCTTTTTGCCTTCACCACCGAGTGTGTTTTCTTCATCTTCTCAACAGCCTCTTTTTCTTTTCTCTTCCCCTGGAAGAATTGCTTCGGATCCTTACTGCGCTTGCTTAGCCCAGTGATGCGGTGGATCAAATCAATGTTAATATCAATGTTCCTGTCCAGCCACAGATAACCTTGGTGGATTCGCACCATGAGTGTGCGAACCACGATATTCAATTCTGGGGAACGGTCAAAATGTGGCAATCTCAACAAGTTCAGTAGCCCCAATTGAACGATAGGTGCTAACCAACTGTTAGCTACCAAGTTCAGAGTTCCCTTGGAATCCTTCTTCCAGCACATATACTGGTCTGGTTGAAAATCTGGGTACTTGGGAACATCTGGCTCATCTCTCTTCATTCCCAAGAGGTCATAATCCTCCCATTTACAATCTGCTATCTTTCCCAACAGATTCTTAGCAATGTTTACATGCTTTGAGATAGGTGACAACGGGATGTCGTATCTCGCATTCTTGGACAATTTAAACATAGGGGCATTCAGTGCCCGTGGGGAGATATATTCAGGTGTCATATTGAAAGGTTTTGTCTGAAAGACTGGTGATTTCTGTGCCGAGGAGCCCATCTTTATGATGTTGGATCGAGGTGCAGTTACAACTTTTCCCCTATCTTTTGTTTTTTCCTGTATCGTTGGATTAATTCTTGGTGATCTACAGGATCCTTCACCTTGTTCTATGGCGACCTTCTTAACTAGAGTTTTCATTAACTGCTCAATCCCTCTGTGTTGAAAGATCCTCAGTGCTTCTTCAATGGTGAGTTCTTATTCTCTAAAGGAAGGTTTGGACATTCATAAATGAGGTAGCGGCTAAGGTAGACAGAATACAGATGGCTACTAGCTCAGAGAGGTTAATCGCAAGAAAATTCTAAGTGCTTGGTAATGCCTGCAAGTCTCCCAACGGTCTTATTTATAGGTGCAACAGACCCTCTCCCGCGCCCTTCAATGGGTAGATAAGCATTCAATGTGGTGTCCATTGGCCAATTTGAGCGGATCCTTCAGTCTTTTCTGTTGTTAGCGTGCTCAGAACGACTGTATTTGCTTTAAATGCTAATGCGGTTGCTGCAACGTGCATCTAACAGCTATTTTTCTGAAAAGTCATGCAATGGCTATTTTTCTCTGGGTGTTGCGTCGAACTACGCAGCAAGCCATCTGCAACCCTGCGCGACTACTTCGCAGTGTCAAAAATTTCCAACTGCGTGACTTCCACTATATATATATATATATATATATATATATATATATATATATATATTTTCCTTCCGCGCAGCTTCAATAGTGCTACGTGGTGCATAGATCATTCTTCTTATCATACCTTCTTTCTTTTATCATACATGTACAAAATCCTTCACATTTCTAGTGTCCACTTTCAACTGCACTTGACACTTAGAACTTCCTTCGTTTGTTCGTTATTCAGGGTTCTGCGAAGCAGTGCTATCATGGTATAGCTTTAGCCTTCTTCCATTTATCAAAGTTGGCAAGGTATCACCAGCTAAATTGGCTAACTGGACTGCACCAGTGTTAGTAACATGTATCACAGTATATGGGCCAAGCCAATGCATCTTAAATTTACCAGGGAATTTCATGAATTTGCTATCATATAGGAGGACCAGATCAGCTACTTGAAAACACCTGTTCTTTATATGGAAATCATGCCATGCTTTCTCACGGTCCTTCTGAGCTTGCTCATGGAAGCCTGCGATGAAGCGATCTTCCACCAAGCCCATTAAGTGTAGTAATCTTTCTTCTAGAGCTTCACAATCTGCCATCCCTGTGAATGCAGCGATTCTCAAACTAGGGACAATATATTCCAATGGCATCATGGCCTCCTACCCATAACCAACCAAAAGGGTGTCTGTTGTGTCAATTTCTTGCATCTGGTCTTGTATGCCCATAGCACAAATGAGACGCGCAGGTCCCAATTGTCTCTATTTACATTACACACCTTAGTGAGTGCATTCTCCAATATTTTATTGAAAGCCTCTATTGTACCATTTTCCTATGGATGATATGGAGTACTGTGTTGATGACGAATGTGGAATTCCTCTGTAAGCACCTCAATCGTCTTGTTCAGAAAGTGAGTACCTTGCTAACTCATCAAAATCTTTGGACAGCCAAATCTGGTGAGTATTTCTTCAAAAATAAATTGAGCAGCAGTACTGGCACTGCAGTGCTTAACTTGTTTTGCTTCTTCCAATCTGGTGAGGTAATCCGTAGCAGTAATAATATACCTTACACCCATTCTTTTTCTTGGTGGGTTTATACGACCCACAAAGTCTATTGCCCATTTTTCAAATGGTCGCAGTGTCAACTATGGATTCAATGGCATCTCATCTCGGTGTGATGGTTTTCCTATCCTCTGATAGACATCACAGTTCCTGCAATTTTCTTTGGCATCTTTATGGAGCGTAGGCCACCATAGCCCTATGCACAATATCTTCTGTGCAGTAGCCCTTCCTACATATTGACCTCCCACGATTCCTGAGTGTACGTCGGCTAGGATAAATGGCTTCTCATGATTGAGTACACACCTTCACAGGACTTCATCCGACCCAAGTTTGTATAACTATCCTGCAATTATAGTGAAGTCCGCAGCGCGCACCACTAACTTTTTTTTCTGCTAGACCGAGAATTCTTGGGGTGCTAGCCATGTGGTTAGGAATTCAATGATATCCTTGTAATAATAATCGTCAACCTGTATACCAAATAACTGCGCATCAGGAAGACTGTCTTCAATATTCGTCGGCTCTTATCCTGACTCGATCCTTGACAGATGATCAGGTCCCAAGTTCAGTCTACCTGGCTTGACAATAATTTCAAAGTCATATTCCTGGAACAACAATAACCAACGGCATATGCGTCCCCCTAACACTGGCTTGTTGACCAAATATTTCAATGCAGAATGGTCAGTAAACATAAGGAAGTGTGATCCTAGCAAGTAGTGTCTAAATTTCTGTAGGGCATATACCATCGCAAGGCCTTCCCTCTCAACAGTAGTATAGTTCTTTTCTGCTGTTGAAAGCTTTCTGCTAGAAAAGGCAACAGGGTGGTCAATACCTCCCTCTCCTGGTTGAGTTAACACGATCCCCAGGGAAATACATGATGCATCAACATGGATATGGAATGGCTTCATCCAATCTTGAAAGACTAGGATAAGTGCAGTGACCATCTTTTCTTTTAATGTGTCAAAACCTTGTTCACATTCTGCGTTCCAAATGAACGGTGTGTCTTTCTTCAACAGCTTCTCCATTTCTACGGTTATCTGTGCATAACCCTTTATAAATTTCTTGTAATATCCAGTATGGCCTAATGTATATCGCAACATCTTGACTGAATTTGGTGTTGGTAAGTTTGCATTAACTGTAATCTTCGCAGGGTCTACCATCAATCCTTGCTTATAGACAATGTGGCCAAGTAAAATTCCATAAGGCACACAGAAAATACACTTTTTGAAATTCAAGGATATTTGATGCTATCGACACTTCTCGAGCATCATGCAGAGATCCACGCAATGATTTTTCAATAGATCAAATACAGTCCAATCATCAAAATACGCTTCTAAAAACTTGTGCATAAAATCTTTAAATGCTGCGATGATGACTCTAGAGAATATGGCAGGTGCGTTCTTCAGCCCAAAAGGCATGACGGTGTATTGGAATGACCCCCATTCTATAGCAAATCTCATCTTATGCCTATCTACAAGATCAATCCTGATCTGATGATAACCAAAGAAACCATCAGTGAAAGTATATGCCTCATTTCCTCCAACGTTATCAAGCACTTCGTCTGTGAATGGAGTAGGAAATGGGTCGTCCATGGAAGCATCATTTAGTTTTCTGAGATCCACACAAATCCTGATCTAGCCGTTTGCTTTCTTGTCCTAAACAACCATGGGGCTAATCCATTCGGATTCTTCGACTGGTTCAATGATTCCTGCTTCTAGCATCTTATCTAGCTCTACGCAAACTTTTTCCTTATAGCGTGGATTCAATCTGTATGGCCTCTGCTTGACAAGCTTAGCACCTGGCTTTAAAGGTATCTTCATGACCCCTAGGTCTCCCAAAATTCCTTTCATTTCTGTAAATTTTGTTGGAAACAGTTCCTGATACTCGTGTAAGGTATCTGCGATCTCTGCAATAGTCTGATCGTCCCAATAATCTCCTATTGATGCGAACTTCAGCTCTTTGTCTGTGCCAATGTTCACTTTTTGTGTTTTTACTGGTCCAGTCATATCTGGGATTTTCAACGGAGTTCCTTCTACCTCACGTGCACCTTCTGACTTTGGTATATCTATGTTGCGCGGGTCCTCCTCATCGTCTTCATTTGTATCATTGGTATGTTCAGCTAAGTTGTAACACTCGATCAAGTGCTCTTCATGTTCCTTCCATTCTGACTGTAGGTGCGCGGGAACGCACTCTGTCCCAAAAAACTCCTGCAATGTTATGATTTGATGATGACAGTCGTCCTGGAATATGCACTTCTTGATTAGCTGTAATGATTTATGGATTAATGGATTCTCGTCTTCAAAACTGAAGTCCTTCCGAAAGTTCGTAGCGAGCAGCTCCCAATCAATGAGTTCACTGCGCAACTCCAGGTCTAGGTACCATTTCTTTGGGATACCCGCATCCAATGTACGTACAAATAAATGTATCCATTCTGTAAGTGGTCTTTCCACCCATGCCTTTGAATAGATTTCAATGTGCTGACTAGGGTTTGTCTGTCCATTATACTTTGAAAGGGTAAAGTAACCTTTTCGGCGAATTGGATCTGCATCTTAGTTCTGTATTGATCCCAAGTGGTCAATGTTTTCTTATGTGCATTCCACCATCTGGCAGGTGTATCGTGCAATGTTATATCTAAAGCTAGTAGTCTATGCTCATCTGGTATAACTGCAGTATATTCCCTTACGAAACTGTAAACATTAGCAGAACCATCATATGTGGGAATAGGACTCACCTCTTTTCCGATCTAGCGAAGTGATTTCGTAACCTGTGCACATCTTCTGGATGATACTTCATGCATGCGACTTTGCCAATTCTCCAGTCCTGTATCCAAGTTAGAGATACAAGAAGTGTCACATCGCTAGCTGAGTGTACCGTCCATAGTAGGATTAATGTAGTCTTCCTTGTTCGCAGTCAGCTGGTATAGTCGGTCTAAATCTTGAGCTTGGGATTCCTCCTGAATCGGCTCACTGTATCTATCACCATCTTTAGGATCCAATGGTGCGATGACCCTAAGATGTTTCCCTTCAAAGATCATCTTCTTTGTCTTCAAGTTTATGATAGCCAAGTTATCCATAGCCCAATCAATTCCCAATATTGCTGGAAAAGGTTGACTATCATCCACAATTTCAATAACCTCAAAGTTTGCATGACTCTGTACTCTGTCAATGTCAACTACTACATTAGCTAAGAGGAAAAAAGGTATGACCTTCTCCTAATTAGCCATTCATAACTCGATAGGTGACCATAGCAACATTGGTCGACCCATCTGCTGCCATGTTTGCTTAGTCAAGACATTCACTTCTGAGCCCAAATCAAGGATGACTTCATCCATTTCAAAATGTCCTATCTGCGCAGTAAGCCTCATCTCTCGGCCTATTCTTTTGTGCTTCCTTATATGATGTACAGTGCTATCTGGAGTCTCTGTTGCAATCTGAGGTTCATACTGGCTGACAGTGCTATCGGTTTTTCACTTTTTAGTAACTTCATGCAGCTTCGCAAGAACTGCGCAACAGAAGTACGGACATCTGTCGAAGTACTTGTTTTATCATACGGGGCTGGCATGTCTTCAACATGCGGTGTTTCACTGTGCAGCGGGATCCTTGATGACTTATCTGCTAGTTCTCTAAAGCTATCTCGCGCGTCAATGAAGATCTCCTTGTTCTTTTTTAGGTTAAGAGGGGGTGCTTTTCCTGGAGCTTTCCTTATCCATACTATTTAAAGGGGATCCTTATTCGTATGTGCTTCCCCTGACGTTGAAGCTTCCGCTCCTCTATCGCAACCTGTCTCAGCGCCACTGCGTGTGACCACGTTAATGCTCGGATCCACTGGTCTATTCTCTACTGTGATCCACTGGATGTTTGGATTTGGAGCCTCTATTCGTCTTCTCTTCTGGATTTCCACCTCTAATACTGGGCAATCTTCAATGACATGCTCAAACGATTTACAATAGTTGCACGTAGTGCATGGGTTAACACAATCTCTAGACATGTGCCCGAGTTGGCCACAGTTATAACAAATGACTTGGCCACGGCATCTTCCTTGTGCCAGACCAACATTTCTTCCTCTGCCGCGGTATCCACTACCACGACCTCTCTATCATCCTTGGTCATATTGTGCATTTTCTTGTTTTGGCTGGGTATATTCTTGTACGCAGTACAAGCTAGCGCCTCGCATTGAGTCCATATCCCTTTTTCTTTCATTCATTAATTCATATGCGCAGCAGTTGGGTTCATGATGTCCAACTGAGTTACAGAAATTGCAATATAAATTCTTAGGAGTTTTCACATATTTCTAGATTAAGTAACAGTCTTCAGGTCTATG
Source organism: Larix kaempferi (assembly GCA_027924585.1). Lineage (NCBI taxonomy): Eukaryota > Viridiplantae > Streptophyta > Pinopsida > Pinales > Pinaceae > Larix > Larix kaempferi. The sequence continues at coordinate 30,273,867 of BSBM01000195.1, read as the reverse complement.
TCCTGTGGTTCTACAAATTTCACACCATGGGGCCTGATTTTGATTTAATGGGTTAGGCACACCACTGTTAATATAGTCACGGAATAGAGGGCAATGCTCATGGTCATGACCTTCTCCCTTACAACTTGTACACCAGACCTCCTGTCTAGGTTCATATCTTTGTTCTTTACCATTATTCATACTTTGCAGTTCAAGTGTGAGGGTGGTTAGCTGGTTTTGGATCTAAGACATCCCAGAAATAGTATCACCAATCGGTGAAGCTTCCAGCTTCATTGCAATTTCCAGGGCCTCTGCCTGGGATAGAACCTTCTGCTGTATCAATGGTAATCTGATATGAGGTAACAATGCAGCAATGAACCATTCTTTATGTTGTTCTGGTGGTATAACAAAACTTACTTGGTCTAGTAAGGTCTTAAATTTCTAATCAAATTCCTAGACCGTTTCAGTTGGTCTCTACTCTATTTCCTTCAATTCAGTTCTACACTGAGACTCAGACTTAGGTTTCTTGAACTCCGCCACCAGCATGACTTTAATTTCTGCGAGGGTTCTCGGCTATATGATAGAGTATTTCATAAACCAATGTAGCGCTCTATCCCTGAGAGTGGTGATGAGTTGTGCTTGCTTCACGGCATCGTCCTGGATTTGTCTTACACTCCATACGGCTTCACAAAGGAACCAATGTTGATTAGGGTCTTCTAGGCCAGTTCCTCTTTATATTGGCAGTTTCATATCAATCTTTGCCATTGTGCTACTAGGTGGTGGGGCGCCGGGATTAGTGCGCGGCTGCTGTAAAGGGATCTGCGCAGTAAATACAAATGGGACTATCGGGAGAGATGGACTAGGCTGAGTCTTCTGCGGGGTGGGCTGCATAGCGGGTGGGTTCTGTGATAAAGGTGGTGCATTTTGTGCAGCTGACGGATTCTCAGGGGTAAATGGTTGTGCAACTTCACTATCAAGATCGCAGGGGATCTCAGTATCTATATGAAGTTTAGGGCCTTCTGGATTCTTATTAATTTTATATGTCTTACCACTTCTGAGAGTATGTGTCTCTTCGTCAGAATCAATATATGTACTGTTTATCATGACAAAATTCAAGCATATTGCGGCATTATTAGAACACCTTTCTCAGCTAACAGCATCTTAATGTCTAGACTGAGATTGTTCAGAAACTTACCTTGGAATCCTCCGAAAAAATGTGCTTCTAATTGGCTGTAGGATTTGAGTGTGTCTACAACAAATTTTGTTACAAATAATTCTCGCATATGATTGACCCAATAATCAACTGCGCGTGACAACGGGCTGGCTAATGCTTTAAGCTGCGTTGTGAGCTCGGGAGTCCACTTTGTACGAACTCCTCCTTGGAAACAATTTTTCTTCTCTGCGAGCTGCGAGATCCACACATGCAGCTCATTTGGAAATGATGCCCAAAAGATCTTGTGAATGTCATCCAATAGATATCTATCCAACCATTGTGTGTCGCTTAGACACAGATGTCTATTTATTTGTCTATTAAAATTGCTTATGGTCTTATCCCACCAAGCTTGGATTTCTGTCTTTTCAGGATGCAAATAGTCAGATCCTTCAGGGAACTCATATTCTTCTTCACACATCGTGATTGCAACTCAACAGAACCATTTCAACTCATCATGGATTCTAGCCAGGCAACGGAACCATTTGTTGGCTTAAACTGACCCAGAGGTTTCCAATTAGACCTAGGTTCTTTGCGATTCTCCCTTTGACCAACAAAACCCCTTCGCACCGGCCCTTTCGAAAACAACCTGTGAGCAGGTTGAGGTCTCACTTGAGGTGGATCTTTATGGGGTACTGCGGAATCAGGTTTCCACAGTAAATGATGAGTTGTTTATCTGAACAATCTGCGCAGCGCAGAACAGAAGGATGGCACTGCAGGGCAAAGTGATGCGGTATGCAGCAGGATCTATGCTGCAAGCAGTACTGCGTAGTGGAGGCAACACTGTGGGCCACACTAAGGGTTTCTTACTGCTGCGAATCTTCTTCTGGAACTGTGAGTCACCCACACTTATCCTCTACTTGAAATATCTCAGAAATGTTAAGGCACTGAAATGGATATCATTCGTCCATTCATTTAGGCACTTACTCGTTATCTTTCTAGCGTTCATTCTAGAACTTGGATTATTACAATGTGAACCGAAATGATAAACATGATTAACTGTGTTGCGTTCCTTCACTGTTCTTGAGAAAGTATTTAAACCTAAATGACTAATTCACGACCTTAACATAGAATTGATATGTTTGCCATTCATTTGCTTCCATGGAACCTAGCATATCATTCCCAAACTTCTCCTATTGGTAAATGCATATCAAAGTTCTCATATTACAACATGCAAGGAAACATTCGAGCATTCATTCTATAGAAAATACAGAAAGTCATTCATTCATAAACATCATCACATAACACAAGATTTAACGTGGTTCACTTCCCCAGATGGGAAGCTACGTCCACAAGAATGGTTGGTAATATATTTCCTTAAAAAGGGATGGGGCAACCATTCTTAGTCTGTGCACTCAGCTACAGACTCTCCTTTCTCTCGGCTAGGTCTTTGCGCACACAGCTGCAGAGCCTTTACAATATTCTCAGCTCAGAAAGATTTCACAATACAAAAATGTTATCTTCTTATATTCTCAGAACAATAAAAGAACCACAACCCAGAAAGAGAACCCCCATCCCATACAAAATTTCTTCTTAAATAGATCATGCCCGAAGGTCATGTCTGTACAATGCCTAAGACCTAAAACCCAAAACCCTAAGGGTTTCCAAAACTGCGCTGGTTTTCCAAACCGGCTTGTTGGCCGCTGGTAGCGTCTGCTTGATCATGGCGGATCTCCACGTCCTCATTCTGTCACTATCGGCCTTCCTATTGCATGCGTGCCTGCAGGATGCTTCTGCTGAACCGTTTCTCTCTAACGGTTTTACCTTCTAAGCATGCCAAACGTTGCTTTCCTTTACAACCCACGTGTGGCCACCTTCTTATTTTGCCTACATCCGCTGCTCGGCAATCCTGGAATATCTTTTCCAAAAATGGTTGCTACCGGTCGAGCCGGTAGCTACACTTGATACTTGTCCAGCACACCACTTTGCTGGATCCACGTGGCCTCCTAACTCCGCAGCACTGCTTCGACGCAATACTGGTCTTCACATCACGACCAAAAATTTGATGTTGCGCACAACTACGCAGTCTTGTCAAAAGTTGGATGCTACACGCAACTTTGCAGCATCCTCACTACTTAGCCAAAATTGTGTTTTTGAGCTACACTCAGCTCAGCTTTCTCTGCTTGCATCAACAAAGGTGCTTCCAAAACTTTATCTCAACCTGGGCCCAACAGTACTCCAACTCACATATCGGTCTTTTATACCTTTTACCCTTTTAAGGTCTTGCCACCAAATATCTACCTTCCCGGTCAGATTATAAATTGCCATTTTTCTCTTTAAGGATTCCGAATAGTCGTAGATCTGAAAATACTTATTCATGCCAGACATCCATGCTTCTGCTATCTCTCCTTTCTCTGTCTTTCCATTGAAAGTTGGGGGTTTGATTTTCTTGAATTCACCAGATATCTGTTCGTACTGTTTATTTCTTTTTCTTTTTGGCTTGATGTCTCCTTCACTGCTGTCACTAGAGTAGTTATGCTTCCTTTTAGATGGATGTTTGGCAGTTCTTGATGATGTTGAGTTGCTGTTTCCCTCAGCTGTTTCTGTTTGTTTATCCTTGCCTTCATGAGATAGCTCTTTAGTTTCGGAAGTATGTTCGAGGTCCTGTTCATATTTTGGATATTGGTCGAATTGTGCTTGCTTCAACTCCTCCTGCGTCCTCAAGATTCTTTCATTGTCCTGTTTTACTGACTGGATTTCTTCCTTCAATTCTTGAAAAGTACGCAATAATTCTGACAAATCATTACCCCGATTACCCTGGAATTGTTGTTCCATACTTGGGCTATTTGGCAAAAATCTGCCCCTTATGTGTTCAGCTGCTCCTTCCATATCTGTAAATCAAAGAAAATTTTCTATATACGACAAAATAATTTAAACTTGAGTTAGCGAAAAAAATAAATTTCACAGTCATAAATTTTCTGTTTGCGTGTTTCCTGGTCCATCTTTAGGCCTAGAGTTCGAACATGAGCTCTTATACCACATGTAACATCCCAATATTTTAATAAAAATTAAAAAATTTCTAAATCGTCATTAAATACTAATAATTGTAAAATGCGGAAATAATAATGTTTAATACAACAATAATTAATAATTACGTCATTCTGTAGGAATAATTTAACTGCTGTGTTTTTTTTTGTTTTTTGATGGTGTTTCGTGTCGGTGACACATCATGTATCTAATTAATAATTATGACATTTATTTATATGCTAGAATGATAGAAAATTTCGATGCATTTGGAAAATAGAATTCTCCTTGACAAGTACTGACAGTTTAAATTTTCTGGATGATGATGAAAGGGGTCCCAGGAGGTGCCCCGAGGATTACTTAGCTACTCAGCTAAAGCATTGTACTCGTCCTTCATGTGCAGATTCGCAGGTAAGAGATAGCGATAATTTTTAGAGTGTTTAATAACCATTTTCAAAAATGATAACTACTTGTACTTCGACACCATAGGTATGGTTTCATTTTAATTTTTGTAAGAAGTAACTTGACTAGTTCAAAACTACAGAAGTCGACAATTTCGGGGTGTGGTTGTTATCAGTTTTCTGTACTAAAAGTTTATGGCTTCCCTTGTTATCATTCCATGAATGACTTGCGGCTTTTAAAAACAATCTTTGTATAAAATTCGACTTGTGACAATTCTAAGGCAAGGGAACATGGTCCTAAGCACACCATTGTGAGAGTGGCAAGGTGATTCTAAGTTCTTTATTACCCTAGAAATTACAATGATAATGTTAATACATTGATATCCTACCGTGCAATTTATACGATGGTTCCTTGGGTGGCAACTATACCCTAAGGGTGTATCCATATAAATTATGACATGAGCTAGGCTTGAATAGATTTATAATGAACTTTATGATGCATTTTATATTAAGTTGGGGCGGAATCTATCCATACCTTAGGATCAAATGAAACCTAGGTGGATGTTTTATGCTATGAGTGCACTTAAATCGATTTAAAAGGAACATACAAGATCTTTAATACATGCTACCCATGAATTTTTAACCTTGATGCAATTAAACGTTGATCCTTATGGTTGGCAGGTGGAATGATGGCATTGTAAAAAGTCTACGTACGAATCAAGGGTATCATAAATGATTAGGCTTGTAATCAATTCGCCTGGCCACCGTGTTAATGGTAATATTACGTGCACGTTGTGATGGATGTCTAGCATGTGAGAAGGTTTTCCAATGCCGAGTTGTAACGGGCCTCCTCCCTCGGTGTCAACAGAGTTGGCAACTTCGTGGCTTGGGAGGTGGATGGGTGAGTTAATTGTTAAATTTTGAGCATTAATTCACAATACTCTTGGATCTTTACTGAGAGGATAACATATACAATATATCAATGCATAACAATCACAATAAGCATGAAAAGCATCACAAGAATCAAAAGCATGAGAGACAAGAGACACAGAGTTTCCGTGGGGAAAACCCTAAGGTGAAAAACCCCACAACTTCCTCAAAGATAGAGAGAGCAATGGCTCAACCAAAGTACAACCAAAATACACTTGATATAGTCTCCTAGTAGCAGATGATCCTCCTCCTCACTAGTGCGCCACTTTCTGAGTGAGAGAAGTGTGACCTTTCGAATGATGAAAATAGAGATCTCCCGATCTCGATTTATACTAACCTATTTTCCCAGTTACACTATGGGGCAAACTTGTCTATCTAGATACATCCACAATATAATATATATTTCAGGGCTGACCCCACACATGGTGGTCTAATAACCCATCAACAAGTACACACACTTGCGACACTTTTCAATCCACACAACGACACTTCCTTATAGAGGAATAACACATCTCTTATAAGGGTACAATAAATATATATGAAATACATTCCGAAGTTACATATACATCAACATTAATATCGCATCTGCCACCCTCCATCGTGGCTTATTGAAAATAGATCTTCGTCGTTGATTGTTGTGCGTTGCGATTGTGGTGAACCTAACGTAACTTACAGGGTCTTGTAACGTTTTCTTGGTCATTGTTTCAGTGGTAGGGTTTGGGGTGAGGCCAACCGGCCGAGAGGCACTTAGGTTTTTTTTTATGTTTTTAGCCTCCCTCATGCTCTAACCTGAGACCGGTAGTAATCTTCAATCTGTGAGTGATTGTTATCCATGGAGGCCGAGTCTGTAAATGAATAGTGTAGCAATCCACAATTTGGATGAGTGAGTCCGTTTGTGGCATTGTAGTGACTTGAAGGTCTGGGGTTTCAAATGGGTTTCAAGTTTCACAAGTGTCAACACAGTGTGTCTATGCATTGGGTCTTTCTCCTTCAAAGTGGATAGATGGATTCATCATTCTTCTATCAACGACACAGGTATAGTAATGTTGCAAAGGTTTAGAGTTTTTCTTTGTTGCATGCATCAATATTTTATGAATGATATCTAACTCTGAGCATATTTGCTTGACAGGTAGCTCTCAACGAAACAACAGTGTGTAGAGAAAGTTGACGGGGAAAAAGGAATACAGCGAACCCACCGGTAAGCTTTGGTGGTACCCCTACCTTGTGGTTCTGCTGGATTCAGACTTGGTGAGAAGGGTGTTGGAAATGTGTCATCTCGGCAATGGTCTTTGCCTCGCCTGCAACTTTGGGAAAACATTTATGTTTAAGGTTTTGTTGTTAGTGTAGATGATGTAAATATTTTCTAAAATGTATGGCCATCCTTCCCTCGGCTCGGCGAGCTTGATAGGGTTTGAACCCTAATTTTTGCAAAGAATTTCACAGCATCAAATGTTTCATGTTTATCATTTTGCACTTCTAAATCGATGAAAGAAACAAATGTTGACTGTAAGGAATAGGAGTGCCGACTATGGTTTTGTTTCGGCAGTAGCTGTGTAGTGTAAGAAAAATGGGTCTTGAATGAAACCCTCAGTGAACAAATGAGGCGATCTGTAGGATGTTGCAATCGTATTTTGAAATGGAAATGTTTATTGCTAGGGTTTAATGTTTACGTATGGTGTTTTGAACTCTCATTTTCAAGTTGGTTTCAAATGAAAGAAAGGCATGTTTTTTAATTGTTTACTCAATGGGTGGCTGTAAGCCGATAATGGAATGCCTAGCTTACAAAATGTCTGTGCATACTTGAGTTAAGCTGTAAATAAAAGTGTATTAGTTTTGGTTTGAATACAACAGTGTTTGATGTTAAACCGTAGCCTGTCAATGATAATGAAATGTGCTAGGCTATAATGAATTTTAAATGCATGAATAACAGTTCTAGTTTCCATAGTTAAAATATCTATGATAGTGAAAACATTTGATTTTGCAGCTATTAAATGTTTGTAAATATTAGTATGATAAGAATAGATAAAACCCTGGTTTGGATGTAGAGATGCAGTACCTACTCTCTCAGTTGATAAAATAATTACTATCTCCTTTTTTTATTTAAGAACATGCTATGCTGTAATTTAAATTTAGCCAGGTACAGTGGATAATACAGAATCAAGAAATTTACAGAGTATTCGTCAGTTTTGATTTTCCTATTAATTTAACATTTTGTCTACTTTAATTCTACCTCCTTGTTTTGTCCAATTTGGGCCTCTGAAGAAATGAAAGAACAATACAGTACCTTTCTTTTGCACAAAAAATTAATACAGTGATGACAATAACTTCTATAAAGATTAATCAGATTCAAATAACAATAAAAATAAAAGAATGGGTATGGGGTTAAACAGAATGCATGACATTGGTTTCTTCTTGAATAAATAGCTAATGATCAGTAAACCCTAGATGCTAACACCATGTCTACTTTCAGAATTTAGAAAGGAAAATATTATCATAACTAGTTTCTGGTAGGTTGTTTCAGCATTAGAGTTTGAACAGTATAATCAATGCATGCAAAGATCTAATCTGCAGCTGCTAAATTATAAGATGCATGGGGAACATAAGTTTGTGCATGGGGGTCTCTTTGGGATTATGAATTTAGATGCATGTTAGGTTTCACTTTTAAAAGAGCATATTTAATGCTACCTCTCTGTACTGGAGTACGATGCAGCTTCACGCATGGGAAAAATGCAGAGGAGTCATTTGATCAATTGAAAATTTTAAAATCAATCAGGATCTAACATTTTACTGCTACTGGTCATTAATAATATTTCTAAGCCATTTTCTAAGAGCATTCATAGGATTGGAAACATAAAAACAAAAGAATAGAACCTGAGTGTGATAGGAGGAACAAATCACTCAAGAATCTTGTTCCACCCAACCTGCTCCTAAGAATCCAAGATGTCTGCCTTAGGACCCCCGAGCCTGTCCACTTATACACCAGGAGGAAGGAAGTTCAGAAGCTTAGGGTCTCTACTTGTAGCAGCAAGAAAATTTATCTAGCCTTACAGGCTTAGTAGTCAATGAGACCTACACCAGCACCTCTGGTCTGTCCTTCTCATAATATTTGCAGACTTATACTCACACTCTCCACAGCCTCCCTATTCAAATCTCTCAGCCATCACTTGATGCACATGAGGAATGTTTCTGCAGAAAACATTGTAAGAGCTCCCTGCTCAATTTGAATTGCCTTTTATAGGCTGCCTAGGTCTTTTTGTAATTAACTGGTCATTAGTGAGCTACCTGCTCACCTCCCTCCACCTAGAGGGGGAAATGCCACAAAATTAGGGGGATTTGTCCCATACCAACAGCTAATGGTAGAGTGCAAATGCTGCTATCTATCCCAATCATTCCAGTAGCTTCTATTCCTGCTAGTGGGCCAATGGACACTCTTGTAACAGCTTTCTTGAGTGTTTGTCTCCCATCTTTATTTATTAAATAATAATAATGAGTCATTACATTCATCTTTGACCTAATTGGTCATAATTACAAAACTTGTAATTATAATTTAACACAAAGTATTTTGCAAAAAGGATAACAGTAGAAAATAATTATTCTCAAAAATTGGGTAGGTGACAAAGGTTGTTTTTCATTCATTGCCTTCTCTGACCTACATATGGTGATATCCACTTTTTAGGTCGATCTTGGTGAAGTATCTTTCTCCACTTAAGCAATCCATTAAGTCATCCATCCTTGGCAATGGAAACCTATACTTGATCGTGATCTTGTTGATAGCTCCAGATTCTGTACAGATCCTCCATTTTCCACCCTTCTTTGGTGCTAGTACTATAGGTACCTCACATGGGCTCAGACTCTTTTTGATCAATCTTCTATCCAACAACTCCTGAAATTGCCGATTGATTTCCTGACCCTCTGTCGTATTCATTCTATGTGGTTTCTTTTTTGGAAAAATCAATCCTGAAATCAAGTCGATCTGATAGAATATGCTTCTCATCAGTGGCAATCTCGTCGGTGCTTCGTCGACTACTATGCTCCTGAACTCGTTGAGCATCTCTTCAACTTCAACAATAATTTTATCCATTTTCAACCTTTCGACACATGGTCCTTTTGGAATGATGGCAAAACATCCCTACAATTTCTCCTCTTCTGCAAGCAATTCCGTCGCTCAGCACAGCAGCACTCGCTTCTCCCAATAGTTGCTTTCTCCCTGCTTGCAGTCATCTTGATCTTCCTACTTCGGTTTCAACATCCTCTGCATACCATTTTTCCACACTGTGACTGTGTTGGCTCGACCATCGTAGATAATCTTATAATCATATTTCCATGGCCTCCCTAACAACAAATGACATGCGTCCATTGGGATTACATCGCACAGTACACTGTCTTCAAGCTTCCCAACCTTAAAGTTGATCATGCATTGTCTGGTTACATTGACATGATGTCCTTTCTGTATCTAGGATATCTTGTATGGGTGTGGGTGTTCTCGACATCTCAACCCCAACTTGTCGATGACCTCCATCGACACTAAATTCTCTATACCACCACCATTGACAATGGTCTTACAATACATGTATGCGACCAACACTCTAGTCTGAAATATGGCATTTCGCTATGAAGGCTCCTTCTCATCGCGTCGGTTGTCCTAGACCAACATTCTTTTAGCCGTCATGTTTTGACCTTTTCCTCTACCATCTTCACCACTATTGGATGTCGATTATGTCCTCTCGTCGACTTTCTCATCTCTTCAACATCTGGATTGAGACTCCTCTGTGGCATGTAGATTCTTTGGGCATTCATAGTACTTGTGTCAAACTCCTTGACACTTATAATAGACTACAGTTGGTGAGTCTTCTCCTTTTCTGTCGGTAGGACCACTTTGACCATATGCAACTCGATCGTGGGTCTCTCGGTCGTCCCGTCAATTTTCCTGCGTCTTCTCTCTTGTCATTGTCCCTTCCCCATGTCGGTTTTCTTCGATGACTTTTCTCTTGGTTCCACTATTTTATCCCTTCGCAGAAATAGTCTTCACACCTCCACCATTCATTCTCCCTCTAGTCTATGCGGTTCTTCTTGATGATTTCTCTTCTTCCTTCAGAGCTAACTCGTAGGCTTCACTGACCGCTCTGAACCTTGACAGGCTCAACTTGCCCTATATAACATACTTCAAGCCGTTCACATACCTCATGACAACTTCTTATCCTTCATCAGTTTGACCGGATCTTATTGACTATCTATAGAACTCTTTCATGTATTCCTTCATGGTCATCTCTTTCCGTTGAAAGTTTTGCAACTTCCTGAACAAGGAAATCACATAGTCATTAGGCAAGAACTTTCGTTTCAGCTTGGAAACCATCTTGTCCCAAGACTTAATTTTCTCCTTTCCTTTCTTGAATTTGTCATCCTCTACATTGTACCACCACAATGAGGCATGATCCTTCAACCTCAGACATGCATTTTTAACCCATTTAGGATCCTTTATCTGCTCTATGTCGAAGTATTTTTCCATCTCTCTGAACTAGTCTATCAAGTCTTCCAGATCCAGACTTCCTGAGTAGGTACATATATCCATATTTTTTCGGCCTCTCATCTCCCTCAGAAGCTTGATGAGTTTATCTTCTAGCTCCTTGACTGCTTCTTCACGGGCTTACACTTCTTTGAATTCCTTGTCATTGTGGTCAAGTGCATTGGGAATACATCCACGCCTCTGGCTCTCTTTGATAGTTGTGACCTCATTGGCCAGAATTCTCATTGTTCGCATGCACTCATCAAACATTTCACGACCAACTATGACTATAGCACCACATGCTCTTCGTCCTACACCTCGGACATTAATGCCTCTTTGAGCTATTTCAACCGCAGATGAAATATTCGCTTTGTCCAATCGCAACCGAACTTCCACAACTCGCACACAACTCTACCCAACAGCAGCTGGAGCTGTCTATGCACTCACAGGCTCTTTCGGCTCTTTGGATTCAACTGCTCAACCGGATTCTTCTCCAGGTTGTGATACAAACTGGCGCAAGGTTTGGTTGGTCGGACCTTATTGATTAAAAATAACACACAACACACACAAGTTCTCACAAAGGTTAGATGTGAAGTGAATTCCAGAAGTTGGTTTCTATTACTTGAATGAATTACAAAATTACATGCAATCTACTAAACTAGTCGGCCTTAGCCTGTTACAATTTACACACATGAAACTCTGTCTCAGTGTGTTTTATCGACTGTGTGCAATTTTCCTCCCTCTCACGGTCTTTGTTGAATGAAAGAACTTGATGAGCAATGGATGAATGATATGTCCGCTCTCGCGATCCCTTCTTCTGTTCCTTTGCACTAGTATTCTACTATGCTCTGCTGCTTCTCCCGAGGTCACTCTGTTACCTGAGATGTCCTTCCTCTATCCATCACTCTGCCTCTGACCTGACGGATCCTGCAGAATTGCAGTTGTCAGTGCTCTCTGGCCAAGATGCACAACCTCTTCCTGTGGTGACACCGAGTTTGGTTCCAACCACCTTCATAATTACTACCTTTAACTTCCTCAACAACCACGAATGACTATTAAGTACTTCGCCGGGAGTTCTACACTTATCTGACTCTACTGCAGTTATCGGCCCCATCTCATGTATCGACCATACTGCACTTCGTCATCCTCAAAATTACTTATCGTCTTCACTTAGTTTCTACAACTGCCAGTCCACCCCATCCTCCACGCTTGGCCTTTGCCACTTTCATCGGTGTCATCATTCAACCATATGTCGACATTCGACTTCTTCGATCTTTGCTCCTGTCGTTTGTCGAACTTGGACCTATCGACTCTAAACCTTTCTCCTTTCGAACACATATTGACATCTTCCTACCTGTCTTCAACAACCATTCCTCCTTCGCACCAGTGGTCGTCGACAATCCTCCTCGCTGACTTCTTCTGTCAAGCAACTTCGACTGTTTCTCCTAGGCCCTGATGCTCCCCCATCACTCAATAATAGTTCTAGTGCTCCAGATCTTACTGCTCAACACCACTTAATCAATTGACTTGCTATTACGGAGCTTATGCTCAACACCAATAGTCTAGATGTTCCAGAGGTCACTTGCTCAACGCCTAATTAAAATAGTCTAGGTGCTCTAGAGCTCACTTGTTGAACACCTAATTAAAAAAAATTAACATAAAAATAAATATTACTTTCATGGGATATTACACTTAAACATAGAAAAATACGAATAAACCAATTGTTGCAAATCCTATAACATGATTACCCCCTTATATAACCATAGTATTATCAACTACCATTCCTTGGGTCTTGTAACATCCCTCTTTTACACCTACTTTGTCAACTGAGAATTTAAACTGCATACTTGTCTCTCCTGAGGAGCTCAAGGCCAAGGCCCCACCAGGAAACCTTGTAAGTTTTGTTACTTAATTCCTAAGCTTTAAATTTGCATGTTAAACATAGGAGAGTGATGGCATGATACAACTTGACGATGGGGCAACGAATCCACTAGGGGGAGAGTTCAAATGGCTAAGAATCCATAAGTTTAATGATCTTAGTCTTAAGTATCATCTTAAGTTATGGTAGTCTTAAGGTCCTTCTTTGTAGGAATTAATATTCAACGTAAGCGTCTAAATAAGATCCTATAACATGTTTAGTAGTTAATTTTTATTGACTAAAAGTAAAGTAATATAATTATTACTATTTTCCTAAGTCGGCAAGGTGAAGGACAAATACTACTAAACTCCAAAGTAACAATACAAAAATCATTAAAGACTATACACATATAAATTACGAAAAACGACATTATAATACACGTAAAAATATTTAGCATTATAATACAAGTAAAATTACCTTGAGGAGGCATGTATTGCAAAGTACATATATGAATATATATAACACATACATATAATTATATATAAGTGTGTAGTTTATTAAAGTTTTGGTAGTTGAATCGGAGAGACTAGATTGAGAAATTCTTGGGAGGTTGTTTCCTTGAAGGAGCGCGGCTGCCACTTGTCTGTGTACCCATTCTTAATTATACCAGTTGTCATTGTGTCGAAGAAAGGCCCATCCTTCTTAAGAAGAAAGGAGCTCGAGTAAGGGAGGAGTGCATCACGGTGATGTTGACATATGACTTTGGATCCCTGCAAGAGTTCGGGGTAGGCGTAATTACTTTGTATTTTTCTGGAGGAGGTATGCGTTTTTACTTTGGTCCCGCTTTTCTTGACGGGAATAATCTTTGTGGATATGTTTAGCATTTTACCTATTTAATTATTTTTCATTATTTCGAATTCATTCAATGTGTAAAGAATGGCGCAAACCCTTTCTTTATTGGTTGTGAAATGTAGTATTTGGGATGCGCAATAGCCCTCGGGTTTTTGTTGAGACTGTCTATTAGTATTGAGATTTCTTGAGAGAGAAGAAGTCTCTATTTTAACGCATTCTTATCTTAAACGTGTTGGTGGAGATTTCCTGAGAGAGGATACATCTCTTTTGAAAGATACTGTCTGTTCAATTTTTTTTTGCAAATATAAGTGTTTGACTGGATTCTTATTAGGCGAGCAAATTTTGATGGTAGAGTAAAAAATTTAATTATTGACAAGCTACTCATTGAGAGAGCCACGCTTTTTTTATTTATAGAGACCACTTTCTTCGAAGAAGTTTGAGTCTCTGACGTAGCCCCTCAGATATCTTAAAGGGTAAAGGAACAATCCTCTTGTGTAGGAGGGTTTAATTTAATCTTTATATTCTGTAGAAATGGGCACGACCCATACTCTAGAAGGAGTAATACATAGTCGGGACATAGTTGACTTAATTAGAGCATATATCCGTCCACTCTATCTTTACTACATAAAAACGTTGTTAAACTCTATCATCTTGATATACCTATAATTTTCTGTACAGTATGTTGTGGAAATAAATGTACTCTATATAGAGCGTCGTGTGATGGGGTAGATTTTAGTTTAACCTGGTTTGTATATAAAAGTATAGATAATTAAATAAGTACATATGTGGAAAGGGTGTAGTCCCATTGTCTTTGTGTAAATTCATAAACAAGAAGACGTGAAGTATAGGTTGGTTATGTGGTTAAAACGTAGACTTAGTCCATTGAGAAATGAGTGAGTAAATTCATAAAGAGATTTTGTACTGGTCGTTTAACTTAGGGGTGGTTTCTCGGTAGCAAAAATATAAACCCAACAGAAAGCTAGATAATTGAGAGAAAAGTTGTAGTCAAAACTTCAAATCACCTTATCCTATTCTTTCCTAAAAAAAGTATTCTTCATTTTAGTAGCGTTGTTCACTTGTCAATTTTAGAAATGTACGTAATCATCATGAATTGTCATGTCAACTTGATTTCATCCAGAAATGTGAATGTTATGAAATATTGATTATAATACTAATATGTGACAATGGAAGTAGGTTTGTACTTGCACTTGTAAGATGTAATGCCAATGCTCGTGACATACTTAATGTTATGAAATATTGATTATAATACTAATATGTGACAATGGAAGTAGGTTTGTACTTGCACTTGTAAGATGTAATGCCAATGCTCGTGACATACTTAATACATTAACTAGTTGACAAGGTGTGCATGATATTAATGTAGGTTGTCCACTTTATACAAGTTAAATCTAGATGATCTTCATATGAGTTTTATAAATCACGATGTATTTTTATATTCATCGAGATGATGCTAGTGACATGCAATTAAATTATGGTAAGGAGTCGACATGTATATCTAACTAGTTTACAAGGTTCGCATGGTGATAAATTGTCCACTTAATACCCTTGTATCAAAATGATCATTTCTATTGATGCGTGAGTTATGCAAGAGTTGTTGTATTGCTTCAAAGAGACAAAGTTTAGATATATATAATTTATCATAAGTTGCGTTGTTAATCGAATTCATAAAATAATGCATGGAAGCATAATTGATAACTCATGAGATTAGTATAATGTATGTGACCTAGTTATAAAAATGCATATCTTATGTAGTGGAGGTATACCATTGACATGGTGTTAGCACATGGAATGAATATGTATAGTTAAAATACATGTTAAAGTACAAAAGCATATGGATAAAAAGGAGTAGCATGTTTAATGGTCAAGGTATATTAAATCTTTAATGGTAAAGTCCATTACATGAGGAGTTTACACTAGGATATGATATAAATTCTTAGTTAAATTTTGTGGTCAAATAATAATAACACATGCTTAATCTAGGACATCAATTATGTTTAATGTAATAATGAGTTGCAAGTTAAATTGGTTTATATACAATTAATAAGTATGATTAAACATAATGTTTGTATTTGTGAGACTAACATAAATGTTGTAGGGAAAACAAAGAAAAAAAAATTATACCCCATTTTCAAGAATATTAAAGGGGAATTTGGGTTCATTACATAGTGGTATCAGCGCTAAAGTTGTAACACTCGGGCCTATTTGGGCTCAGCATGAGGTAAGAGAATATAAATTTGTTGAAATAAAAAAGTAACTCTGCTTGTATAAAAGGAACAAATGAAGGAATGAATTAGATGAATTCATCTTCAAAGTTCTGCAAGAAGTAACCAATAAGATAGATTGAATGCTATGACAGAGTAGTATGTGAGTTTATAAGCAAGTATTTTCTTTCTACTTTATTTCCAAAGCATTATGTTTATAAAATGACTAATGTAGTTTGGGTTAAAGGAATATTCCACAAGAAGAAAATAGGTTGCTTTAGAATTATGGTAGACTAGGGTGTCTAGACGATAGGATCATAATTTTATGATTTTATGAAAATAAAAGATAAGATGTTTTGAATTGTTGGATACAATAGCCATTACAAATTGGCAATTATACAAAGGAATGTAGACTTATCATGGGATAAGATACTATAATCCATGAGAAAAGTATAAGGATACTATGTGTGGTCGATCCTATAAAACGTGTAACACTCCTTCTCCACCTAAATTTTTTTATTTTTTATTTTTTATTTATAAGTATCGATTTCTCAATCATATTCTATCATTACAAAAATCAACATGTTAACCAAAAGGATGAAACCAGGAAATGGTTTTTATAACCAAGTTAGCAAAACAGGATAATAAAAAAATCCAATGTAACATAACAACGTCCATATGTATTTGTATGCATTTGCATGGATTAACATCATGGGTAGTAATCGAAGTTATAAACACAACAAGTTAATGAAATATCAACCGAATACATTCTAGGCATATTCTAGGAATTAATTGAAATTAAAAATACATTACATGAAAATAATGCAAACGTTTAAGTAACATTAATTTTGGCTTAAAAAATGTAAACAATAAGCGAAAATTACCTTTGCTCTCATTCCTAACATGAACACGATGTAAACCTTAATGTAAACCAGACCTTCCATACATTGGTTCTTATGTATATTATGAACACGATGTAAACAATAATTTAAACCATCCCTTTGTTCTTGTTGATGCAGGAGCATCGGGGCCTAGGAAGATCAGTCGAAGTTGATCGACCGAAGGGAGCCGACCAGCGGGGTGCCGATTACCATTGGTACAGAGAGCAAGTCGGGTAGAAACAGTCGAAGTCAACAAGTCGGGTAGAAATAATCGGGGTGCGGCCGAGTGAGGGAATGGTGGATGTCACAAGAGGTCGAGGATCAACAGGAAATGGTCGACCGACGACTTGTTGACTTGTTGAAGTCAATAATTCGGGTAGAAACAGTCGGGGTGCGGTCGAGTGAGGGAATGGTGGATGTCACAAGAGGTCGAGGATCGACAGGAAATGGTCGACAGACGATGAGCGGCGTAAGATGTCAGGTAGTCGACAAGTGGTCAAACTACGACGCGTCAGGTTTTGGCGAAGCCAAGTGTGGTTGAGGAAGGAGAGAACCGACAGGAAGGTCGAGATGTGACTGACTGCTGGAGCAGGGTCGAAAGGACAGAAAGTCAAGGGACTGTACCTAGTAGCCGTTCGGGGTTGCTGAGGAAGTTATTACAGTTATTGCGAGTTGGTGAAGGACATGACAGGGACGTCATGGACAGAAGCTGTACAGCACGGCTAGAAGCTGACAGTGCAGGTTCGCAGGATTTGGCAGGATCGGTGAACGAAGGGAAACACATGTCTCAGGATTGCAATAGTCTTGGGAACAACACCCGCAAAGTAGAAGAGGAAGAGAAGGCCTTCAGTCTTAAAAGGCAGAGAAAAGGCATAGAGAGCTGAGAAAGCAAAGCCAAGAGAGTTGTGAAGAGTCACACCGGTCGAAGAGTAGAGGGTTGCGATCGAGCCATAGCTCAGAGTTCAGCGGTGAACCAGGAGAGGGTGAGGTCAACACACAGGGAGAACACACCACAGTTACTTCTAAGTTGTAATGGCTGAGGCCGATTGTAGTTAGTTATTTGCTTACACTTATTTGCATTGTAACTGATTTTAGAGAAGTAATATAAGGCACTCCTGGCATCTTGTTCTACACCTTGTTTGTGTAAGCATTATGGTTTGTATCATGTTTATTTGTAAGCAAGAAAGTATCCCGTAGGGTGACCTGCGTCAGTTGGTATCCGAGCCCAAAAGCGAGTCCGGTTGGAGAAGACGACTATACCAACCTGACTGGCATCAGTTTGTATCAGAGCCCGAAAGCGAGTCCAGTTGGAGAAGAAGACTATACCAACCTGACTTGCATCAATTGGTATCAGAGCTCGGAAGTGTGAGAGTTTTTAGCGGAGGTTGAAAATGGCTCATAGAGGCGTTAATGTCCAAGGATGAAGACCGTGTAGTGCAACAACCATCACAGTGGATCGTGAGATGTTCAACGAATGTGTTCGAACGATGCGGACTTTAACAAATGAAGTCACAACGATCAAGGAAAACTAGAGGCGTGGTTGCATTCCTGAAGCGCTGGACCATAGCGACGAGGAATTCAAAGAAGTGGAAGCTTCGGAAGCCACAGCAGAAGAACCAGAGGAAAAACCTATCAAGCTTCTGACAGAAATGAGAGGTCGGGCGAAGATAGATGTGCGTATGTACTTGGGAAGCCTGGACCCAGAAGACTTGATCGACTGGTTTAGAGAGATGGAGAAATACTTCGACGTAGAGCAGATCGAGGATCCTAAACGAGTTAAGACTGCATGTCTAAGGTTGAAGGGTCATGCCTCGTTGTGGTGGGACAATGTACAGGCTGACAGACTCAAGAAAGGTAAGGAGAAAATCAAATCTTGGGACGGAATGGTTACCAAGTTGAAGGGGAAGTTCTTGCCAAACGACTATGTGATTTCCTTGTTCCGAAAGCTACAAAACTTTCGACAAAGAGAAATGACTGTGAAGGAGTACACAGAGGAGTTCTATCGATTGTCGATTCGGTCACGACAAACTGACGAAGGAGAAGAAGCTGTTGCCAGATATGTAAACAGATTGAAATACACCATTCAGGATCCTATCAGTTAGCTCTGAAGGCGGAAGAAAAATTGTCGAGGAAGTCTGCAGTGACCAGAGGCAGGATGACTAGTCGGGGTGGAAAGACTGTCTCCGTGAAGGGTCAAGGTAGCAGTTAGAAGAAGGAAGGTGTCGAATATAGTTGACACACAGAAGGGACATCGACGAAAGAAAGAGCGCAAGAGAACCGACGTGATGGTCGTGAGAACCACGGTCGAGGCGCATATAGTCGAAGTGGTCCATCTAATAAGAAGGGAACTAACAGACCATCCATAATCTGTCACAAATGTCGAGGAATGGGACACAAGGCATATGATTGCCTAGAAAACCTACATACTGCAGAAGAGTCGAAACCCAGACGTCGAAAAGATGAGCAAGTCGACGAGAGGGAAGAATCGAAATCAGATAGCAGTGGAGGTGAAAAAGGAAGAACCAGAATCTGACGCTTCAGAGAGCCTTGATCCAAGAAGATCAACGTGATCCGATGGAGCCAACACAATGGAAGGTGATCTTTCGAACGAAGGTGCAGATGGGAGAATGGCGTTGCAAGACCATAGTTGATGGTGGAAGTACAGAGAATCTTGTGTCGACAGAAGTCATCAACAAGATCGGGTTGAAATGTCGAGAATATCCACACCCTTACAAGATCTCATGGTTACAGAAAGGACACCATGTTAAGGTGACCAAACAATGCCTGATCAACTTCAGAGTTGAAGTATTGGAGGACAGCGTACTGTGTGATGTAGTTCCCATGGATGCATGCCATCTGTTGTTAGGAAGACCATGGCAATATGATTGTAAGATGATCTACAACGGATGAGATAACACAGTCACAGTGTGGAAGAATGGCGTCAAAAGGACTCTTAAGCCGAGGCAAGAAGAGCCAGCCGACGGTAGGGATGGCAAGAGAAATATTTGGGAAAAGCAAGTGTTGATGAGCACAGCCAAGGAATTCCTTGCAGAGGAAGAGAAATAGTCGTGGTGTTTTGTAATCATTCCAAAAGGACCATATGTCGAAGGAATGACCAGTGAGGGGAACATTCCAGTCGAAGTCAAGGAGTTACTCAATGAGTTTCGGAACATAATGGCTAATGAAAAATTGATGGGATTGCTGCCAAAAAGGAGCATATCCCATCAGATCGAGTTGATTATGGGGTCGAGTCTGCCAAACAAAGCACCATATAGGATGAATCCAGTAGAGGGATAGGAGCTCAACCGATAGGTCCAAGAGTTGTTGGACAGGGGATTGATCCGAGAAACTTTGAGCCCATGTGCAGTGCCAGCAGTATTGACACCAAAGAAGGGCGAGGAATGGAGAATGTGTACTGATTCCAGAGCCATCAACAGGATCACGATCAAGTATCGATTTCCATTGACAAGGATGGATGACTTGATGGATTGCCTGAGTGGAGAGACATACTTCACGAAAATAGACCTGAAGAGTGGGTATCACAAGATTAGGGTCAGAGAAGGAGATGAATGGAAGACGTCATTCAAAACAAGAGAAGGGTTATATGAGTGGTTAGTAATGCCATTCGGATTGGCTAATGCACCCAGTACATTCATGAGATTGATGAATGAGGTACTGAAAACATTCTTAGAAAAGCTTGTCGTAGTCTATTTGGACGACATTCTAATTTTCAGTCGGACCAAGTAAGAACACTTGGAACACGTTCGACAAGTATTACAGAAATTGCAGGGAGAGAAGCTGATGGTCAACCTGCAAAAGTGTTTCTTCATGAAGAAGGAATTGGTGTGCTTGGGATTTGTAATTTTAGGTAAAGGGTTGGAGATGGACCCCGAGAAGGTGAAGGTGATAGTAGATTGGTTGAAACCGACAAGTGCGATTGCAGTGAGAAGTTTCCATGGACTTGTTAGTTTCTATCGGAAGTTCATTCACGGATTTAGTCAAATTTGTGCACCATTGACAGAATGCATGAGGAAGGGCGAGTTCAAGTGGACGGATAAGGCCTAGGAATCTTTCAACAAATTGAAGGAAAAGGTCACTGAGAGCCTAGTGTTGGCGCTTCCAGAATTTAACAAAGTTTTCCAGGTCGATTGTGATGCAAGTGGAACAGCAATTGGAGCAGTGTTGAGCCAGGAAGGCCGACCAATTGCATTCTTCAGTGAAAAGATAAATGGACCGAAGCATAAATATTCGGTCTATGACCAAGAATTTTATGCTATCATACAAACATTGAAGAAATGGAGGCATTATCTGTTGCCTTAGGAATTTTTGTTATAGACGGATCACCAAGCACTAAGGTATCTGAATACTCAGTTGAAGTTGGATCAGAGACACATGAAGTGGGTGGAGTTGCTCCAGAGGTATACATTCATGTTGCAGCATAGGTCAGGTAAGTCGAACAAAGTTGCCGACGCGTTGAGCAGGAGAGTTGCTCTATTGGGCACGACGGTTGTTCAGGCAACAGGGATAAAGTCGATAAAGACAGAGTATGAGACCGATGAAGATTTTGCGAAAGCATGGAAGGCTTGCCGTGAGCCTTGGAGCATCGACAGAACTCCATATTTGAGTTTTCTGTTCAGGGTGAGTCAGCTGTGTATTTCCAGAGGATCAATGAGAGAGAACCTAATCCGAGAATTTCACAATGACGAGTTAGCAGGGCAGTTTGGGATCGACAAGACCAAAGCAATAGTCGACGAGAAGTATTTCTAGCCAAAGATGTCGACAGATGTCGGAAGATGGGTTCGACAATGTTAAATTTGCTAGTTGGCAAAGCGAAGGAGTCAGAACACGGGGTTGTATACATCATTGCCAGTACCAGAAAACCCGTGGGAGCATCTTACTATGGATTTTGTGTTAGGATTACCAAGGACTCAGCAGGGAAGTGACTCAATATTTGTTGTAGTTGACAGATTTTTGAAGATGGCACATTTCATACCATGTAAGAAACAAAGTGATGCCACAGGGATCGCTGTGCTATTCTTTAAGGGAATAGTGAGGCTGCATGGGTTGCCAAAGAGTATCACATCAAATTGGGATACGAAATTCATGGGGCATTTCTGGTGAACCCTATGGAAGAAACTCGACACGAAGTTAGAGTTTAGCTCGGCACATCATCCGCAGACAGACGGACAAACCAAGGTTGTCAACAAAAGTTTGGGGAACCTTCTGAGATGTTTAGCGGTCGATAGACCCAAGCAGTGGGAAAATGTGTTGGCACAGGCAGAGTTTTCATATAACAATTCTGTGAATCGATCAATAGGATTGAGCCCATTCCATATTTTTCAAGGTAGGAGTCCACAAGTAGTGGAAGATTTTGTTGAATTGCCGACAGAAACCAGGAAGAGCATAGATGCAAAATCATTCGCAGAGCATATGCATGAAGTTCATGAAAATATGCGAAAGTGCATCGAGAAGAGTAATGCAGCCTACAAATTGAGAGTCGACCGAAGAAGGAGACTACTATCATTCCAAGAAGGGGACTTAGTCTATGCCTATTTGCAGAAGGAGTGATTTCCGATAGGAACATACAACAAGCTGAAGTTGAAGAATATAGGACCATGGAGGATTTTGAAAAGAATTTCAGACAACGCATATGTGTTGGAATTTCCGGAAGACTTGAACATTTTAGCAACTTTCAATGTCTCAGACCTGTATAAATTTGAAGAAGGGTCAAGCAAAAGAAAGGAGGAAGGAACAAGTATCGACTGGATAGAACAAATTCCAGACCGACATAAAGAAGGGATCGCAGGGATCGCAGAAGTACTCGACGAACGTGAAGTAGGGCGTACCCGTAGATCATGCATGAAGGAATACTTGGTGCGATGGACAAATGATGGGTTGCAGGAGGCGAAATGGATTTTCGAAGAGGAGTTTAGGAGACTGACGAAGTAGTCAAATTCTTTTTCACCTGGGGAGTCTGATGCAGGAGCATTGGGGGCTAGGCAGATCAGTCGAATTTGATGGATTAAAGGGAGCCGACCAGCAGGGTGCCGATGACCACTAGTACGGAGAGAGGGTTGACTTGTCGAAGTCAACAAGTTGGGAAAAAATAGTCGGGGTGCGGCCGACTGAGGGAATGACGGATGTCGCGAGAGGTTGAGGATCGGTAGGAAATGGTCGACAGACGCCGAGCGACGTAAGATGTCAAGTAGTTGACAAGTGGTCGAACTACGACGCATTAGGTTTTGGCGAAGCCGAGTGTGGTTGAGGAAGGAGAGAACCCACAGGAAGGTCGAGATGTGACTGATTGCTGAAGCAGGGTCGAAAGGACAAAAAGTCAAGGGACTGTACCTAGTAGCCATTCGGGGTTGCTGAGGAAGTTATTACAGTTATTGCGAGTTGGTGAAGGACATGACAAGGTACGTCATGGACATATACTGTACAGCACAGCTAGAAGCTGACAGTGTAGGTTCGTAGGATTTGGTAGTATTGACGAACAAAGGGAAATGCGTGTCTCAGGATTGCTATAATCTTGGGAACAACACTCGCAAAGTAGAAGAGGAAGAGAAGGCCTTCAGTCTTAAAAGGCGGAGAAAAGGCATAGAGAGCCAAGAGAGCAAAGCCGAGAGAGTTGTGAAGAGTCACACCGGCCGAAGAGTAGAGGGTTAAGATCGAACCATAGCTCAGAGTTCTGTGGTGAACTAGGAGAGGGCGAGGTCGACACATAGGGCGAACACACCACAGTTACTTCTAAGTTGTAATGGCTGAGGCCAATTGTAGTTAGTTGTTTGCTTACAGTTATTTGTGTTGTAACTGATTTCAGAGAAGTAATATAAGCCACTCCTGGCATCTTGTTCTACACGTTGTTTGTGTAAGCATTGTGGTTTGTGTCGTGTATATTATTAAGCAAGAAAGTATCCCATAGGGTGACTTGCGTCACTTGTGGAGTTATTTTTATGCATTATCGTTATCAAAAGTAAACATTAGGGTCATCCAGAGTTAACTGTAATACCCCAATTTTGGACTTTGAACCCCTATTATATTTCTACTAAGTATTATTTCATTTTACTTAGGTGATTTCAGAAATTGTTAACAATCAAATTGATACCCTTATTCATGTGATAGACGAAGCACATTTCTACTATGCACCCGCAACATGAAGACATAACACAAGAACATTTAGAGACAAGTCCTCTCTGATGTAATCACTTCTCCCATAAATGTAAGGATAGGTGAAGACAGTAAGAACCTAAGGAGACTAAGTTCGGTCATCAAACTGCTCATCAAAGGTCCAAACTTAAGCTAGATGAATTAAAAACTGAAGATGAATGCATTAAAGTGCATTAAATGTGCTTAAAGTATGCTAAGTTGTGCAAAAAACCCTAAAAACTATGGAAAAAGGGGTTTTTAAGTGAAAATGTTCTAAAATCATGAAAGCAGATTATCCCAAACTCAAAAAAGAAGCCTAAGGCCCATTTTCCAATGCTATATAAGAAACGCTTTGGGGCATGGTAAAGACACATAAAGGAAGAGTCAATGCTTGCACCCCTAGCGATTAAAGTTTATTGTAACTGTTTGTCATACCTTCGTTGCTAGCAATTGTTTGAGGCTTGAGATCCCTCAGCAACTACTAGTTTCGAAAGGCCCTCTAATCTATCGTTTCACTGAGCTTCGGTTCTTTGGAAGAGTAAGTTTGCTTGCTTGAAATCTCTATGGAATTTTTACTGTGTGGAAACTTTTCATTTTTTGAATCTAGATTGCCTTAGGATTGTTTGATTCAAACTATCATTTTAAACATATCTTTTTCTCAACTTCTTAGAAGTGGCTACTCTCCCAATCCTCTAGTCATGGCGGCAATGAGGTGAGTCACCAAAAATTGAAGGCCCTACCACATTGCAGAGACAAATACAAAAACCACATCCTAATGACTTGGAAACAGAATTGATTGTAAACTCAATTAATATTACTCAAGAAGAACAACATCAAATCAACACTGAGAATTCATCATCACATCACGAACTGAATACAAACATAGTTGATAATATTACTCTAGTTGAAATTGAAACATTGAAACATCACACACATGCTCATGAAATTTCTCCTTTGATGAGTCTTTCAATTTCAGTTTCACTTACTATCCGTGAGTCACTGGGTGATATCAAACCTCTTTCTGAATGTTTGAATGACATACAAAAATAAACAAGGGACCCTATGGCTTTCTCAAACATTGGTTTTCCATATGGTTGGGCTAATCAGGGTCAACACACACAAGGAGTGAACCAGAGTCCTCATGGTATACACAACACTTGTCCGAATTATACTTCTAGGGGAAACGCTTCACCACAGAATGGTAATATTCCTGGCCGAAAGCAATGAGCCATGGAACATTTATTCCAATTGGGGATATGCTTCTCGGATTAGTGGAAATTTCCTGGGGGGTTATCCTCTGAATTATCCTAGCATAATTCCTAGTGGAAATCCACCTATCAACCCCATTCCTCCATGGAGTGGGGAGGTTTCAGGAAGTATCCAATCTTCTTGGGGCCCACCTTCGCAAGGAGGAAATCAACCTTGGAATGATTATCCAAATCAGGGAAACAATCAATGGTGTGGTCCGATTCCAACTAGTAACCAATCTAGTTGGGGGCCACCCCCTCAAGGGGGCAATCCACCCATCAATCCCAACCAGCAATGGAGTGGTAATGTTCCATCAAGTTACCAATATCAATGGAACATACCCACGCAAGGGGGAAATTCACCCTTTCATCATATCCCGCAATGGAATGGTAGTGTTCCACAAATTAACCAATCTCAATGGAACATACCTTTGCAAGGGGGCAATCCATACATGCAACCTAGTTCACAATGGACTGGGAAATATTTAGGAAGTAACCAACCTTCTTGGATTGCACCTCCACAAGGAGGAAGTCAACTTTGGAACGATTTTCAATACCAAGTGCAACCACCATGGTATGGTTGGGATCTAGGAAATAACCAATTTTCTTGGACCCCACCTCCACAAGGAGGCAATCCATTGAATGGTCATGTTTCAGGAAGTAGCCAAACTTCTTGGGGTCAACCTCCCAAAAACAGAAACCCACCTTGGAATTATTATCACACCCAAGGACCACATCAGTGTGTTGATGTGTTTGTAACTTCATAATGTATTCCATATATGTATATTGTATTCCTATAGAGATGTTATGATTCCTATATATGGAAGTGTTTGTATTCCTATAGAGATGTTATTATTCCTCTATACGGAAGTGTTGTCATTTATATGGTAAGTGTTGTAACTTATACTTGATGGGTTATTAGACCACCTTGTTGGGATCATCCCTGTATAAGTCATGTGGGTTAAAGGGTTATTAGACCACCCTATTGGGGGTCGGCCCTATCAGCATCATATTATGTGGTTAAGTTAAGGCTGACCTAGTAAAGGTTATTAGGTAAGTCAAGTCAAGTATAAATAGAATGTGGGAGGCACTCTATTTGATCATTCACTTTCTCACTCTTACACTCATTGGAGAGTGGCGCACTAGTGGAGGAGCAGAAGCTACTACTAGGAGTATATATCTTATGCTTGGGTTGTATCATTCCTCTATCTATCTCTGAGGAAGTTGTGGGGTTTTTCACCTTTATTTTTTTCCCCAGTGAAACTCTATGTGTCTATTGTCTCTTGTGTGCTTGCATTATTATGTCCATGATTGACATGCTGTAGATATGTTGTAAATGTTGTTCTGTCAGTTAAGATCATAGATCATATTGAAGTGAATTCTGAAAAACTAACATGGTATCAGAGCTAGCCTGAAAGAAGGCATGGTATGGCATTTATGACACTTGTTGCATTGGCGAAGCTAGGGCTTGATATAGCAAAAACCAGTCATTGTAGCACTTTTGCTATAAATTCATTTTGGCAAGGTTTCAAGATCTGCAAATCATCAACATCGAAGATAAGATCTCCATGTATCTTGTGTCCAAAGGAGAGCCTCTAATTCGTTGTACTTTCATATTTACGATCTATACAATATAGGGTTGCAACCTCTTCCAGATCTTAGTCATAAACAGGTGACCTAGGAAAAAAGGTCACAACTTGGGTTAGGAAGCTCCAAATGAATTTTTGTAAAGTGTGGAAGGTAGGGAACAGACTGTATTTTCACAGGTACGATTTTCAAAGGCCAAAATTGAACCAGTGACATGTGGCACTTCGTACAATTTCGCTCTCATGTTTTATCCCATAAACAGCTCACGTTACAACACTTGGCATAAATATCTCTTAGAGAATCCATTGGACGTCACACCTATGGGGTTGGAAAGACAACAGATTAGGATACCATATGAAGAATTTTTGGACCCTGTAGATCTGAAATTTCAGAGTTACACCAGAAACAATTAGGTGCATATTTTTGTCAAAAAGGATTTGGATTTTGTGTATCGTGAGTCATGGCTACGGGAATTTAGGGTTTCGAAGAAAGTTGGATTTTTGTAATTGGATACCATGGCTGGATACTCCTCATCAAAATCAAAATTTAGAGACCAAGATCGAATTTTTTGGCTAGGCAAAAGGCTGGGCTTGATCAAACCCTAGTTTGGGACTTTGATCGAAAGGTGAAAAGTTAGGGCTTCTCCAAAAATGGGGATTTTTGAAATATGTGACCATAGCTGGAAGCTCCTTGGAAACATCAAAGTTTAGAGCTTTGGATCAAACTTTGTGGTTGGGTGAAGCTCCGGGAAACTCAAACCCTAATTCAGGGTCCTCCCTAGTGAATTCGGAAGATTGAGAAGCAAATTTGAGCGGTGAAACTTTGCAGTTTTCAAATTCTGAGTATACCAGGTTGACCAGCTCATTAAGGTGCATTTTTCCATCCTTTCAGAAGTTCAAAATTCAAAGTTTCAATTTTTAGGGTTTCCCTAACAAACCCTAATCCAGCTTGAGATCCAGTTTCTACAAATCAAGTGGATTGGGTTAATCCTAGAAGAGAATGGATTGGTCACCTTTATAAGTAAAGAAGTTCCAGTTTTAGAGGGAGATGAGACTAAGGCCTTACATAAGAAGATTACAAGCAAAGTCGACAGGTATGACTTATGGGTATGTTTCGAAATCTATTCATGATTAACTTTATGTTTGTCTTCATTAAGATTAGTACAATCTTGATTAATTTTAGACTTGTCGTATCACCTTAATAAAAATATGAATGCATGATAGAAGATATTCATTGATTAGGGTTTTGACACTTATGATTGTACTAATGCATTATGGTGTTGTATGAGGTTGATGTTGTTCGCTAACATGAAGGTACATCAAGAAAGACAAATCATGTTCTAGTTCAAGAACAGATGACCATGGTGACATGAAGACAAAGATTCATCCATTGTCATGGATCACATAGAAGATCTACGTATGAGGTATGTATAACTTGGTTCTATAATTGTTAACCTATGAGATATGCAGGTCACTAGCACAAGTCATTTAAGAGAACAAGAAGACATCATGTGGGTATGTTAGACATAACCAGCTAACATATTAATCTAGGTATGTTTTTCCTATATCAAGTTAGAATCCTACCTTCTGATAGGATCTCTTATATAAGTATACTTGGTATGATTGATAATGATTATTCATGAAGTTATAGGTTTGAGTAATCATGGGTTTAGGCATATTATGCTCCTTACTTTGATTGATGATTTGACTAACCAGATAGGAATATGCATGAGTAAAAGAATTGCGATAAATTATCTATGTATGAAATGTTCTTGACCATACATGTTTAAGATTACTTAGAATCATAATGTTTTTGATAGTATTAAGATTATACTAATGAATGTATGTATGAGACCTCAAGGATAACACAATGATGATACTAGTAAGTATGCATAGTGATCAAGGATGGATATAAGTTCAAAGACAGGTAATCTAGGAAGAAAAGATCAAGAGGGAGCACACTCCAGTAGTTCCTGCAAGGAAGCAAATATTGAGAGGGAGTCCACCCTACAAACCAAGCAAAGATAAGTATTTGAATTGTCATTTCTTGCATATTTGTTTGTTTAAATAATATTGTTCAATGATGTATATGCTTATGTTACTAGACTTAGGGTGTGTATTATGCATATTAGAATAATAACATTAATGAACAATATACTACTAATATGCAGGTGATGGGTAAGTGGCCTATGGCATAGTACAACATTCCATTGCTACTTATCTAGAATGAAACATCTTTGCTTGCATGTTGGGAGTAGTGCAAACTCTTAACAATGTTATGGTAGAGATTGGAAGGCATCTAGAAAGTTACAGGATATGTATAAATGTTGTATTGAAGCATTGGCTAAAAGAATTGCATGACTGTATGACATATTTCTTTATGTGTAAGGATTTGTTCTAAAAACTATGAGATGTTTCTAATCATGCAATTTAGCTTGTCTTGTAGGGAAGATCATATACCATCACCTACAAAAGAACGACTACAACATTTGTTCCAACAACAAAACTATCTATTGAAGAAATCTAAAGTTCCTAGGATTCGGGATGCAGTAATGGAAGAATTCCACGATCGAGGAATAGCAATCGATCATGAAGAATGATGTTTGGGATGCGGTCCGAAGACCTAAAGGGAAGTCTGTTGTGACTTCCAAGTGGATCTATAAGATAAAGCATGCTGCAGATGCTAGCATAGAGAAATACAAAGTGAGGTTTGTAGCTCTTGGATTCTACCAGAAAGAGGGAATAGACTATGAAAAGACTTTTTCTCTTATAGCCAGATACACTTCCATCAGATCAGTACTTGCTCTGGCTGCAGTGATGAAGTGGAAGATACACTAGATGGATGTCAAGATAACTTTCTTGAATGGTGTAGTCGAGAAGGAAGTGTATGTGGAGCACCCACTTGGTTTTGAGAGATATGATAGGGAGTCATATGTGTGCAAGTTGAAGAAATCCTTGTATGGCTTGAAGCAAGCTCCTAGGACTTGGTATTGTAGGATAGACAACTTTCTATCCAGTTTGGGATTTACCAAGAGTAAAGCAGATTCCAACCTTTACTACAAGGTTGAGGAAGGCAATCTAGTGACAGTACTTTTATATGTGGATGACCTATTTTTAATAGGTGAGGATGGGTTGATTGCTGATACCAACAGGAAGCTTGCTGCTGAGTTCGAGATGAAGGACTTGGGGATGATGCACTATTTCCTAGGCATGGAGGTGTGGCAAGAGCGTAGATGGAATCTTCCTTGGACAAGGGAAGTATGCGGTAGAGATCCTGAAGCGGTTCAGGATGATGGACTGCAAGGCTATGGCCACACCTATGGCATCGAATCTGAAGCTTCTATGTGATATTTCATCTAATCTGGTTGATGTCACTGTGTATCGTCAGATGATGGGGTCCTTGATGTGCCTGATGAACAGTAGATCAGATATTTTCTTTGCGGTGAACACATTGAGCAAGTTCTTGATGGATCCTAGAGGTGTTCACCTGGTTGCTATAAAGCATACTTTGAGGTACCTGAAGGGTACAATCGATTATGGGCTCAAATATGATGCGAATCAAAAGTTTAACCTGCAAGGTTATGTTGATTCAGATTGGGCAGGAAGTGCTGCAGATAGGAAGAGCACACCTGGGTGCTGCTTCACTATGGGATCAGGTGTGATCTCTCGGTTTAGTAGGAAGCAGTCTTGTGTAGCACTGAGTACAGCCGAGGAAGAGTATGTTGCAGCTTGTTCGGCTAGTTGTGAGGCAGTATGGATGAGGAAGCTACTGTCTAAGCGATTTGATCTCCCATTGGATGCTACTGGTATATTTTGTGACAACTAGAGTTGTGTGAAGCTGTCTAAGAACCCATTGTTCCATGACAGGTTGAAGCACATTGAGATCAAATATCACTATATCAGGGATATGGTGTGGAGAGGAGTAGTGAAGCTCCTGTATGTTGCAATGGATGAGCAGGTTGCAAATGTGTGGACGAAACCACTAACTAGAGTGAAGTTTGAGCACTTCAGAGAGAGGCTTGGTGTTCTTCAGATTGACGGCACTTCGAGGAAGAAGTGATGGACACATTTGCAGAAGCCATTCCAAGCATGGTGAGAGGAGGATCCTTCCCATGGCTATGGATATAAGCGCTGTGTGATGAGCATCAGGATGATGCTCCAGTTACTGCTCAGTATGCATCATGTTGGGTGCTTTGTATGATCAGTTGGATCATGCATTTGTTGCGTGCTTTATATGATCATTTGGATCATGCATTTGTATATGCATCATGTTGGATGCTTTGTATGATCAGTTGGATAATGTATTTGTATATGTATTAGGTGGATACATTGTATGATCAGGTGAACCATGTATGATGATATGTATTGGGTGGATACATTGTATGATCAGGTGGATCATGTATGATGATATGTATCAAGTGGATCATGTATGATGATATGTATCAAGTAGATACTATGTATGCATCAGGTGGATGCAGTGTATGATCAAGATGATCATGGATGATGAGCTTCAGGATGCTGCTCCAGATGATATGTATTAGGATGATGCTATGATGATCCAGATGATCATATGTGATGAGTATCAGGATGATGCTATGGATGACATGCATTAGGACGATGCAATGACAGTGATCAAGATGATCATGTGTATCAGGATGATACTCTGGATGATATGCATCAGGACAATGCTATGATCATGATCAAGATGATCATGTACATCAGGACGATTTATGGTGAGTATCAGTTTGATACTCTGTGGGCATGGACAGGTTGTCTAGATGAGCATATAAGTAGACTTGGGAGATCTGACAGGTTGGGATGTGTGCCTGTAATCAGTCTTGGGATTCTCTTTCGAGGTGTTTCTTTGGGAGGAAATATAAGTAGACCTGGGAGATCTAATAGGTTGGGCTATGTGCCCGTAATAAGTCCTGGGATGCTCTTTCGAGACATTGTCCTATGAAATATAAGTAGACTTGGGAGATTCATTAGGTTGGGCTGTGTGGCCGTAATAAGTCCTGGGATTATCTTTCGAGGCATTGCCATGACCACATGTAATAAGTCCCAGAGATCTGGACAGGTTGTGCTAGTCGCATAAAAGGCCTCAGATGCTCTTTAGAGTTCTTGATTGACAATCGTTTAAGGTTTTGTGGTGGGGGTCACATGTAATATGTCCGAGCTGTGTAAGATTAGACTGCCATGTCAGAAGTTCAATAAAGACTTTGTTCTCGCACTCATCAAAGTGCATGTTTACGTTTCACAAAAAAATGATTTTGACATGGATCCACTGTGTATTGTTTGTGGCCATGCTTGTTTACTGCTGAGCATGGGTATGTCAACCTTAGGAAGATATTATATAATTGAGAAATTGCTATGTTTTGCAAGTGTGATCCTCAATCCTGCACCTGTGAGTTTTCCTTCCCTCTTCCTTGCTTTGAACGATAAAGAGTATCTGTACAAAGAGTATCAGTATAAAGATTATCAGTATACCATGTATAAATTTCAGTAACGTATTTCAGCCCTTAGCTCTACTTCGGACCTCACACATTAGGTGGTATTTATTAACAATCAAATTGACACCCTTAGTCATGGGATAGACGAAGCACATTTCTACCATGCGCTTGCAACATGAAGACATAACACAAGTACATTCAGAGACAAGTCTTCTATGATCTAATCACTTCTCCCATAAATGGAAGGATTAGGTGAAGATAGTAAAAACCTAAGGATACTAAGTTAGGTCATCAAACTACTCATCAAAGGTCCAAACTTAAGCTACACCAACTAAAAAGTGAAGATAAATGCATTAGAGTGCATTAAATGTGCTTAAAGTATGCGAAATTGTGTAAAAAAACCTAAAAACTATGGAAAACGAGGTTTTTAAGTGAAAATGATCTAAAATCATGAAAGGGGATTGTCGCACACTCAAAAGAGAAGCCTAAGCCCATTTTCCAATGATATATAAGAAAGGCTTTGGGGCATGGTAAAGACACACAAAGGAAGAGCAAAGGCATGTTGGAGAGATTCTGAAGGAGGAGAAAGAGCTCGAATTCTTCAAAAGCAAGGGTGGAGGAAGGGAAGCTCATGGCAATGGAGGAGGGATTCACACCAAGATCCATGATAAGGATGTACTTCTTCATTGTTTTAATATGAATGGATTCAAGTTTCTACCATCTATGACTTTGAATTTTGCTTATCATGTATGGATTTAATTCTTAAATGGCTTTAGATCTTAATGAGTTTTGATGTTTGAATATAGATCTTTAGAAACTTATGATAATCCTTTCATTTGCTGACAAAGAAACTCACCATTTCTTAGTAAGCTAGATTGATATGTTGTAGATCTAACTCCCTACTTGCAAACTACTTCTCCTATTATCAGAAATATGGTAAATTGATTTCTATTAACCATGTGGACCAACACATTAATGAGATGGAAGTCACAGTTTCCTAAGGGTTGGAGGGAAAATGCCACATAATAAAGATAATAATGAATTATTATTGGAGAGAAATGACAAACCCTAAAGAAGAGATTTGAGAAACAAATGAATTAAAAGAATTCATAAAATGAGGAATTTTCACCTAAGTGAATAAAAAGTGAAATTCATTGAAACATTCATTCATTCATCATTATTACTATTCACAAGCTCATGTGCTGAACACACAAGAGAAATGGGTGTTGGGGAAAAACAACGTTGAGAGAAATGAAGATTGGTGAGGGAGGACAGATTTGGGAGAACCAAACTGGTCTTGAAGCCAAGTGATTGAGGGCATATTTGGGAGAACCAAACTAGCCTAGTTTAAGAGGAATCATACAACTTCGTATGAGCTTGGCCACTTAATTGTGTGTAGGTAGGAGAACTGCCCCAAGCTGCAGGAGTACTACATTTACCTAAATAGGCTGTGTTTTATTAAATCTCTTAATGGCTAAGGCTTAAAATTCCATGGAGCATCCTGGAGCTCAGGAGTACTGAGTTGGGTGTTGGGTTTCCTGTTGCATCTGAAATATCCTAAATAACTTGGGGAATAACAAGTTAAGGGTAACTTAAAATCTATACTCTACCTGGGGGACTATGAATTCAGCTTGGGGGTGACCTGAAAGCAAGGAGAACTTGTTGGTTGAAGGATCAGAGGTTTGTTCTTGGTTCCATTGGTCAACAGATTTCAAATAAGTATCTATATGCTGTACTTATAAAGTATATGTTTATGAAGCAGTAGTTGTATGTGTTTCTGAATATCTCTGATTTATAGTTGAATAAATTTTTTATTACATCTGACCAAATGTAGGATGTATTATGGATTATTTTGAGCATAAATCTTAGCTAGAATGTTAGATCTCTGTAATAAGTTTTATCTCATAATTAGGCTTAAATATCTAGAATATTTATGTGTGGGGATTAATGTGAGGATATTCACATTCTGTTTACAGTGGATTTGCTGCATTTGAATCCCTACAATGTTTATATGTCTGCAGCATTTTATATAGGATGTTGGGTGGATTAATTGTCTAAATAATTAAACAGCTGAAACTACCAAACATAAATTATCAACCCGAGGAAGTCTTTTATTTCAAAGTTATCATGCAAGATCTATGCAAGCACAATTTCTACCTGACAATGTTATCTATTGGTATGAAATCAAAACTCCTTGTAAACTAGATCACACCTTCTTGAAAATAATTCAAACCTTAAATCTATTCATAAAACCAAAATGTTAATCTAATCACACTTCAAACAAAATCAACTCTTATGACGCAAGATCTAATTGCATAAATCTAAAAGAAATGCTATGTTCGCCAAGGATCTATGAAAACAACTATGATAAATCTAATGAATGAAAGCATACAAATATGATAAATCTAATGAAATGAAAGCATGAACTAAATAATAAGCAAATCTACAAACTAACAATCACCGCTATCAGCATCTGCTCAGGGAAGAGGGCCCGTCTTCCACTGAGCAAAGCTGGATCTCCACAATGAAAGTCTACAACTCAAGAATTAAGAAACTACCAGCATCTATTATCAGAATGAAACTATTACATCAGAGTTCTAGATCAAATCCTACAACATCACATTGTTTTCTCTCTTCCCCCACCAATACATCAGAATGATTACATATTTATACATAAAATGCTCTTAGGAGAATGAGAAACCGAATCCCCAACTTGTGATCTGTTTTGAACCAATTGCTAATTTGTAAAACTGGCCGCAACAGTAAATCTGAGAATTACATGTTCATAGAACTAGTTGTATAGCTCAAACCATAGCCTTGTTTAGCAATTTACTCGGGAGTCAGGTAAATGAGGTCGTTACATACAAAACCCATGTCCCATATTTTTTAGATTCGTCTCGAGTTGCTCACAAATCGAGACGCGAATCACTGTGTTCTTATTTGACACACGTTTCTGGTTGGAACAATTTGAGTGAGATGGAGGCTGCCATGTTGGACTTGGGAATAGATTGAAATCACAAATCCACATAATTAATCATAAGCTAAAGCCATGTTGTGAAATATCCATGTGGATGTGTGCTAGCATGCAAACTTTGGAGGCTTGAACCATTGCTACTACAACTGCTAATATAAAGAATCAATCCATAAACCATCATCAGTAAAATTATGCATAAGAGTCTTCAATTCATCAAAAATAAAGGAAAATAATCATGATTAACCACTAAAGCATCAATGGAAGCAATATGGTATTCTACATGCAGTTACAGCAAATGGATGGAAAATGGAATGATAAATGGATAATAATAGGTAGAAGAGGGATGAAATATATGCCGATAGGCGATGAAAATATGGACAAATCCGTGACCCAACATCTCCCCCAAACTGAACTTGTTGCCTGTCCTCATGCAACCCAATACCTAAGTAGCATCCAAAGTAGAAGGAATCATTCAATTGTTGCTTTCATTTTACCATTGGCACATTTGTAGCTGAAATGATAAATTTAGCAGAAAATTTGGCGGATTAATAGCTGCGAAAATGGCCAAATCTAGCGGAGTAACAGCTGCTATATGGATAAATGTGGTGGAGTAACAACTATGAAAATGACCAAATCTGGCAGAGTAACTGCTGCGAAAAATGGCCAAATATGGCGGAGTAACAGCTACCATATGGATAAATCTGGTGGAGTAACAGTTGCGAAAATGTCCAAATTTGGTGTAGTAACAACTTCGAAAATTGCCAAATCTTGCGGAGTAATAGCTGTAGATAGGACAAATATGGCGGAGTCACAGCTGTGAAAATTGGCGGAAATGGCCAAAAGTGGCAGAGTCACAACTATGTGAAAAGGGCAGAACGGGCGAAAAATAGCAGAGTCACAGCTGCGAAAATTGGCAAAAATGGCCAAAAGTGGCGGAGTCATAGCTATGCGAAAAAGGCGAAAATCGTCAAAAGTGGAGGAGTCACAGCTGCAAAATTTGGCAGAAAGTTTAGCAGAGTCATAGCCATTTAGTGGAAAATTTAGTGAAGAATTTAGCGGAGTCCCAGCCATTTAGCAGAGAATTTGGTGGAGTTACAGCTGCCAGGATAAGGAAATGGACAAAATTGGTAGAGTGACAGTTGGTGTTGCAACAAACTTCTTGAACTAATATCTCCCAAAATACAAACTGGGTTCTGCTGAAATTTTGCAAGCAAGTTACTACAAGTCCAATGCATCTCCACACCGAAAATCAGAGATACCCACATCATGGATTTCGAGAATGACGCAAATTGGTTGTAGGTGATGATGGCCATTTTTTCTCATTCCGTGAAGT
Source organism: Larix kaempferi (assembly GCA_027924585.1). Lineage (NCBI taxonomy): Eukaryota > Viridiplantae > Streptophyta > Pinopsida > Pinales > Pinaceae > Larix > Larix kaempferi. Next base: position 30,237,331 of record BSBM01000195.1, on the reverse strand, counting down.
ATTTTTTATTTTTATTTATTTATTTATTTTTATTTTTATTTTTATTTTTTATTTTTTATTTATTTATTTTTATTTATTTATTTATTTTCTGAAAATTGGTGAGTATCTTCCTCTTACCATAATGCTTCTACTCCCCAAAGCTCAAATTTATTTGATCCACGGATATCGAGATATAGACAAAATGGTTGTAGGTGATGTTGGCCATTTTCTCGAAAACTGTGCATTGGATTGGGCTAAAACTTACTAGGTTTGTTCATCTTGATATTATGCACTTCCTGTCCAAAAATCACAAGAATCAAGTTTACCAATTGCAAGATACGCTCACTTCAATTTATGCACTTTTGTAGTTTTGAGAGCTGCCATAAAAAAAATGCTCCACATCTTTCAATGAAAAGGCTAAAAATGCTTTGTAAATGCTCAAAACAGATTTTGATGCTAGAGATAATTATTCACTCATCAAAAATTGATTCAACCCTCTACATACCAAGGCTTCCTTCACTGGCTGATAGAAGAACATTGTTATAAAAATGATGACTGAAAATGTGATTGTTGTAGGATTCATTTTTTTTTTATACCACTGAGTGTAGCAACCACTCCTTTCCCCCAAACTGAAGATTGTACCTGCCCTCAAGTAAAGCAAGATTTGTGCACAGGGTTGAAACTCGAAATATTTGTGGTGGCATTTTTTTCTTTTACAAGGGTATGAGGACTAAGCATTTTAACTTATTTGCAAAGCATCATCTTTATAATCTCTTGCAAACTCTACATAATTTATGCTCAACCCATCATTTTAGAACTTAATCTCACTCAAAGTTTGCAATGACTATTACAGCTCAAATATCAACCAAACATGGCATAATCAACCTTGTCCCTAACTGCCAAAAATGCCTTCAATTCGCTGGGCTAAATGTATCAGGGATGCTAGAGGTTGTTGTATTCTAGCTTTGTTTCAATAAACCGTTATAGGACAGCTCACGAGAATAAGATACTTGCTGATCCATCTCAACTCATTGCCATCAAATTGCCATGCCTTCAACAAACATAAATAGTATCATACATCTCTGCATATTTTATGAGCATAAACACCATTGCCAAATAATAAAAAACCCCAATCATTCATGAAGAAAACAAATTGATAGCAGTAGCAATTCTCCTTGTTGTATGGCAGCATGTGTTTGTTTCACAACAAAAATGCCCAAATCATTATGAAAACTTCCTTTAGGATTGAAAATAGGGGCAGCCATATTTTATTGAACATCAAACCCATGCCAATGCTACAGGACTATTCGTTGAACAAGAGGTCAATCATTCTTTTGCACATTCCATAACAATTGAATTCATTTCAGGAATTCTGTCAACCTTGACAAATGACCAATGATATCCATGTGCAATATGTCATTAAGTCTCATTCTCACTGCCATGGCTGTAAGTATATCAAGCTTCGCATAGAATAAAAATGCTTGCAAAAATAATAAATTGAACCTTGAAGCTTGTTGTCCATGTTATGATGTTCAAAGAAACTTGGAAGAAGAAGTTGAACTGCTGCAACTAACCCAACGTTTTTTTATAAATTATTTCCCCATTGTCCGCATACCTAAGAATTGCCTTCAAAATAAATGAATCAAAACTAAGTATATTCTTTTGGAGCTGATATGAATTGCAGATGACCTCATTGATGGTTACCCTACTACTATTAGCAAGAAAGTTTGTCATTGAGGCATACAAACTTCAAGGCATCAATAAATCTCTTATCTTAAACCCAGAAAATGTGTTGATGTCGATTAGTCAAGATTGTTGGAAGGGAGGCCTTAAGTAATCCCCCATCAATCCAACGTGATCATAGGACAAATGATTTGAAGAACTAGAGATGAAAGATGAAAGATTTTCACTAGCAAGTAGGCTTTATTGGAAAAATGAAAAGGATAGGGTTAACTCAACATGTAAGAGAGATGAGAGACATTATTCATGGGTTAGATATAAGTGGAGTGGATAGTATGGGTCTGATGGAATGGAGCAGAAGGTCAAGGAAGTGATGGAATGGTGGAGGCAAGAAGGAAATGTATGGGCAATCATGTTGTTGGTAAATGAGCATGATGGGAAAAAGGTCGTTTTGGAAGGCTTCTTTAGTAGAAATTCATGTAGAAAAGGAACTTGACTTATGGAACATTAGTCTTAATATGGTTTGAACATCAATCTCTCCATTTTTTTTTTATGTGCTCAATCCATTTGCAATTTGAGAAAAAGTCTTAAAGAGTCACTCGTGCATGCATTGACCTTCTTCTTCTAAGGACCTGCAAAAACCTAGCACTTGCTTGCAATAAAACATGAGATGATGGAAGAAGAGAGGTTATTGGTCTCTCTTCACCCAACACATATGAAAAAAACAACAAACAATTACTTATAAAACAAATCCAAAGAAAAAAATGAACGAAGCAAAATCCACTTTATACCTGCGGGAGAGCGATGGCCATCTAGACTCACCAACAGTATTCCGATCATAACTTCTTCATTCCTTGTACAATTTGAGTGATTCAAAATCCAAATGAAAGTAAATTCATAGGTCTATGTCCCTTAGAAATAGGTTTTTAAAATTCTATGTAATCATATTCCAAATTGCTCAGTAACAGCCTACATGACAAGGTGTTTTTCGAATTTTGGACTAGACCAACAGTCATGGTTTTAGGCACAACTTTTTCATTTGATAATGAATTGACGTGATTCCAATTGGAGGTGAAAGTGGATTCATATATTTACCCTCAATAGAAACAGGTTTTTAATATGATAAGAATTGATGGGTCAAATATGCCAATGAACAACTGAGAAAGCAGAGTTTTCTTAGTGCATATTTATGACAGTCAGTTAGTATTTTGGTCATAAGTTTGTCATACGATATCAAAATTGAGTGATTCAAAGTGTGATGGAAACTAGATTCATATGATAATATTCTATAGAAACAGTTTTTAAAAATTCATCCATTAGGTCTCCCAAAACATTACTGTCCCAACTCTATTCTTGAGTTTTCCACTCTACCTTTAGTCAGTATTTCGACCATATCGTTTTCCCTTGACAACCAAATTGAAAAATTCCAATTGGATTAGAAACTATACTCAAAGGGATACTTTGGATAGAAACAGGTTTTAAAAATAATCTTGCATGGTCCCTCAAAATAGGACTTTCCCGACAGTGTTTCAGTGAATCCCAATAAGCCAAAATGCCACAAGAATCTAATAAATGAAATTTGGCTCCCAAAAAGTGACTGGAATAGGTGTGAATGTTTTTAATGGTATAAATCTAAATAAAACACACATGCATACGAAAAAAAAAATTTCAAGCATTGAGTACCTAGATTGACTTACACAGTGTGTTGTAGCTCCAGCTGCAACTATTAAAAAATGATATAATGTCGAAATAAAGTCTGTGTATTTTTATGGATATGTTATATAGAAATAAAAACTAAACACATACCATGATGATCACATAATTTTCACGCTTGAATGTTTCCATAATTGTTTGGCTCATTTTCCCATAATGTATTTATTCACCAATGCTTCCTTCCTCTCACCCACTTCGTGAAAAAGAAAGATTAGTAATATGGGTGGCTCTTAGTGCACCATGTGTCCAAGAGTTCTTATTCAAAACAAAATGATACTATCTATGCATCCTAGATCTAATTGAGAACAAAAACTCGAATTTTATTTATTTACAATGTCCTACACTACAAAATAACAAATTCTTCTCAAGTGTACGAGAACTTCCAATGGAGCCACTTTCGAAGAAATGACTCAAGTATTCTCATACTCCCAATAGAAAAATTTAACTTTATGAATAATAGGATATGAGATGTCAACTTCCCTTGAAATGATGGTGCCAAGAATTGGTGAAGTAAGGAATGATACTGTAGATTGATAACAGATTGAAACCAAGCTTCAATATAGTTCTTGTTCCCTTGATTTCTCATGGCTGTTACACCATGAATCTCCTTAGTAAACTGATCTTCCTGATTGCATAAGAAATTCAAATCTAATGATGTGAAGGATGCTTTTGGTTCCAATGTCCATTCATCAGATTTGTTGATCTTATTAACTTGTTTGTGATCATAAGAAACTTCACTTCCAAGTTGTAACATCCCAAAAAAATCACAAAAATTTAAAAATTTTCGACGTTATAATTAATGCCTATTTAATGTGTGCAGAATAGAACAATGCATAAAAGGTTATCTTGTTGTACTAAGTACCATGCTATTTTATAGTATACTATTTGTGACTAGATGATTCACGTTTATGTCTTGATGTTATTCATACTCAGTTGTACTATTGCAAACTTTTATTGTTGTTGTTATGATTTATGATTCAACTATTTTTGACTAATGTGGTTTTGTTGATTGATGAAGGGGTCCTACGGACGCCCCAAGGCTTACTTAGCATTCGTGCTAAAGCATGTGAATTCGTACTTGTGGCAGTTTACGGGTAAGGATTTAAAGTTGTGACAAGTGACCAAACAGATTTTCAGTAATCTCCTTTGTAAATATTTGAAGAGATAAGCCCTTAGGCACTCTATCGAGTGAGAAACTTAGTTCGAGACTAAAATCATTCAAGATAAAGACATCTGAAAATGATTGTTGAGACAAACAGTGCATCTTAATTAATGTAAATTATAAGCTTGTATTGGATTCAAGGTAAGGTCTGTATCGGTAATGATTCAGTTTTATACTCATAATTATATATGATTTTCATTCAAATTTCGTGTTGAGCCGTACATGAATGTCTATCTTTTTCCTCCATAGCAATTTGCAGAAATTCTATGTATGAATGATTTAATAATTTGCCTGGGACTATACTCTACAATGATGGTGATAATTCGATTTAGCGATTATAAATTTCATTACACTATACATTGAAATGCATGTGTATTGTAGTTTATTGCATTATCTATATAATCTATTTGCAATGTTTATTAAAATATTAACAAACTCTTATATAAATAAACATTATATAATATGCATTGTGTGCACTTAACGTGACCCTATGTGATACTATGAAAACCCTAGCGAAATTCTATCCAAACCCTTAACGTTTTGTGACACGGTGGTGCATCATGACTTTACCATATACAATATCCACATTGTATTTAATATTATGATGTGAACGTTAATATGTCACAGGTTGGAAAATATAAATGCTGCCTATGCATTGAATGCATACAACTGTCGAGACAGTGGAGTTCCACCGTGGATGGCGTAGTGAGCTTTGAGCACATGATAGTTTCGTGGTGTAACAGTTATGTGATGAGTTGTAATTTAACAATGGTTCAAGTAATGCCGAGCTGGCTCCTTCGTGGCTGTGGAAATGATAGCTTATTTAATGTGGTAGGTTGCTTGGTGTTTCGTGAAACTAACCCGGTGATCTCCACCGTTGATTTGGCAGGGTTTTGATGGATGAGGGTTAAACCCTACCTCCACTATGTTCAATGTGTTTATTGTAATTCTTGGCATTTGGTAGAAGTGGCTCTGCGTCTGGCCGACAGGCTAAGGGTTTTTAGGGTTCTTGTTTTGCATTCCATAGGCATAATGCCTATGTTTTGAACCCGTGACCTGTGGAATGTTTTAGAGCCGAGTCTCCAGGATTTTATAGCGGAAATTTGTCATGGTTGGTAGCTTAAAGTCTGTTCTTGATGTGGTTTGATACTCAAACCAGTTGAGGGTTTTTCTTTCAAAACTGGGTTCAAAGTGAGAGGGGAGGTCCTCATCATGGTTGATACAGGTCTCAGCATTGTTTAACTATTTAGTAGTTGATAGCTCGGTGTGGTTTTCTTTCATCTCAGCATTCGACAGTGTAAAAGTTTACAGTTGCAGTTGCACCTGTCTGGCATTTTTCTGCTATATGACAACGTTTAAAAGGTAATGTGCTTCGAAACCTTCACTGTAGGTTCCATACATGAGTGTTAACACAGTAATGGTTTTTCGAATCGATACTGAAATCATTCTTTAAGGAATAATGCTTTTAACCACATCTCTAATGTATTTGCAGGTGCATGGTTCGGTGGCTTCTCCAGTCTGGGCGTTGAAGGATGGCTACAGCTACACCAATTGGTAAGCCTCGGAGGTTGCCTTGTAACCCTAGTTAGATGGAAGTGATGGCCAACATGTGTTTGTTATGTGGTCTTCATGTTTATCTTGGAGAGTTTGTATTTCATTGAATTAGGGATTGTAAAATGTAAAGGATTTGGGAAGGATAATTCCTTGATCCAAAAGGCATGAACCTGTTATGTTTGATTTGTAACTGTCATGTGGAAATGTTCTTTCCCATAGACTTGGATAATGTAAGAAATTATGTGTTTCAAAGAAGGATGGTAGATGTTTGATATAAATGGGAAGGTCTCGGCCTGTGTGTAGTTCGTCTATTTTATAAACATGATACTGCATTTTTCATTCTAAATGGACTTTAAAAGTCAGGGTTTGATTGTTTGGTTTTGACTTTTTTCTTTGATATGATATTGGCATCCAAGCTTTCCCTTCTTGTTAGTTCTGTTTGGCTTGTTCTGCTATCAAAGTAATAAAAGAAATCTCAGAAAAAACACAGGAATGTTGTCTAGTTCAATCTATAGGAACCATTACGGTTTAGATGTTTGGTTTTATGGAATAAGCTCATGGTTTGACTTAATGCTTGTGATTGGTTAAAATGTTAGCTATGTGCCGAGAATGGATAGGAAGATTTTACATTTATAGAATGTAATGGTAACACTTTCGTTTCCTACTTTGAAAGGGTAATGTGAAGATAAAAAAATTCTTACTGTTTCTGATGTGAAAACCATAACCTGGTCTTGTTTAAGAATGTAATGATATTCTTTAGTATCTTTGTTGCTATCATTCGATGATAAATTCAATAGTTTGAAGGTTTGGTTTTGAAAATGAATGTGTAAACCCTAGGTTGTAACCTAAGACTTCTATTATATGACAAGAAGATTTGTTTGTCAAATGGCATTAATAAAAAGCATAAAAGTAGGTGAATCTGTACATGAATAAATTTGTGTTTATTACTATGCACTATTTAAAAAGGAAAAATGATAACAGTATGTTGAAGTTGAGATCTAGATTTTGCAACTGTACGATGTAAACTTATATATGTTTTTGAACACCATAACATAGAAAATAATTCCTAAAATTTGCAGAAAGGAATTTTATTTATTCCTAAACAATTGATATTATAAAATGGAGAAACATTACTGTAAATTTTGAAAACAATTATCTGTGCAGAAATAATAAGGAAGAAACTGATACATGTATACATAGGAATTTAACAGTAAACTGTGACTTAAGAAAATAAAATGTTTTTATCTTCTCATTCACACGGCCATTTGCCTATCATTTATCTATTCAACTTAATTGTTCTTTGTACTAGAGTATGATTCAGTTCCTATAGCATGGGGAAAAATGTAGAGAATATTTATTTCATTCATCATTTCTATTCATAATTTTAATTTGGTTCAGAAAACTAAAAGTAGGGGTATCTAAACCAGAACACATTCTATAAATAAATAAATAAATACTTGCAAATAAACAGATTTAACTACATTAATAACAGATAAACAAATAGAACCTGTAGATGAAGATAGTGCCGACAAACACCCAAGGAGGCCTGTTCCTCCCAACCTATTCCAGAAGAAGTAGCCCAACTGCTGGCTTCTTGTGAACCCACGAGCTTGATTACTGAAGCACTAAGTAGGTGGAATCTGTGTAGAAGCAAGGCACTCAAAAATGCCTTCAGCACTTCCAAAGTGGAAGGATTATCATAATATGTCACAGGTTGGCAGATATAAATGCTGCCTATGCATTGAATGCATACAACTGTCGAGACAGTGGAGTTCCATTGTGGATGGCGTAGTGAGCTTTGAGCACGTGATAGTTTTGTGGTGTAACAGTTCTGTGATGAGTTGTAATTTAACAATGGTTCAAGTGTTGTTGAGATGGCTCCTTCGTGGTTGTGGCAATGATAGTTCATTTAATGTGGTAGGTTGCTTTGTGTTTCGTGAAACTAACCCGGTGATCTCCACCGTTGATCTGGAAGGGTTTTGATGGGTGAGGATTAAACCCTAGCTCCACTATGTTCAAAGTGTTTATTGTAATTCTTGGAATTTGGTAGTAGTGGCCCTGCGTCTGGCTGTACATGCTGAGGGTTTTTAGGGTTCTTGTTTTGCATTCTAGAGGCATAATGCCTGTGTTTTCAACCCATGACCTGTGGAAGGTTTTAGAGCCAAGCTCTCCAGGTTTTTGCAGTGGTAATTTGTCACGGTTGGCAGCTTAAAGTCTATTCTTGATGTGGTTCGATACTCAAACCGATTGAGCGTTTTTCTTTCAAAATTGGGTTCAAAGTGAGAGGCTAGGTCCTCATCATGGTTGATACAAGTCTCGGCATTGTTTAATTGTTTAGTAGTTGATAGCTCGGTGTGGTTTTCTTTCATCTTAGCATTCGACATTGTAAAAGTTTATAGTTGCAGTTGCATCTGTCTGGCGTTTTTCTGCTATATGCCAACATTTAAAAGGTAATGTGCTTCGAAACCTTCACTATAGCTTCCATACATGAGTGTTAACATAGTAATGGTTGTTCAAATTGATACTGAAATCATTCTTTAAGGAATACTATTTTTAACCACATCTCCAATGTATTTGCAGGTGCATGGTTCGGTGGCTTCTCCAGTTGGGCGTTGAAGGATGGCTACAACTACACCGACCGGTAAGCCTCGGAGGTTGCCTTGCAACTCTTATTAGATGGAAGTGATGGCCAACATGTGTTTGTTCTTTGGTCTTCGTGTTTATCTCAGAGAGTTTGTAGTTCATCGAATTAGGGTTTGTACAATGTAAAGGATTTGGGAAGGATAATTCCTCGACCCAAAAGGCACGAACCTGTTATGTTTGATTTGTAACTGTCGTGTGGAAATGTTCTTTCTCACAGACTTGGATAATGTAATAAATTATGTGTTTCAAAGAACGATGGTAGATGTTTGATATAAATGGGAAGGTCTTGGCCTGTGTCTAGTTCGTCTATTTTATAAACATGATGCTGTGTTTTTCATTCTAAATGGACTTTAAAAGTTAGGGTTTGATTGTTTGGTTTTGACTCTGCTCTTCAATATGATATCGGCATCCAAGCTTTCCCTTCTTGTTAGTTATGTTTGGTTCGTTCTGCTGTCAAAGTAATAAAAGAAATCTTGGAAGAAACACGGGAGTGTTGTCTAGTTCGATCTATAGGAATGATTATGGTTTAGATGTTTGGTTTTATGGAATAAGCTCATGGTTTGACTTAATGCTTGTGATTGTTTAAAATGTTAGCTATGTGCCGAGAATGGATAGCAAGATTTTACAGTTATAGAATGTAATGGTAACAGTTTCGTTTCCTACTTTGAAAGGGTAATGTGAAGCTAAAAACTTATAACTGTTTGTGATATGAAAACCATAACTTGGTTTTGTTTAGAGATGTAATGATATTCTTTAGTATATTTGTTGCTATTGTTCGATGATAAATTCAATAGTTATAAGGTTTGGTTTTGAAAATGAATGTGTAAACCCTAGGTTGTAACCTAAGACTTATGTTATATGACAAGAAGATTTGTTTGTCAAATGGCATTAATAAAAACCATAAAAGTAGGTGAATCTATACATGAATAAATTTGTGTTTATTACTATGCACTATTTAAAAAGGAAAAATGATAACAATATGATGTAAGTTGAGATCTAGATTCTGTAACTGTACCATATAAACTTATATATGTTTTTGAATACCATAACATAGAAAATAATTCATAAAATTTTCAGAAAGGAAATTTATTTATTCCTAAACAATTGATATTATAAAATGGAGAAAACATTACTGTAAATTCGGAAAACAATTATCTGTCTAGAAATAATAAGGAAAACACTGAGACATGTATACATAAGAATTTAACAGTAAACTGTGACTTAAGAAAATACAATGTTTTTATCTTCTCATTCACATGGCCATTTGCCTATCATTTATCTATTCAACTTAATTTGTCTCTGTACTAGACTACGATGCAGTTCCTATAGCATGGGGAAAAATGCAGAGAATATTTATTTCATTCATCATTTCTATTCATAATTTTAATTTGGTTCAGAAAACTAAAAGTAGGGGTATCTAAACAAGAACACATTCTGTAAATAAATAAAAAAATACTTGCAAATAAACAGATTTAACTACTTTAATAACAGATAAACAAATAGACCCTGTAGATGACGATAGGGCCGAAAAACACCCAAGGAGGCCTGTTCCTCCCAACCTATTTCAGAATAAGCATCCCAACTGCTGGCTTCTTGTGAACCCCCGAGCCTTATTACTGAACCACTAAGTAGGTGGAATCTGTGTAGAAGCAAGGCACTCAAAAATGCCTTCAGCACTCAGCATCAACCTCCTGAACTCAATAAGAGCTTGGCAGACTCACAACATGATCAACAACATTGCATATCGCCTCATCAAATCTCTTGGGTGCAAACATAGCAAAACTCTAGGGTAAATTTCCTCGTCAGGAAAAGTGATGAACCTCAGTTCATGATTTGATGGCTATTATATAGACTGCATAAGTCTTTAGTGGTCAGTTTGGAATAAATGAGCCTCAAGCTCCAGTCCCATCTTTCAGGGCACTATGACCATATTTCAAGGGAGTTGTCCCATACCAACAGCTAGTTAGTTGCATCATGATGCTGCCACTTGTCCATTGCCTTCTACCCCAAATTCCATTCCACCTACTGGATCAGTAACCACTCTTTCAACAGTCCTCTTAGGTGTTTGTCTCCTATTTTATTTATTTAATAATAATATATTGTGCAAATTACAGTCATCCTTGGACACGTGTCCAACATAAAAGTTTACAATAAAAGTTATCATAATGTTTTCTAACACAAAATGTTTTCCAGCAAAAAGGGTATGTTACACAAGTCTTGGATTTAAAACATGTCCAGGCCTCATATGGATTTGCTACAACAGTGCACAGTGTTTTTGCAGCGGTGTAGGTGAGGTAGAACATGAGGGAAATGTAGGAAAAGTTTGCAATTCAGCACTGTAAGCATACTGTACTGCTTTATTATGGTTAGGGTGGATGGTGGATTAGACAGGAAATTGTGTTGGATACCAAGGAGTTTGATGAGAAGATAGATGCAGCTTATGTAGAGGATTGGTTCGTGAGGTTGATATTGAAGGACCAAGCTGTGTTGCAGCATGAGGGAGAGTGGACATGTGATCATAAGATAGGTCATTCCAACCTTGTGGATAAGGTAGGTAAGAGTTAAATTGAGGTTGCAACAGCTGCCATGGTGGAAGAGTATTCAATGATTGAGTATGAGAGTAAGGAAATGGAGGGATAGAGTTTTGAACCATACGTGTAGGGAACGGTTGCCATGACTGTTGCAATGAGTTGGCTACAACTCCTAGATCTCTTTGATATGATTCTTTCATCCTTGGTAAGGAGGGACAACGATCTGTGGAATGATGCAAGTCACATATGCCATAAATTGTTAGCCTATCCAGAGGACAATCTATTGCAAGATGTTTCTTCTAGCACCGAGGGAAAACTATTTCTTCAAATTCCTCATGCTTTTCCTTAACCTGCAAAACACCCAATTGTGAATTTAGTGAACCATTGATATCAGCATTAGAATTTTCAAATAAATTACTGATTTCATCTCGTAAAAATCTTGTTTTTGCAGCATATTTCAAAGAATTCTTACCGGCCTTGAAGTTTCCTCTTGAATACCTTCTATATAACTCACAAATATCATCATATGCTAACTGAAATACATCACCTGTTCCCATCAGATTTAATATTTCTAAATATTTAGCTTGGATTCCCTTCAGTAGAAGTGTTTTTAAGGTCTCTTTCCCTAATTGCATTTGTTTTGATCGTTGAAGGTTGTATTGAAAGCGTTCAACATATTACTCTCTTCATTGACCCTGCAATAATCTTGGTATCTGTTCAAGAATACATGTTTCATGTCTTCCCAAGTTTGTATACAATTCCCACCGAGGCTCATGAACCATCGGAGGGTTGTTCCTTTTAGAGTAAGGGGAAACAAATTCAACTTCTGATTATTAGTATGATAATATCCTCTACAAAGCACTTCAAATTCAAATAAAAATACATTAGGGTCTTCATTTTCCAAACTGTGAAAATTTGGTAGAACATGTGGGGGAATGCTTTTTGTTGGTGCCACTTCTCCTGAATCTCTGATGGGAAATTCGAACGTAACAACTTCTTCATCGTTTTTACCTACGATCTCTTCATTAGATTCTTTGTGTGTTATCTAGAGGCTCCTCCTTCAAATGCTCTTGTCAACTTGTTAGTATAACGGGTGGTCCTTGCAACACCACTAAGGGGAATGATAAGGTTTAGGCTCCAAAAATTGAAAATGAAATAAAACTGAATGCAAAGAAATTGAAAAACACACTCAAAACAAAATCAATAAACTGAAAAGTAATCATGCAACCTACATGCTCTACTTTAATAATGTATCTATAGAACAATGTCAGATGTGCTTTTGCACTATTGATAACCTCCCCGACAACGGTACCAAAATGTTGGGTGGATTAACTGTCTAAATAATTAAACAGTTGAAACTACCAAACATAAATTATAAACCCGAGGAAGTCTTTTATTTCAAAGCTATCATGCAATATCTATGCAAGCACAATTTCTACCTGACAATGTTATCTATTGGTATGAAATCAAAACTCTTTGTAAACTAGATCACACCTTCTTGAAAATAATTCAATCCTTAAACCTATTCATAAAACCAAATTGTTAATCTAATCACACTTCAAACAAAATCAACTCTTATGAAGCAAGATCTAATTGCATAAATCTAAAAGAAATGCTATGTTGGCCAACGATCTATGAAAATAAATTAACATGAAAACAATTATGATAAATCTAATGAATGCAAGCATACAAATATGATAAATCTAATGAAATGAAAGCATGAACTAAATAATAAACAAATATACAAAATAACAATCAACACTATCAACATCTGCTTAGGGAAAAGGGCCCTTCCTCCACTGAGTAGACCTGGATCTCCACAATGAAAGTCTACAACTCTAGAATTAAGAAACTGCCAGCATGTATTATCAGAATGAAACTATTACATCAAAGTTCTAGATCAAATCCTATAGCATAACATTGCTTTCTCTCTTCCCCCCCAATACATCAGAATGGTTACATATTTATACATAAAATGTTCTCAGGAGAATGAGAAACCGAATCCCCGACTTGTGATCTGTTTCAACGAATTGCTAATTTGTAAAACCGACCGCAATAGTAAATCTGAGAATTATATGTTCAGATAACTAGCTGTATATCTCAAACCATATCTTTTTTGGGCAATTTCCTCACGAGTCAGGTAAAAGAAGCCATTTCACACAAAACCCATGTCCCTGATTTTCAAGATTCGTCTCCAGCTGCCCGGAAATAGAGACATGAATCAATTTGTTCTTATCTGCACACATTTCTAGTTGGAACAATTTGAGTATGAGCTGGAGGCTTCCATGTTGGACTTGGCCACAGATTGAAATCACAAATCCACATAATTAATCATAAGCTTAAACCATGTTGTGAAATATCCATGTGGACATGTGCTAGCATGCCAACTTTGGAGGCTTGAACCATGGTTGCTACAGCTGCTAATATGAACAATCACTCCATAAACCAACATCAGTAAAGTTATGCATAAGAGTCTTAAATTCATAAAAAATAAAGGAAAATAATCATGATTAACCACTAAAGCATCAATGGAAGTAATATGGTATTTTACGTGCAGTTACAGGAAATGGATGGAAAATGGAATGATAAATGGATAATAATAGGAAGAAGAGGTATGAAATATATGTCGATAGGTGATGAAAATATGGACAAATCCGTGACCCAACACAGGACATTATGGTCCATATAATAACCTAGGGTTTTATGGAGCCTATTTATAACTGCATCTCTTTGTATTAGACTTATTGCAGCTTAGACAGAGCGTCTATATCTTTTATCATAATGGTGTGATTATGGAAGCCATGTAAACCGTGAGGTTTACATGACTAGCCATCATATATTTTTTTTAACTCTTTGGTGTTAGAGTTTACTGCCGAAAACCCTAGAAATACTAGTGTTCACATCTACAATATTTTTTAATAAGTAGATCATCAGAGTTTGAGATTCTGGATGAGTTTGTATTGGAAGACTGTTTGCTTTAGTATCACATTTATGGGTTAACCATTTTATGAACTAAGTTTTTGTGGATTGCTTTATTGCTAAGTTGAAGCGCTGATATAAATCCCAAGCCAGGATGAACCATTATCATTTTATACAGAAAGCATTGTATGTCCATTGTATTAATATTTACATGATTTCCATTTTCCTATGGCACAAAATGAATCGTGGCTGACTTAGATCACCACACTGTATGTTTGCATATAATATAGACATTGTATGAATGCATCTACGCAGAAAGAAATCGTATATGCAATTGAGGGTTTTACCCATAGCCCGAAGAGCATCTTGATAATCTATGCATTTATCATTCAGCAATCACATTGTATTGAGAGACCGCGATCTCATACATTATATAAATATATTACAAACATATATCTATCTATATACCTAAGCTACGATTGAGATCGAGCTTGACATTCTACGCAAGAAGCATTTATTTAAATATGAAATCATTTACCTTGTATTGCTGACATAGAAACAATATTTATAAATGCATAGCTATTTCGCATACAAGATGGGAAGGTGTATCACCTTCACCCAAAACCTTAAATCATTCAAGGGTAAAAACGAAATTACAGTATGTTCTTGGATGGAACATTTAAATGCAAATAAACTTAAAAGATGCACATCCTGAAGGCATTCCATTTTAATAAGCATAATAAAAACAACATATCTTTTATGCATTTCGTAAACACCTACAGGCTCAGATTTGCTACAATGTAGAGTATGCATTATAATAATAATCAAGTGCAACGAAGAGTTCTTTCATATAAGATTCGCATCCATTGCACATTTCATTAAAAAGAAACCACAGACTATCGGCGATAACACAAAGAGACATTCCAGCTCAACTAAGCTTTGCATCTTTACACCTCAACGAAATTAGAGTAATACGGATACACACAGACAGAGACTTAATTTTTTAAGCTGTAGCTTGCCATTAAAATAAGTGGAGCATAATTTATACATGGTATTGACGCAACTGCCCAGGGCAAAGCATCATGAGAATACATAAGTCACTCACGGCAGTGATTTTGACCTGAAAAACATATCATTTAAAATGTGCAGACTACACTGCATTGCCGATAGGAGCACACAGAGGTCACGAGGGCCCTTTCTAGGCAAGCTTCATGCCCCTACTGGCTTGGCCGATGGCCTTTCCCTTTTATCTACAAAAATGAAATTAGGAAACCCTAATCACTATCAAACCAAATGTTTCATGTAACTCGGCCCCCACCAACGGGGTAAACCAAACCCGAGGCAATTGGTTGGCAAGCTACCTGTTAACTTAGCAAGACTTCTATGTTTCACACAATGGTTACGAGCTTGCTCGAGTGCACCCTGCTCCACCTTGGTCATGGTTATTTGCACAGGAATTTGTGACACGAGGTTAAACCTCCGGAGGATATCAAACTGATAACCATAACTTAAACAAAGCAATGATTGTTGACATGTGAAGTAAAGAGTTACATTAACATGAAGTGATGATGGAGTCGTAGCACATCTCCACTCTGTTTGTACTTGCATCACAACGAATTGGAGGTCAAAAAAATGCAGAGTATAAACATATTCATTAAACCAACAATCAACACAGCTATCATTACAACGTAAATCTTGAGAAGTGTAACAGTAAATACCTGGTAGTGTTGACGAGTGCAGAGGTATGGGTTCGAAATGGGTTCAGTGTTGCATCCAGGCAATGATGAAGCTATAAACTTATAACTCTTTCACCACTGGTGGCATAGATCCGAAGCTCTCCATGCCAAACATCTACAATGACCCGAATGCCTTAGTCCAATGAAGATCAATGAAGTTGCACCAGATAGAGTTGGTGGTTAACCACTGCAACTGGTGATGGGAGAACTTAATGCAGTGATGTAGAGTTGTTGGAGCAAATATCCATCACCCAGATCGATGACAAGGATCCCTTCTCAATTACCCATACGCCGGATCGGATCGCTATCGATGGTCTAGAGCCATCGACTTATCAATGCATGCAACCGATCGTACATGGAACATTTTCACGCGGTGTTCCTCGGACAGTGAGCACAGCTGGTTGAGGGAGCTCCATTAATGGAGAGACCTACCTTCACCACGTCAATAAGCCACAATGCAACCAACTGTATGTTTCGTCTACACGACGATCGTAGTGTTGAGCTTGCCAGCAATGCAATAGCACACGAGTTTAAAACGTGGTTTGGGGAGTGGTCAAACCTATGTGGTGCAAGCCACATCACCACTTAGGCCACCGATTGGATCGATACCACATAAGACCAAACCCGTAACAACATTCCTGATCTATGTTTAATGTGGGATTAATGCGTTATGTCAGAACATAGCCCCACATCATTTTATTGTGGCTTATGGTCACTTACGTGGAAGGTGGCATATTTAAGTTGATAAACGTTTAATGGTGTAATGCTATGACTTAAGCATGGTATCAGCCTTATGGTAGTGGGGTCGGCTTTCACAATCGCCCAACACTTAAATGATATGTTGATACATTTTATATATATACGTTATAACCATTGTTTTTTATGCTTGGAGTATTGGCTATGTAAGCCATAGTTTGTAAAGTGCACTATGCATATATATGTGATATAATATAACCCTTGTTTTGTATGTTGGGTATTTTGGATATATAAGCCTTAGTTTTAAAGCACATTATTTATATATGTAAATATATAACCATATATTTATATATATATAACCTTTGGTTATGGTGGACTTAAAACGAATCTCTTGGCATATGTATTAACACATATAATCATAAGTTTATATGTGTGTGATTTTCATTCTACGTGTTGGTTCGAGAATTAAATATTTACATATGGGTTGGATTAATATCTTATGTTATTGTTTTATATTATATAATGTGCATATAGTATTAATACATATAGGATATGTATTAATATATGGCCATTTCCCACATTAATCTATAGTCCTTCAAAAGTATTATAATGGTTAGTTAAACAATGAAGGTTTTATAAATTATGAACATAACATTGATTGATAAAATTAATATATAGTTATGCATATATATAGTATGGTAGATATATGTGTGTGCGTGTGTGTGCCTGTGCAGTAAGATTAACAAGGAATAGGACCTAGGGAATTTATGGTTTACGCACATTCTCATGTACAACATTTAATGTAAGTATAAGTGTATTTATTTAATCCATTAATTAAATACTTGTACCCTTGGTTCTGTGGACAACATGTGTTACTGTTGCTTGTATAGAGGTGAGTATGTTCATTCATGTCGATGTACGAGACCTTTAGTGCAGACACACTTGTTCAAGTGAAGCCTATTATATAACACGTAAGACGTAAAGGTGCGTATAGTCTGCAAGACTATAGCACTTCAGTAAAGTTCACATCTGGTGGCGTATTATATAAATAGTACTAAAGGGTCTATAGTCTCGTGAAAAAAAAATGGTTAAGAGGAGACATGACATTAACCAAGGTTCTTACTTGTTTTAGTGTTGTTCTGCAATGTTGGAGTATCGACCTCATCCCATCCAATGTCCAGCTGTAACCTCTTAAGTTAGCAACTATGCACAATACTGTGCAAACGATCTAGTTGTTGCTCACGCCATTGATCAGAGGAGGGTAGATGGTTGAGGCTTGCGATCTACAGCTAGCATCTACATAGATTTAATGTTGCCCAAAAATCGGGCTCAATGGTCATCCACCGGTACCATCAGTAGTTGCAGCATCATAAATACGTTGGTAACAACCTTTTGCTTGTTAGTTTGTTCAATACATGAGCTAACGCTCAGCTAGGGTGAAGAGCAGAGGAGGGTGAAATTTGCGTGAATGTTCCAGGAGAAAAGGTAATGTGAAATGGGACACTTGCCCAGTTCTCACATTGGAAATCTTGGCTTCTCTAGATTGGTTAAAAAAAAGGATAACAACATAATTCGATGTGTTGATGTGTGGGCATTGCAAGCTCCATATCTGAGCAACGCCTTTTATCATAGGTTCGACGAGGTAAGACCAAGGCTTGAATTTTAGTTACAAGTTTATTTAATTCATAAACCAGTCCAAAACTATTGATACTAATCCTGTTTATGTTTGTGCAGGTTGAAGGCTTGGCTGCATCCTCTCCTTTTCGGATAATGACTACGCTCCTGTTCAGTGTAGGCTCGGAGCTCAATTGTTCCGATCCACCATCCACGATCCCACTAAGGAAAGTATGCCACCGCTAACCACCATTATCGGGATCATTTGGCAATTTCCCACTTGGTCAATGTGGAAAGAAGAGTTAGGGTTCAAAATTCTTTGTGTTTTATTTTAAGTTTAATGCAGAGACAAATGTCTATCCGAGGCCATAACGTAAAGCATTAGGATTTTGTATACTCCATTTTCTTTTCTTTTTTCATAGGTCAAGGTTAAACCCTAGAAAATAACCATCCTTTACGGACTTGGTTATGGTCTTCTCGACCCAAGATTGTGTATTAATATAATAAACACATAGTCTAAATATCAGGTGCATGTCTTAATGCGTTAAAAGCTTCTCTGTAATCCATAATTTGTTTTGTTAGCATGTTCACAACAGAATGTTTACAGTTTAAGCAATAAAACCAATTTTCTCTTTTAAATGAGTTCGAATTTCATGGTATTTTATGCATAGCTTGTGCCCAGATGCATATCTATTGTGTGTGTGTACACTGAGTTGTGATGGTTGTACATGCCAGAATGCAACCTATGGATAGGTCATCGAATTCATATTTGGATGAGTTTTCCCGCACGTATTTCGATTTTTTATGTAGTAAATGTATATGTTTTGTTTGCATAAATTTGGGTATAATTTCAAAACCCAATAGACACAGAAATTTTCGCCTTGTTTCTTTTGTAATTAATGGAAATATCTATATTAGTTCTGCTTCTCTACAATTATTGTTCAGTTTGTCTATGCATTTGCATGCTATGCTATATAAATACTAGAGACAGAAAATCACTCTTTTTTCTAAAATAATTTAACAGAGGGACTAATCTCAATGCCTCCCTAGCATGTCATGTAAAAGATAAAGAATAAAAACACCACTGTTGGCATTTTTCTTAATAATAAATTTATTTTCTATGTACACGATTGTTCAGTTATAATTAATAAAACTCAGCATCATACTTGTTATTTTCAATTACACACATAATCTATTTTCACACTGCATGTAAGAATAGTGCAATCTAGATCAAGAATTACTCCATAGGATTCTTGGTCAAAACACAATAAGATTTATGTTTAATAAATTAATACTTACTTTTTCCCAAAACTCAAAATTCTCCAACAAAGGATATAACTAGTACAATAGTAAATAAAATTATTCTTTAAATAATCATATAACAATCATCAAATAATAATGAAATAGTACTTATCTGATATCTCTCATGAATAATAAAACACCTACACAAACCACCCACCCATAGACTGTCAAGTCTCTCCTTGCTCTCACTGTCACCCCTGAGCTAAGTACACAGTTCCACAAGGTCTAGAGTATCATTTTAACTCTTTATGCCATTTGTTCCCATTCAGCGAGTAATTCAGATTGCAAAAGACAACCCAACATTCACTCAGTACTTGGCGCAAGGGCGGTCTCGACAAAGGGCCTCTTTCTTAACAATACACACAACAACACACAGGTGCTCACACTGAATTGATGTGAACTGAATGCCAGAATCTCGCTTCTATTAAAATGAATCAAATTACAATGTTTAACTACAAAGAGAATGAACTAGTCGGACTTAGCCTATTACAATATACAAAAATGGAACTCTGCCTCTCATTTTGTTTCTTAACTATGTGCAATCTTCTTCCCTCTCACAGCCTTAGATGAATAAAAGCGCTCGATGAGAAATGGATCAGATCCCCTCTCCCATGCCTTCGCACCGCTCTTCTACTCGGCTTTGCTGCTGCTCTTCTTGAGTTCTACTCTGTACCCCGAGACGTCCTTCCTCTGTCCGCAGAATTCTCCTTGATCCCGCAGACCTACAGTTTTCAGCGCCCCCTTTCCATGTTGCACAACCTCCTCCTATGGTGACATCTAGCATGATCCCAACCAGCTCTCTAACTTCTCATAAATTCCTTACAACTACTAAGTATGTTGTCCTGAATTCTTCACTTCTCTGACTCTTCTACATTATCGGGCCCCATATCCTCCATCAACCATACTAGACTTTGTCATCTTCGACCTTACTTGTCAACTTTAATTCGCTTCTACGGCTACTAGTCTGCCTCGTCCAACACACTTGGCTTTCACCGCAACTCGTCGGTGTCGTTGTTCAACAAACATGTCGATTTTCAACCCCTCCGCTTCCTTTCATGTCATCTGTTGACATCAAACTTGTCAACTCTCGACCTTTTACTCATGTCGACCACATATCGACAGCTTCTACTCAACTACTTGTCTTCGGTAGCCAATCGCCCTTGCAAACCAGTGATTGTCGGCAACCCCCCTAGTCAACTTCTCCTATCGATCAACTTCGATTGTTTCGCCTAGGCCCAGATGCTCATGCATCAAACTCCCCATGTGAAAAAGAACATGACTTCTCCTTTAGTCTTATGTATTCTTCTTCATAAATCCATGTCACCTCCTGCAACTCATCATCTCTCCATCGTACTGAATATTCTTTCTTTTGTGAACTTCGCGTGCATATGACTTCGCGTTACTCTAACACTTCAGCGAGTTCTTCCTTGTCGTGATGACTTGGAATCTACATTGTCAAGTCGATGTTTGACACTTCCACACTATTTCTAGTTGAACCTTCTTCAAACTTGTACAGATCTGAGATATTGAATGTGGGTGAAATGCTCAAGTATTTTGGTAGTTGCAACACATAATCGTTGTCTGAAATCTTCTTCAGGATCTTACATGTTCCAATCTTCTTCAGCTTCAGCTTGTCGTATGTTCTTGTCGCAAATCTCTTTTTCCTTAAGTGTGCATAGACTAAGTCTCCTTCGCTAAATGACTCTAGCCTCTTCTTCCTTTCGGCTCTCAACTTGTATGTCGCGTTCCTCTTTTCAATGCACTTGCACACATCTTCATGCACTTCTTTCATATGCTCTCAGAATGATTTTGCATCCGCACTCTTCATGATTTATATTGGTATCTCGACCAAATCCACCACTCCATGTTGGTTTCAACCTTGAACAATCTGGAATGGGCTCAAACATGTCGACTAATTTACAGAGTTGTTATATGTGAATTCTAGTTGCGCTAACATGTTCTCCCACTTCCGGGGTCTCTCAACTATCAAACTTCTGTTTACCACCTCGGTCTATCCATCTATCTGCGGATGATATGCTGAGCTAAACTGCAACTTCGTGTTTAGTTTCATCCATAGAGTTCTCCATAAATGACCCATAAAATTGGTATCTCTATCCGACATTATACTCTTCGACAACCCATGTAATCTGACTATCTCCTTGAAGAATAGTACAACAATGCTTGTAGCATCACTTGTCTTCCGACACAGAATAAAGTGTGCCATCTTCAAAAGTATGTCGACTACAACAAAAATTGGGTCGCTTCCTTGTTGTGTATTCGGCTATCCTAGCACAAAATCAATGCTTAGGTGCTCCCATGGGGTATTCAACACTCGTAATGGTGTATACAAACCCATATTATGACTTCTTCCTTTCGCCAGCTTGAAAAATCGACACTGTCGTACCCACTTTCCGACAAGTTTTGTCATTAATAGCCATACGCCATAAGATTTCAATATATATCCTTCCAAAGGTAAGTGAAAGGAAACCTCGAAGTGTTTAGGGGCATATGGAGGGCCAAAGGTCACCATAAGACCGCTTTTTGGAAGTAAAAAGTAATTTTCTAATGATTTTTACCATTTTACTTGGTACCCACAGGCTATAATGGAACAGCGTGCGTTTACACTGGCTATAATGGGACAACAAGTGTACAAGAGGAAAAATAGGGAAAAATGTGTATTCTGGAGGACATAAAGTGAATCTGAGTTAGTGAAATGGATCCTGAAGGCCAAAGAATGTTGATGCTCACAAGGTGGAAAATTACGTTGTAACAGATGCCCCCTAATGTGTGAGGTCAGAGAATGGTGCTACGATGGCCGAAATACATTATAAATATTAGAAGTGGAGTGATGGAGACACAACTAGACGGAACAACTCACTCGTCATAATACAATAATATCTCTAGATAGATGTCGGTATAGTACAACAATCTAATACAATGGACATTAATAGGCAATACATAATGAATACATGTCATAAGTGATCATAGCCATAACCATATATAGCAAGAGACTGTCTCCTACTGAAAGGAAACAACTGGTGCAAACAGGAGGTACAAACTGCTGATGTCTGAGAGGTGATACATTAGATGTAAAGTCATGATCATAAGTAGCATACTGAATGCCACTATCTTCTGGGGTATTCTACACAAATCATCTACGGTGCAAGTCCCATCAAGTGAATAAAGGTATTTAGGTCAAACCTGATGTGACATCGTCTGATTACCGGTCAATGATGTACAACGTTAACAAACGTGAGATAACCCACCAATAATGGAAATGGGCATCAAGGCACAGAGTACAATCATCAAAGTGTGAATAAATGTGTTGAATTCAAACACTAAGATGAATCCATTGATCAGGGGACATTGATGTATTCCTAGAACTGTCGATGGTGAGAGAACCTACCGCTAATGACTGCAAGCCTCAAGGTACTCAACTGAACTCTAAGTCTCAAATTACGGAATAGATGAGTTGAATTCAATGGAATGAAACTCGCTAGAAGGAGGGAATAAAGGCATCCCCCATCAACCAGCACGAGGTAAAAACTATGTTGAAAGATTTGGAAGAACTCAGGTGAAATGGACTAACTCAATAAGGATGGCCGACATGCAATAGTCAAGAGATATGAGTGGCTGACTCTGGTTTCAGGACATCCTTTGAGCAAGAGCATGAGCATATGGATAGACTCAGGCAGCATAGACTCAAATACTCGGTGATAATGACACTATGCGATGCAGGAGGCATCAACAAAGGGATGCATAATGACTAGAAACTTAACCCGCTGGTGGAGTAGCAATAGAGAAATGAGTACGGCTCCTAAGGTCCTACTATAGTCCCGACTCATAATGGATGGAGTGGAATAAATTCTCTATTCAAAGGCGACACAAAAACTGCCAACAAAAAGAAGTAAAAATTCTCCTGTCCGGCTTTTTGGAATATTTGATTTTTTTTTTGTCTTTTTCATATTTAGGAAAGCTTGAAAAAGAATAAAATTACTTGTAGTACAACAAGTGA
Source organism: Larix kaempferi (assembly GCA_027924585.1). NCBI lineage: Eukaryota > Viridiplantae > Streptophyta > Pinopsida > Pinales > Pinaceae > Larix > Larix kaempferi. The sequence goes on along the minus strand of BSBM01000195.1, from coordinate 30,213,787 downwards.
GGGAACGAGTTTCAAGTAGCGAGAAAACAAGTTCCATGCAATGGAACATACCTATGATCAATGCAAGGAAGCATGTGGAGGATGTGGACACTCGGGGGAGTGTTTTGTCAGGGTAAAGGGTCATCAAACTGTGAAAGGAAAATGAAAGATTTGTAGAGCTCGTTAGGGAAAGTTCTCAAGCACATGGCTAACAAGTGAGTAAGCGGGAGCCCGAAACAAGGCTCAAGTGGCAAGCAGGATAATGCAATGTAATCACAACTCGGCATAAAAGGGGAGTCATTTTTCGTAAAGTTAGTCTCCTCACCCGAAAAAAGTGTAAAATAATGAGAGAAAAACTGTTCTAGTCACGTATGACTAGAGTATACCTTTTTTGTAATTAATCCACAAAGGTCCAGAAAAGGGGTAAAATTATACCTAAGTGGATGTCGCTTCAAATCCTTTAACAAGTCTGAAATGACAAGTATACTTGACAATCTTGTTTGATATTAAAAAGTCTAACAAGGGCTTAAAAAGACTATAAAAATATTTTCCATAAAGGTTTAACGAGCCCGAAAAAGTAAACTCGTGACCTCCTTACTATTTTTAACGAGCTCAAATGAGAGATGGGAGAATGTTCGTAACCTCCTTACTGTTTTTAACAAGCTCGAAGTAAAGGTGGAAGAATGCTCTTAATGGGAGCAGATGAGTGTGAGGGACATGCAAGACTAGTTCCAAGCGCATGGAACAAAGCTATGGATAATGCAAGGAACATGAGCAATATAAGGACACTCAGGGGGTGTCTGCGAATTCATATGGCAAAAGGTTCAAATGCATCATAACAATGGGGAGGCCTAAACCTACATGCAAGGTTCCGAATCTGCCTGCCATGACTGAAGAAAATGTTGAAAAGGACTAGTAAACAATTATAAGTCGAGCTAAGAATCTTGTCTCCAAGAAACATTAGTACCAAGATCATCTCTATAACGTTCGTAAAGAAAAATCTGATACAAGTCACTACGATAGAAACATTTTCAACTTCACTATTGTTAACCTCAGACAACATGCAAGTAGAGCTAACCACTGAAGGTGTCATAGTACCAATACCTGAGGGATCAAAATGATCATCTTCAAAATGAAGAGCAAAGCTGAAGGATGTGAAAGAATCTGCAAGAGAAAATTCATCATCACGAGAGTTTTAAATTCTAGAAATAGAATCAAACTCTTCAGGAGTGCTGATTTGTAGATCTATAGGAGAGCTCAAAGACTCACCAGACTCAAACATCAAACCAGAGCTGGAGAAGACTGTGACTGGATCCAAATCCAAATGGGTGGCACATTGTATTATAGGCTCATCTCGTTCAATAAGACCAAGAGTGGGAAAGGAATGAGATCTATGATAGGAATACCCCCAAGGATCATCATTACCATGCACGGACACGATAAAATCTTCATCTGAAGGTAGAGTATTATCAAGGCATCCATGTGAACAAGATGGGTAGACTTCCTGTGCGGGCAGCATAACGGGATATTCCTCTCCTGTCCATGAAGAAGAGAGATTTGAATCTGCAATGGCTTGTTGAACATGATGAGCAAGCTTGATTGCAGATAAGGGCATATCCATCCCAATGTGTGAAGCATCTCTAGACAGGGAACTCATGGAAGGTAGATTCCACGAATCACTGAAATACGATGTCTGTAAAGGTATATGATTTAGCGAGGAAGGAGCATCAATGGAGATGGTTCCTAGAAAGGATATTGGTGTAGGGAAGTCAAAAGATCCCATCAAAGAAGGGTACAATCCTACACAAATTTTCCTAGTTGACGGCTCATAATCTTTGATCTGGGGAACAACAATTCCCGGCGATGTTGCAGAATTGAAACTAAAGAAGTCTAGCTAATCGACAGTCGCAATTTTTCCTTCCTGTGGAATAAAAATAATCCTAAATACAGACGATACAATCGCTTTCATAACGTAGATCCAATTCCTACCTAGAAGAAGGTTATAGTCGATGGGCGCATCAACCACCTCGACTTCAATAGCAACATATTTCCCTCCCAGGTGGACCTTAAGGGAAGGGAGAATACTGTGCGTCCTAAACGAACGACCATCAAATGCAGTAAGCATGATCATAGAATTTGATAAGGGAGCAGAGCCAAGAGCATTCCAACAATCCAATGACATTACTGAAGTGGAAGCACATTTGTCAACCATCGTAGGTGTAACAAACTTATCCAAGCACCTTACATGGATTTGAAAAGTGACATGGCAAGAAAAGTGAGGCTAGATGTCAGTAGTAGTGTCGAATTTAATGATGCTAGGGCTACTCTCATCCTGAACTCCCAAAGAAGATAAAAGGGCATGTCAGTGTGAAGGGCATGCCTGTAAAACCTCAAGAGCCGACATGGCACACAGAGTTTGGCCCAAATATTCCACAATAGAGTAGTTTTGGGAGGCGCGAGTATTGGGATTATGCGTAGAGCGCTTTAGAACACCTTTTGGTATCTGTGTCATAGTACTAGGCTTCTCGATATACAGTAAAGTGTCAGGAGGAGGAGGAGGCTCATTCCCCATATTTGGTTGTGGTGCACCATAATTGCATTGACGAGTAGCAACACTAACCTCAGATTTAACCATATTTACGCATCTGTAGCCACCGGCATGAGTAGAAGACGTCATAGTCTCATTAGTCCTATAGCGATTCATGGAAGCATTCAAAGCCAAATTTTGATGATGCAAAAGGGGATCTTTCAACACAGCTGGGCTCTATGCAAGATGCTTTGATTCTTCTTCAATTCGAGGACACAAGTGAGTAAGATGATCCTCCCCACAAAGTTTGCAAGGGAATTTCACCTTACTCCTAGGATTATGGTCCTCACCAACATTTCCGCCATCTCGAGGACGGTTGTAATTTTCTTTCCAAGGAATATTATGATTACTACCATTGTTCCCATTATTTCCACCCTTATGGTTATTTCTCCCCTTCTTCTTACCACCAGGCTGCTGGTTACCTGATGGGTTCTCCAACTGCATAGCGTGTACATCGGACGATGGGGTGGAAGTGGACAATGTGTGAACCTGTCCGGGACTAGATTGGTTAAGAGAAAAAAATTTCATTTGATGGTAAACAAATCTACGAGTCAAGTACTTGCTGATCCAACAATGCCATTGGCATGTGGTCCAGGAACTGGCTTGGGTTCATGTCGTGATCGCGGTGTGTCGGGAATAATTTCATACATGATGCCATATTTATCATAGAGTAAATCTAGCTGCTGGACATTGTTTATAGCTTGTTCCTTATTCATAATGCCAGACATCGAAACATCCTTAGAAATGTTTGGAAGCAAAGACTTGAGAAACCATTCCAACAGAAACTCTATAGGAATGTTGGATTTCACTAACCTCTTTCGTCGACACCACTCTTGAACGTGGTCAGATATGTGTGTGGCCTTATTTTGGCAGAAGGTAGACAAGAGTTCAGTGCCAGTATCATAGCGAACTGGCTGCTGGAAATGATCCAGGAAAACCAAGGCTATCTCATTGAAACCCTTGTACATGCCCGTAGGAAACTCGACATACCAGTTCGCAGCTGCCCCCGTGAGGGTGCATTGAAATAGTCTCAAACAAATGGAATCATGATTTAATGAGTTTGATGAGCACCAAAGGTGAAATGTTGTGACGTGATCACCCGGATCCTCACCACCCTTCCCCTCAAACTTGGGAATGTCCGAAGGGAGATTGGTAGGGACTAGAGGCCAATTAGGATCATGACACACTAGATCATTCATGAGCTTCAAAATATCGAAAAGATTCAATCGAGCAAGGAACGGGAGCTACGGCTGGAAAGCTTGATTATAAGCTCCCATAAAAGGTTGATTATATGGACCTGAAGGATAAGATGGACCATAACCGTGACCCTGGCCATAAGGCTGATAACCTCCTCCTACCTGACCTATGTGAGGGTAAGCAGGTATATATGTATTATGAGCACCGTAATGAGGTGGGTTTTAATGAGGGCCAGCACCAACTATATTATCGTAAGGGTTACCACCATAATTGTGGGGCATATAAGTATTATTCGTAGCGGGAACCGTGTTGTAATGACCATAATTGTTAGGTATGTTCCCACCCCCTGCAGAAGCATTACTAGTTGTAGGAGCAGTGGTGTTGTGACCATAAGTATAAGGTACATTCCCACCTCCTACATTAGAATTACTAGTTGTAGGAGTAGTCGTGAAAGTATACGGTATGTATCCACTACCGGTATTGGGAGGATTGTTAACATTAGCGAAAGTGGTCCTGGGTTGACATGTAGAGGCATGTGTATTATACTGTGGAATGTGAGCCGTATTACGAACAGTGCTACCACTAGGAGTGGTAGTCCTGGGAGGCATCCATCCTCTAAAATTTGGATTGTTAGGAGGGATATGGCCGGTCCCCATATTATGTGTGTGAGTATAAAATGTGGTGCCCCCAGTGGGTGCAGTGTTTCCAACACCATGACTAGTGCTAGCATGACTACAAAACATAGTGGATGGATCAATTGTGTTGTAACTAGGCATACCATGAGAGAACGGAGTAGCATTCGTAGTGGTCATAGGACTTGTGTTAACATGCAAATTCGACATCCCATATAGGAAATTCGGTGGATTCGAAAGATCGAATGGGTCATCCTTGGGTGGAGTAGATCCAAACAAAGGAGGTTGAGTCTCTGGTATGAGTGGATCACCCCCCCATGCCTCTCTAGGAGTAGGGGGAGTAGAGGAGTCTTCGACTCTACCCGATGGAGTTGTAGGGATTTCTTCCAAGCCAAAACCAGTGATAATGTCAGTGCAAATCATTTCAAAAGAATTAGAAGAATCGAAGAGGGCGTTCTGGCATCCCCTCTGAACACAACATGTAACTTTGGTGGCTAGTAAACCAGCCAACCAACGAGACCGACGGAGAGTTGGACCTCGCGGCACGATACCTTTGAAAGGTCAATAAATCAAAGTGTCCCCTAATGGCCAAAATAACGATCAAAGAGAAGACACCTAAAGAAACTACAACCAAGTGCACACAAACAAGACTAGCTCAAGGGACCTCCCGACACTACAGCTGGTATGTCTCTCCTAGAAGAGGCTTGAGACTCCGAAACTATAACCGCAGGTAACATAATCAGTTATAAGGGTTCCCAGACTTCACTGCGTGCATAGGTTCAAATCCCTATACAACAGGAAACTGTGCTGTCCAACCCCTATCTGACTCAGGATACATATAATACAACCACTGCAAGCACCCTATGCGATACCTAGGTAAAGCAACTAAGGTTACCACAATATAACCAATGCTTAGGGGGACAGTCGCAGGTGGGATCCGTCGTATGGGAAGGGTAGCTAAGCCCGAAACTCAAGAGGTACAGATCCCTCAAGAACCCCCATACACGAACAAATCCTAGAAATATATCCCACGTTCAACCAATATTGGAGGGCTATCTCCACAACCAACCTCCCGTGACCTCGTGCTTAACTCTGGTATGAGTAGAGCTTCCTGAGAACATTGATGTATATCATGGGTTTCACCACTTGTTGGTCAGACACATAATGTTGGTTCAATAGTCTTGGATTGTTAACTCACAATGATCTATTCCAAGACTCTAAACCTAAGCTAGTTGGTGCACCCTATAAAATGAAAATCATTTCTAATCAACTTTAAGATGAAGCATTGATTTTAATGGCTGTAATTACTCAAAGGATATGGTCGTGAAACTGATGATATATAAGACTCAATGATATGCACAACTGAAAAAACACTAGACTCAACTAATCAATAAAAGAGCATGCCACTAATATGACAATCAATCCAACAGTTCGAAATAAAATGCAATCTCTTTAATATTTCAATGCACAAGCAAGTCCTAGATCAAATAACAAGCACTCAGATGGAAAATGCAGTACATAAATAAAACATATTTGTATTTTCTCTTATAAATGCAAGGAAAATGCAAAACAATGTTATTGTATTTTTTCAATATAATGGAATGAAAAAATGCAAGCAAAATCCAACTATTTAGTAGAGAAATGCAGAGTACATCAAGTAGAAAACCCAGCAAAACCCAAGTACTAAGATTTAGCGAAGCTAATGAGCTAGAAAACAAAAAATTGTGAAAATAATTCAAAGCTCAAAAAATAAGAGAAAGAGGAGTTTCTGATCATGAACAAGCCATGGAACAGTCAGGAAACAGGCCAACTAGGACTCAGGAACACTCAAAATCAACCTAGCAAACACCCAAGGCCAAAAATAAAACAATCTTGGAGTTGTACGCAATTGTTCAAAGAAAAGCTGTGGGTAGACACTGGCTACAGTTCAGACAGAGGCGGGTAGCTGCGCTCAAAACAAGGTTGACCCCTGTATAGGGAAAAGAAAATGAGCTCAAAGAAGGTCAAACAGCCCAGAAAAAGCTAGTTTTCTATTGTGGATCCTGGCGGCCAATCAATAACACAGAAGCTCAACAAACAACAACTCAAAATAAGGACAAATGCCTAAAAATCCCCAAAAATGGATGTTCTCCTAAGTGGATTCGCCATTTCCATTACGGAGAAAACTTACTATGGCTTGGGGAAGACCACAATAGACATATGACTACGTGAAATGACTCAATTCCCAATGCAATGCTATATAAATTTCAATGCTGAGATAATGGAGAAAAGACCAACCTTCAACTGGATGTTCGAAGTAGATCCCTGTTGAGCTTTCAACTTCTACACTTGAACCTGTAGGTTAGTCTCAATAACAACTACAAGCAAGTGCATATAGTATGTAAAAGATATTAGCATAATCAATAGCACGATCCATGATATTATAAGCAAATATAACCCAATGTAATTTAACAATATTCACAACATCAATTGGACGAGAAAATGAGTATTTTCATTAATCAATAACAAGAAGTACAATATACGACTTCTTGCTGGCAACCAATTTGAACCAAGAACTGGGTCTCTCCATTTGTGCCTCAACCACTTCAATCCCCCATGCAATGGAAAACTCAACTATGAAAGGAGTTTGGTAGGTGAACATAAGGAGTTCACAACAACAAGGGTCAATGACTGTAGAATCAAGTCACGACAAAAATCCACTAGATTTATATTGCTCTCTCTTTCTCCTCCCTTCTATATGCCATAAGAGCTCAATATATAGCCTTCCAAAGGTAAGTGAAAGGACACATTGAGGCGTTTCGGGGCATATGGAGGGAAAAAGGTCACCCTAAGACCCCTTTTCAAGAGTAAAAAGTAATTTTTTAATGATTTTTACCATTTTAATTGGTACTCGCGGGCAATAGTTGAACAGCCTGGATGTACACTTGCTATAATGGGACAAAAAGCATACAAGAGGAAAAATAGGGAAAAATGTGTATTCTAGAGCAAATAAAGTGAATCTGAGTCAGTGAAATGGATCCTCAAGGCCAAAGAATGTTAATGCTCACAAGGTGGAAAATTACGTTGTAACAGGTCCCTTCGAAATGATGGCAAACATCCGCACTGTTTCTCCTCCTCTGCTAGCAATTCCTTGGATGAGCACATAATCACTTTCTTCTCCCAATAGTTTCTCTCACCCTGCTTGTAGTCGTCTTGGTCCTTCTACTTCGGATTTAGTGTCCCCTATGTGCCATTTTTCCCAACCCTAACTATGTTGGCTCAGCCATTGTATATCATCTTCTTATCATATTGCCTTGGCCTCCCTAACAATAGACGAAATGTGTCCATTCGGATAACGTTAAACAATACACTCTCTTCAAGTTTCCCCAGCTTAAAGTTCACCAAGCAATATCTAGTTACCTTCACATGGTGACCCTTCTACAACCAGAATATCTTGTATGGGTGTGGGTGTTCTTGAAATCTCAAACCCAACTTATTGATTACCTCTATCGACACTAAATTCTCTATACTCCCACCATCGACTATGATCTTGCAATACCTATCGCCAATCAACACTCTGGTTCAAAAGATATCCTTTCGTTGTGCAAACTCCTTCTCATTGCGTCGATCATCCCAAACCAACATTCTCCTGGCCTTCATGGTTCGACCTTTTCTTCTACCATCTTTAGCACTGTCATTTGTCGATTTCGTCCTCTCATCGACTTGCTCATCTCTTCAACGTCTAGGTTTTGACTATTTTGCAATGTGTAGGTTCTCCTGGCACTTGTAGGTCTTGTGTCCGACTCCTCGATACTTATAACAGACTACCGCTGGTATGTCAACTCCTTTTTTGTCAACTGGACCACTTTGAACAAATGCACCAACTTATTAGCATTAGCACTCATTGACCTTAATTATTCATTTGATTGACTCAGATCCACTTTTTGTCTTCCAGAAACCCTTGTTTCCCTATTTTTGTTCTTATACGTGAGCTTCTTCACTGCAACTTGCGCATATGCAGGCTGTCCCATTATCGCCCATGTACATCGAGGTAATTGGTAAAAAACAGTAAAAACTCTACTTTTTACTTCCAAAAAGCAGCCATTGTGACCTTTGGTCCTCCATGCATCCCGAAATGACTCGATTCGACCTTTCACCTACCATTGGGAGGGTTATATATTGAGCTCTTATGGTGTATGGAAGGGAGGAGAAAGAGAGAGCAATGAAACTCTATTGGATTTTTTCTGTGACTTGAGACTACAAACATTGATCCTAGTTGTTGTGAACCTTTTATGTTCACCTACCAAACTCTTCCATATCTTGTGAAGGACCCTATCCTTTACTAGTGATATTTCCATTGCATGGGGGTTTGAAGTGGTGGAGGCACAAGTGGAGGGACCTAGTTCTTGGTTCAGATGAGTTGCGACAAGAGGTTGCATCATGTACTTCTTGTTCATATTAATAGAAATACTCATTTTCATGTCCAATTGATCTTGTGAATGGTTATTTAATTACATTGGGTAACATTTTCTTATTATATCATGGACCATGCTATTGTTTATGATAATATATTTCATATATTATATGCACTTGCTTGTATTTTTTGTTGAGACTAAGCTACAGGTTCAAGTGTAGAGATTGGAAAGCTCAACAGGGATCTACATCAAACATCTGGTTGAAGGTTCTATTGTGGTCTACCCCGAGCCATAGGAAGTTTTTATGCATAAAAGAAATAGCAACTCCGCTGGGGATGAACCTCCATTTTGGGTATTTTGGGCATTTTTCCTTGTTTGGATTTTTTGTTTTGTCGAGCTTTTGTGTCATTGACTGACTGTTAGGATCTTCATTAGAAATATTTATTTTCTTGGCCGTTTGATTCAATTTTGGTCCACCTACCTTGCCCTATATGCTAGTCATCCTTGGTTAGCTCGCATTTAGCCACTACTATTAGTACAATAGCCAGCGTACATACACCACTGTTCTGTGAACGGTTGCGTACAACTTCAGGATTGTCTTGTTTATGACCATTGGTTGTTGTTGGGTTGATTTTGGGTGTTCCTGAGTCTTAGTAGGCTTATTTTCTTACTGTTCAATGCTCTTTTATTGACTAGAAACTCCTCTATCTTTTGTTTTTGAGCTTTTGGTTTCCAACAAATTTTTTTTTATAGCTCATTAACTTAGCTGAGGCTTACTTTTTGGGATTTGCTGGATTGTTTGCTTTGCACGCTCTACATCTTTATTGAAGAGTTTTGATTCTGCTTGCATTTTTCATTCATTTATATTGAAAAATAAAAAAAAAACATTGCTTGCATTTTGATTTCATTTATAAGTGAAAATACAAAAAATTTAATTGCTTTATGTTATTGCATTCTGCATCAGAGTGCTTGTGCTTTCATTAGGACTTGCTTGTGCATGAAATTATAAAGAGATTGCATTTTCATTTCAAACAACGAAACGTTTGTTTGACTGTCATTATAGTGGCATATTTTTTCATTGGTAGTTGAGTCTAGTGCTTTTCAAGTGTGCATTTTATTGAGTCTATTTACATCATTAGTTTCACAACCATATCCTTTCAGTAATCACAACCATTAAAATTAATGCTTAATCTTAAAATTGATTAGAACGATTTTGTCTTTTATTACATGTGCCAACTAGTATAGGTTTAGAGTCTTGGAATAGATCAATATGAGTAAACGATCCAAGAATTTTAAACAAAACATTATGTGACTAGCCACGGAGTAGTGAAAACCATGGTATACATCAGTTTTCTCAGGAAGCTCTGCTCAAACCAGAGTTAAGCACGAGGTCGTGGGAAGTTGGTTGCGGAGATAGCCCTCCAATACTGGTTGAATGTGGGATATATTTCCAGGCTTTGTTCGTATCTGGGGATTGTTGGGGGATTTGAACCTCTTGAGTTTCAAACTTAGCTAACCTGCCCATACGACAGATCTCACCTACGAGTGTCCGCTTGAGAAGTTGTTTTACATGCTGGCCATAGTTTCTTTACCTAGGTATCACATAGGGTACTTGCATCAGTTATTTTGTAAGTGTCCTAAGTCAAATAAGGGTCGGACATCACAGTTGTGTTAGCGATGGGATTTGACCCTGTTCACACAGAGAAGTCCGGGGGCCCTTATAACTGATTCTATTACCTCCTGTTATAGTTTGGGAGTCTCAAGCCTCTCCTAGGAAAGACATACCATGTGTAGTGTTAGGAGGTCCCTTGAACCAGTCCTGTTTGTTTGCATTTGGCTGTAGTTTCTTTAGGTGTGTGCTCTATGACGTTCTAGTTGGCTGTCAGGAGATGTTTTTATTTGTTGAATTTTTGAATTCATCGTGGATTAGGATCCGCCTCTCCTCCTATCTCATTGTTTGCTTGTTTTACCAGCTAGTGATCTTTCACAATCTTATGTTAAGAAGCATTCGAAGATTAACATTGGTCTGTCATTTAAATCTCATGAGCTTCAGAGAGCTCCTATCATGAGTTCCGCATCTGGCGCAATGGGTGTCCCTGCGACCCCATCCAATGGCGCCAAAGGAAACTCTCCTCCATGTGCTCCTAGGAGTGGATGGGGGGAGATTCACCACACATCACTCCTCATGGGTTTGGGGTATCCCCACCCGTTAGCATGAATCCATTTGATGATACTCATATACAAGGTTTCAGATATGGTATGCCATGTTTTGAATCTACGACCGTCCCTACGACTACAAACCCTTGTTCATTGGGTATGCCCAGTGTTTTTCTAACTACTACCTCCACTATGTCTACTAGTCATGCTAGGTCTAGCCTTGGGTTTGGGGGAACTATATCCCCTTTTACTACACATCAGTCGGGGAGTGGTCACATCCCTCCATATACTTTGTATGTTGGGGGAGGGACACCTCCTACGATACCCCTAGAGTTAGTACAAATTTTTTTCCTACTGGAGGTTTCACTGTTTGCATTGGTACTATGAATTGTATCCCATATATTAACCCGTATGCCTCTATACATATGCTTGTTCCCACTAATGCTTTTATGCTTCCGAATCATCCTTCTCCTAGTACTACGGTTCTCGGGGTTTGGAACATACCAGTTTCTTATGGCCATCAATCGACCTTCCACGACTAATGGGTATATACCCCATACTTATGGCTATAGCTTTTATATTCATCCAACCCATTTTGTCCCTTATTCCAATCCCACCTATGGATATTATTCCATGCATATGCCTGTGTACCCTCAAATGGTGTTACACCGTAATCTTCCACCCTGTGAACATTATCATTGTTTGTCCTGTAGGATCCATTTCAGTGACTCAGATCCATTCATATCCTTCAAAGATACTAATTTGCCTTATTTTTATTCCTACCCGCTGTTGCATCCTTATAGTAGGCGTACCCGTGAGTTGCATCCCTATAGCCCGCGGGTATCAAGTAAAATGGTAAAAACAACTATTTATTACTTTTTACTCCCAAAAAGAAGTCATTGGGTGACCTTTGGCTCTCCATCTGCCCGAGTAATGCCTCAATGTGTCCTTTCACCTACCTTTGAGAGGACTATATATTGAGCACATATGGATTATGGACGGGAGGAAGAAGAGAATAACAAGAGAACTCTAGTCGATTTTTGCTCTCTCTTGAGTTTGCACTCATTGATCCTTGTAGTTGTGAACCATCTATGTTCACCTTCCAAACTCGTATCTAGTTTGAGTTTGCCATTCATGGAGGATTGAATTGGTGGAGGCACAAGTGGATTGATCTAGATCTTGGTTCAGATTGGTTGTTGACAAGAGGTTGTATCACTTTGTACTTCTTATTGTTTATTAATAGAAATACTCATATTCGCATCCATTCATGGTGTGAATGTTGTTTATTATACATTGGGTTACATTTGCTTGTGATATTATAGACCATTGTTATTGATAATGTTAATGTCATTTATATATTACATGTACTTGTTGGATATTGGCTATCAAGACTAATTTGTAGATTTCAAGTGCATGGATTGAAAGCTCCAACAGTGATCAACATCAAACGTTTGGATCGAGGTTGGTTACATTTCTCAGTTATCTTAACATTATCATTTATAATAGCATTGTTTTGAGAATTGAGTTGATTTTTGGTAGTCATCTGTTTGTTGTGGTATTCCCAGGCGATAGTGAGTTTTCTCCAATACAGAAATGGCGACTCCACTGGGGAAAACATCCATGTTTGAGAAATTTTTGAGCATTAGTCCTTAATTAGAGTTGTTGTTTATCGAAGCTCTGTGTCACTGATTGGCCGTTAAGATACACCATAGAAAACTTGATTTTTCTGAGCCTCTGGACTCTTTGTTTGACCATTTTCCTTTCCTCAACTGCGGTCTAGCTTAGTTCTGCCCGCGTCTACCCGCCTCTATTTACTCTACTGCTCGCATGTACCCACAGGTATTCCTTCGATAGTAGCATGTAGCTCCAGCTTTTGTTGGTTTATGGCTATTGGTTGTTGCTGGGTTGTCTTTGGTGGTTCCTAAGTCTTTGTTGGCCTCTTTCTTAACTGTTTCATGCCTTGGTTGTGACCAGAACTCTTTGTTTCTCTTGGTTGAGCCTTCTTGGTTTTTTACCAATCTTTGGATTTACCCTCTTGGTTTTTTCCTTTTGAGCTCATTCCTTTGGCTAAGTCTTGCTGTTTAGGATCTGCTAGGTTGTCTTAGTGATCTTATCGGCACTTCAGTGACTGAATAGTAGGATTTTGCTTGCATTTTTTCATTCCATTTATATTGAAGAAATACAAAAATATACATCTAGTTTTATCATTTTCCTTCTTGTTTATAAGTGAAAATACAAAAATATTTTAGTTTCATGTACTACATCTTGCATTGAGTGCTTGTTGCCTTCATTTTACGTTCTTCTTGTGCATTGAAAAGATAAAAGATTGCATCTTTATTTCGGAATTGTTGGTTGATTTTGCATATTACTGACATTGTTTTAATGGATAGATGAGTCTAGGATTGGACAACTTTGCATACTATTGAGTCTACACATCACTAGTTTCACGATCATATCCCTTGAGTAACCACAACCACTAAAATTAACGCTTAATCTTAAAATTGATTAGACTGATTTTATTTATAGGGTACACCAACTAGCATAGGTTTAGAGTCTTGGAATAGATCATTGTGAGTTAACAATCCAAGACTACTAGACAAAACATTAGGTGTCTGACCAGGGAGTGGAGGAATCCATGGTATAGATTGGTGTTCTCAGGAAGCTCTACTCAATCCAGAGTTAAGCACGAGGTCATGGGAGGTTGGTTGAGGAGATATCCCTCTGATATCGGTTGAATATGGGAGATATATCAAGGATTTGGTCGTATCTGGGGGTACCAGAGGTTTGTCCTCTTGTGCTTCGGGATTAGCTACCCTACCCATATGATGGATCCCACCTGCGACTGTCCCCCTGAGCATTGGTTATATTGCGGTGACCATGGTTTCCTTACCTAGGTATCACACAGGGTACTTGTAGTGGTTATGATGTTTGTGTCCTAATTCAGATAGGGATTGGACAACACAGTTGTGTTTGTGCAGTGAACTTGACCCTGTACATGCAGTGAAGCCTAGGTGTCTCTATAACTGATTCTGTTACCTCTGGCTATAGTTTGGGAGTCTCAAGCCTCTCCTAGGAGAGACATACCAACTCTAACGTCGGGAGCTCATTTAGACACTTTGTTTGTCTGCTCTTGGCTGTAGTTTCTCTAGGTGTGTGCTTTTGATTTACTATTTTTGATCGATAGTTGGCCTTTAGCGGACGTTTTGATTACATATTCTCTCTGGTGATATTGTGGCACGGATCCCTTCTCTCCATTGGTCCCATCGGTTGGCTGGTTTAAAGCCAGTTGAGCTTTCACACCGTGTTACTAGAGGACGCCGGAGGGCTCCCTCTGAGTCTTCGGATTCTTACATGACTTATGTTGAAGAATTCATGGCTGCACATCCCGATATTGAGGAAAAACCTTTGACTCCTTCGGGTAGAGTCGACCATACTTTCAATGCCCATACTCCTTGTGAGGACTGGGGAGGTGATCCACCTGAGACTCAACTTCATTCTATTTTTCCTAATCCATTTGATCGAGATCCATTTGATCCTTCGAATCTGGATAATTATCTTTATGCAATGCCTAACTTACCCTTGGATGAAGAACAAGACAAGCCTTTCGTTCCTTCGTTTCCACGCAATTATAGATACAGGACACCTGAGTCACATGATGACACTACGATCAACCCCACTGCACTTTCTTTTGGTATGCCTAGTCATAGTACTGTCGAACCATCCACTACGGTTTGTAGTCACGCTGGCACTAGTCAAAGTGTTAGCCATACTATAACCACTGGGGGCACTACCCTCGCTGGGGGCACTACATTGTCCACCCACTCACATAGTATGGGGACTGGTCAGATTCCTAACAATGCTAATGTTCAAACACGACCTAGGATTACCCAACCTAATCAAAATGCTGTTCGGAACACGACTCGCCATCCACAAACTAATACATGTGCCGCTACTCGTCAACCCAGGACTAGTTTTGCGCATGATTATTTTCCTCCCAACCATGGGGGTGGACACATACCGCATACTTTTGTGTCCATTACCGCCACTAGTAATGATAATGTAGGGGGTGGGAATACTTCCTATCCACATGGACATCACGCCACCAACCCTACTGCTAGTCACACCAATATTGGAGTTGGGAATGCGTCTCATGCTTCTGGTCACCACGCGACTGCTCAAGCTCATCCTAATGCTGGGGGTGGGAACATACCATACCATTACAGTCATTACAACACGGTTCCCACTATGAATAGTACATACATTCCCCATGCTCAGGGTGCAACCCTTATTACAACACAGTCAGTGCTGGCCACCAGTATCACGCACCACCCCAATATGGTGCCCAAAATGTGTGTATACCTGCTTACTCTCAAATGGGTCAGGCAGGGGAGGTTATCAATCTTATGGCCATGGGCAAGCTTATGGTCCATCAGGTCCTCATTATCAGCAGATTAATCCTCATGGTCAAGCTTTTGGTCCATCTCATAACACAGTTTCGTTTAACCAACCTTTTATGGGAGTGTATAATCAAGCTTTCCAGCCTCAGCTCTCGTTCCTTGCATGCATGAATCTCCCAGATATTTTGAAGCTCACGAATGATCCGATGTGTCATGAACCTACTTGGCCCCCAAATCCTACCAAGCTCCCTTCAGACATTCCAAAGTTTGAGGGGAAAGGTGGTGAGGACCCGGGAGATCATGTCACGATGTTTCACCTTTGGTGCTCCTCCAACTCTTTGAATCATGATTCCATTCGATTATGACTATTTCAACGCACCCTCATGGGGGCATCTACGAAATGGTATGTGGAGTTGCCCAGAAACACCTATAGGGGATTCAACGAGATTGCTTTGGTTTTCTTAGACCATTTCCAGTTACCGGTTCGTTATGATACTGGTACTAAGTTGTTGTCCACCTTCCATTACAATAAAGCCACACATGTTTCAGACCACGTTCAAGAGTGGCGTCGACGGAAGAGATTAGTGAAAGCCAACATTCCTCCAGAGTTCCTATTGGAATGGTTCCTCAAGTCTTTACTCCTATACATTGCTAAGGATGTTTCGATGTCCAGCATTGTGAATCAGGAACAAGCTATCTTGAATGTCAAGCAGTTAGATCTACTTTATTCTAAGTCTGGCATTTTGTATAACATTATTCATGATGCACCGAGAACAAGACATGAGCCTACGTCAGTTCCTAGACCACATGCCGATGGCATCATGGGGTCCGCATGCACTCGCCCTGTAGACTTGGTAGCTAATCAAATGCAAAATTTGTCGCTAAACCAGTTTGCTCCTGGACAGGTTCACACCTTGTCCACTTCCACTCCGTCATCTGATGTACACAATGTGCAATCAATGAAACCGTCAGGTAACCAGCAACCTGGTGGTAAGAAAAAGGGGAGAAACAATCGTAGGGGTGTAAATAATTGAAGTAATAACAATAGTAATCATAATACTCCTCGTAAAGAGAATGCCAACCCTCCTTGAGAAGGTGGTAATGCTGGCGAGGATCGTAAACCTAGGTGTAAGGTGAAATTCCCTTGCAAGCTTTGGGGGGAGGATCATCTTACTCACTTATGTCCTCGAATTGAAGAAGGATAAAAGCATTTGGCACAGAGCCTAGCTGTGTTGAAGGATCCCCTTCCTCATCATCAAATCATGGCTTCGCATTCTCCCACCATTGGTTATGGTACTAATGAAATGGCAACGGATTCTTCCAATACTAGTGGTTATGGATGTGTGAATATGGTTCAGTCAGAGGTTTGTGTTGCTACTCGTCAGTGTGATTATGGTGCACAACAACCAAATTTGGGGAATGAGCCTCCCCCTCCTCTTGACAACTACTTGCATATCGAGAAGCCCTCCGTTATGTCGTTGATATTGAAAGGTGTTCTCAAGCGCTCTACACATAATCCTAATGCTCAAGCTGCCCATAACTACTCCATTGTACAAGATTTGGGCCAAACTCTGTGTGCCATGTCGGCTCTTGAGGTTTTGCAAGCCTGTCCTTCTCAGAAGCATGCCCTTTTGAGTGCGTTAGGAGTTCAGGATGGGGGAAATCTGAGTGTTATAAAGTTCGATACTACTAATGTCCATCCTTGCTTACCTTACCATGTGGCTTTTAAAATTTAGGTGGTTTGCCTTAATAGCTTCATCAAACATACTATGGTTGATGAAGGTGCCTTTGCATCAGTAATGTCGTTAGCTTGTTGGAAAGCTCTTGGCTCTCCTCTACTCGCATCTAGAACTACACTCACTGCATTCAACGGTAGATCTTTTACGCCGTATGGAATTATCCCTTCCCTTTTTGTCTCCTTGGGAGGTAAGTCCATGCCTATTGAAGTCGAGGTGGCTGATGCACCCATCGACTACAAGCTTTTGCTAGGTCAGAACTAGATGTACGCTATGAAGGTTATCGCGTCTACTGTATTTAGAGTTATTTCCTTTCTTGATGAAGGAAATATTGTGACAATCAATCAGCTGGATTTTGTTGGAACTCCTTTCGTAGCATCCATGGGATCTGTAGTCCCACAAGTTTCTGATTCTCAGTCGACAACAGGGAACATAGGTGTTGGAATGTACCCTTCATTGATGGGAACTTATAATCTTTCTGCACCTATGAATTTTATTGGAACCATTACCAACAATGCGCCTCCTCCTCCGAATAATATGTTATTCCGGACCTCCTATTTAGATGATCCATGGACTTTACCATCCATGATTTCCACGTCTGGAGACATTACGCACGCCGGGATGCCTATGGCTTTATCTGTAGCGGTGCTCACTTACAATCACATCCAACAAACCACTACAGATCCGAATCTCTTTTCTTCCAAGACAGTTGAAGAAGATCTCATTACACCGCCAGTCTGGGAAGCCAACTCATCTTGCTCCCATGATTTCCTTGATGATACTTTACCATCTGATGAAGCTAACCTCGAGGCCATGTGTGGTAGTGAGAGGCCTTGGGAAGATATTCACCATCACTCTTATTTCCTTCCCAACCTCGAGCTCATTGAGCAAGAGGAGTTTAGGATGACTCTAGCTGAGATGGTTGGTCACCCTGTGGCTCTTTTAGAGTCGCATGATGTTTTTGCGGAGGGGAATATGGCCAGTATTTCCCCAACCACTTCGATCAACATCTCCCACACTCCCGGAAAGATAGAGAACGTTTACATCGGTGCCGATTGCACTCTTGAGGAGATCGCTATTTACACTAACTTGTTTACAGAACTCCGTGAAGCTTTCGCCTGGTCACATGAGGAGATGCTAAGAATAGACACCCACATTGTTGAACACGAGATTAGAACGTATCCTGATGCTAAACTGGTTCAACAATGGTTACGTGCTATGAACCCTAGGAAGGTAGTTGCTATTAAGGTAGAGGTGGAGAAACTACTCAAAGTTGGTTTCATCTACCCCGTTCCACTTACTGAATGGGTGTCAAACCCCATTCCTATGGATAAGAAGCAGAGAACGACCGTGTATGCATTGATTTTAGAGATTTGAACCGTGCATGTCCGAAAGACAACTTTCCCACGCCATTCATTGATCAAATATTGTATGCTTGTGCGGGAAGTGAGATATTTTCATTCATGGACGGCTTCTTGGGTTATAATCATATTCAAATCAAACCCGCGGACCAACACAAGACGGCATTTATTTCTCCATGGGGAACATTTTCATATCAGAAAATGCCCTTTGGCTTTAAAAATGCCGAAGCTACTTTTTAGCGAGCCATGACCTATGCCTTTAACGATCTTAAGATGATTATGGAAGTTTTCTTGGATGACCTTGCCGGCCATTCTCACAAGAGAGTGGACCACCCCAAGCACCTCCGTATGCTTCTCGAACGATGTATCTACTGCAAAATTCGATTGAATCCAAACAAATGCATCTTCGATGTTAGCATCAGTCGCCTTCTAGGATTCATAGTTTCGAGGGAGGCTATTAGAGTCGATCCTCTCAAAGTTGAGGCAATACTTCAATTGCCTCCTCCGTGTCACTTGTTACAACTTCAGAGCCTCCAAGGGAGAGCTACTTTTTTGCATCGGTTTATAGCTAACTATGCTAGTCTTACTAAAGGTTTCCCATGCCTATTGAAGAAAGACACACCTTTTATTTGGGATGAGCAAGCCTAGCAGTCTTTCGACGCGCTTAAGAAAGCTTTGGTATCGGCCCCTATGCTTAGTCTACCGGACTTTACACGAGATTTCATTCTTTATGTGGTTGTGTCTCAAGAGACTATTGGCATGGTCTTGGTTCAAGTAGATGATGCGCTTGTCGAGCATGTTATCTATTATCTTAGTCGAAATTTAGTAGACGTTGAGCTAAGGTACACTCACGTAGAAAAGATGGCACTCGTGACTGTCCATGCAGTCCAGCGGTTACGACATTATATTTTTCTTCTAACAACCACAATTGTAGTTCACATCAATCCATTTTAGTTCGTGCTATCATGATTCCTTATCGGGGGTAAGTATAATAAATGGATTGTAATTCTTCAGGAATTTGATCTTGATTTTGCTTCGGTGAAATCATTGGTGTTCACTGAGCTTATGTCGGACCTTCCACGGCTTGATGAGGATATCATTCATGAAGATTCGTTTATGGATGAACACTGATTCCTTATCTCGTCCGAGGACCCTTGGTATGGGGATATCATTGTAATATCTGCAAACTTTGAAGTTTCCTCTACATTATTCACGAGATGAGCGACGACGTGTGAGACATCACGTGAAAGATTATACCATCGTAGGTGACACTTTGCATCGCTGAGGAAAGGATTCAGTTCTTCGTTGTTGCTTGACTCACGAAGAAGCGGAATGGGTACTTAATGATTGCCATGCGAGGGCGTGTGGCGGTCACTTAATTGGGCTTGCTACAGCCCAGCATATCATGCGAGTTGGTTATTTTGGCCTACCATCTTTAAAGATTGTATTAACGCTATGAAGAGATGTCACCCTTGCGAGGTGTTTTCTTGGAACGTACACTTGCATCCAGTGCCCCTCCATCCGTTCGTCATTGTCGGTCCCTTCACTAAGTGGGGGGTAGATTTCATGGATTGCAAATCAGCTTCGGCTGGGGGGCATCACCATATTATCGTGGCTGTGGATTATTTTTCCAAGTGGGCTGAGGCCATGCCTACTGTAAAAGCCTACGGTGCTACTGCAGCCCATTTCTTGTTCAACCAGATTATCACTCAGTTCAGTATCCCAAAAGAGATTGTCATTGACCATGGCAGTCACTTTCAAAACAAGATGATGGATGATTTGTCTCTTAAGCTTGGGTTTCGTCAGGAACACTCGTCTTCCTACTATCCTCAAGCAAATGGTCAGGTTGAAGCAGTAAATAAGTCTTTGAAGAACATTCTCCAACGTACCATCCAACAAAGCAGGACCAATTGGCATATCATGTTATATCTTACTTTGTGGGCATATTGAACCGCAGCTAAGACTTCCACTGGGTTCTCACCATTCCAGTTAATTCATGGTGTGGACTCATTTTTACCGAATGAATGTGAAATCCCTTCGCTCAAGCTATCCATAGAGCTCCTCCTTGATACGACAGAGATTGAGCAACATCTACTACACCTCGAGCAACTTGATGAGCACCGTCGAGATGCCGCTGTGGTTATTGATGTTAACAAGCGTCGTGTCAAGGTTCAATATGATAGGTCTGCCGTCCCCGACAATATGATGAAGGTGACTCGGTACTTTTGTATGACCAAGATAAAGAACCCCTAGGGGTAGGCAAGTTCAATCCCATGTGGAACGGTCCTTACATTGTGAAGCGTGTCCTAGAAAAAGGAGCTTATGAGTTAGAAAACTATGAGGGAGTTGCCTTGAAGGAGCCTAGAAATGGGCTCTACCTCAAGCGGTATTACGCTTGAACCTTTGGTTTGAGCTGATACTTTTGTACACTATTGTATAGTTTTATGTACATAGTTTAGATTTCCTTTTGGTTATCGGGTCTGCTGATTAACCTCTGTTTGATTGACAGATGTAAACGAGATCTCCTACATTCTTAGGTTTCGTGGATGGTGCTAGCTGACATACGCAGCAGCTTGCTTCTGCTGCCTGGGTTATCTTCTCACCAGACCACCTAGTTGTGTCCTCAGGAGGTGCTTGTCTTGGTCCTACATCTAATAATGTGGCTGAGTATAGTGCCATTATTGAGCTACTTCGGGATGCTATTTCACATGACATCCAGTCTTTAGAAGTCCGCCTGGTGTTAACAACCAAAAAGTGCTCACTACCTCATCTAGCCCATTACATGACTCATTTGTCCATATTTCCTACCATATTTACCTCCAAAACCTTAAAAAACCATTAAAAAGTGTCCAAAAGGCCAAAAAACCATTAAAAAGCCTCCAAAAGGCCAAAAAACCCCTCTTTCCCCCCAAAAAAAATCCAAAATTCCTCCAAAATAGCAAAAACCCTCTAAAAAGAGAATAAAAAATATAAAAAAGAGGAAAAAGACGGAAAAAGGAAGCAAAAACCCTATACAACTGACCTAAACCATATGGTTCCCAAAACCATGGGCCAGCACTCCACCACTAAAAAACCTATAAATAGGTGATGGAGGCCCCCCATTTCATATCCACAGTCAACCAAACCCTTACTCTGCCAAAATCACTCATGAAACCCTGGCTCACCCTTGAGCTACTTTCACATTTTAGTGCCCCTTTGGCCCATTTCCAAAACCCTTTAGAGAACGAGAAAGGAACAACACTGGAGCTTGGAAGCAACCCTCTTGGATTGCTACAAAGGCGCCATCAACCTTCACATTGGAGGTATAATCAATACAAAAAACATTTTATTATCTTGTCTTTTCCGTTTATGCACATGCTTAGAGTAGTTACTATTTTATGTACTGTATTTTTTGAACTGCGACTAAGGAGTCCCTTCACCTTAGTAGGTGCTCATTTGCATAAGCTAGGGTGAAAACCCTAGCTATAGTTTTGGCGACTCCCCTAGTGTTCCTTTGAATTTCTGGTTATAGGTCTAAATGTTTTTAATTTTCTCCAATATTTCTCTATTTTTTCCTTTCAGCTGTCCCTTTCGGCTACCATAAATCGCGTCTTTTGTCCCCCGCAGTTGCGTTCCGACCGCGTCTTTTAGACTTTTACCTGCGATCCGACCACGGCTCTCAAACTATTTCCGGCGATCTACTGGCAGTTTCCAGTCTATTACCATCGATCTGACCGCGGCTATCAGCCTGTTTTGTGTGGTCCAACCACCACTGTTAACACATTTTTTCATGGGCCGTCTGCAGCTTGCAGCCCTTTTTCCGCTACCCACCTGCGCATTTCGGCCTTTTTCCCGCTTCCCATCTACGGCTTAAAGCCCTTTTTTTGCTACCTGCCTGAACATTTCGACCTTTTTCTCGCATCCTGCCTACGCCTTTCAACCATTTTCCTGCAGTCCGCATGCGTCATTCGGCCTTTTTCCTATGTCCCACCTGCGGCTTTCAGCCATTTACCTGCAGTCCACCTGCGTCTTTCGGCCTTTTTCTCACGTCCCACCTGCAGCTTTTAACCATTTTTCTGCAATCCACCTATGTCTTTCGGCCTTTTTCCCACGGTCTTCCTGCAGCTTTCAGCCATTTACCTGCTATCCACCGGTGACTTTCGGCCCTTTTCCCGCGGTCCGCATGCATCTTTCGGCCACGTTCCCGCAACCTGTCCGCGACTGTCGACCTATTTCTCATGGTCCGACTGCTCAGACTTGCCATATAGCCACGGTCTGTTTTCTGCACTCTTTCCCTGTTTTGAACCCAGCACCTTGCTGTAATATTTTCTACACCTGCACAGCCATCTGTCCTATCTGCAACCATACTTCCCTACAACCTTTTTTTTGTAGTATTATTTCAGTTCCATTTACAGAACATTTTTAATTGAAAAGAGAAAATTTTGCATTTTAAAGTTTAATTTCTGCATTGATATTTTTAGTTAGAAAGTTTCCCACCCCGTGGCACTTTTACTTGGGTTCATCATCTCACACGCACACATTATGTCACCTAATTCAAGTGAGCCCTAAAATACTACTTAACACAACCAACATTCTAACCCCACTTGGGGAACACATAAGAATCTTGTATTTAGGTAGGATCGGGGGGATAGGCATCCAAATAACACCCCTCGGTTGCTTACACTTGAGACATAGTTGTTGTCCATTAGGGAACCAAAACCCCCTAGTATTTTTTGACACGGTTTAAGACCAATTTATCGGGAAGGCCTCTCCCCTAGGAGGGTTGAAATCGCCAGACTGGTTCTGGAAACCTGAGTGGAATACCGCAATCCATTCAGTAACCGAAGGATACCTTTTGTAATTCTCGATGTATCACCCGTATGGGGATACAGCGACGATAGAACCAAACAGTACATTCACCCAACCGAACATGTCATGAACGGGGTATCTTAGTTTCTTTTCTTCTAGGATTGACTACTCGGTGTCCCTCCTGGTAGGGGGATATCTTTAGCCACTTGGCTCTACTATCCATGTTGTCTGACTTGGATTTCATCACCTTGCAAAGGATATGTCTAGTTGAGTCAGAATACTATTTAGATAGGTGTTTGCATGCTCCCTTACCTCATTTTGGTCTAGCAAGTCCACTATTTTTATTTTCTAGGAAACTTGCTGCTTATTGGTATTCTGACCATTTCTGTTGATACTCCACTTATTGTAGCACAGCTATTACACTAAGTGTTTTGAGTTGGTTGTTGGCCTGAGTGCCATATTTTTTGCGCTCTCCTTCTGTACACTCGGTTGCATTAGGGTTTTTGAGCTATTTTTCACTCAACACAACCCCTAGATACTTGACACCATCTGTCACGATTGAGTCCCCAAGACATTCTCGGTGCCTCCAGGGCAAGCCCCCACAACACAGTTCACTTGACATCACCAGTCATAGACGTAGATCTTCATCACTTGATACCACTCATCATAGATCTCGAGCTTTGTCACTTGACTCCACTCGTCAACGGCATAGAACTCCCTCACCCGATCTAGACGCTCCTTATTTTACCTCTGATTCTGAGATAGAGTCCGAGAACCCCACTTACACTGCACCAACCAGCCCCATGGTTGGCATGACTTCCACCCCTTTCTTTGTAGGGACCATTGCTGGAGCATCCACCACCACACTAGCTACCACACCTGCTTTGGGTATGCCCTCGATGGGGCCCACATCTACCATTCCGATCACTATACCCATTCCAGTAGCTAGCATACCTATCCCCACTCCATCAGTGACTCACACTACCCTTGGCGTTGCAAGACCATCCCATACCACTTTCGTTCCTCCACTTGGGGGCAACATCCCAAACCCAGCCCCTCCACTTGGGGGCATTGGCCCCAACATGG
The DNA here is from genome assembly GCA_027924585.1 of Larix kaempferi. Lineage (NCBI taxonomy): Eukaryota > Viridiplantae > Streptophyta > Pinopsida > Pinales > Pinaceae > Larix > Larix kaempferi. The sequence goes on along the minus strand of BSBM01000195.1, from coordinate 30,189,473 downwards.
TCACAACCACTAGTATGTCACATCCTTCTACTAGTTTTCCATTCATGGCTAGTCTCAACCTTCCTGACCTAGCTAGACTGACCAACAATCCCATCAGACATGACCCTGCGTGGCGCCACATGCCCACCAAGCTCCCCTCTGACATCCCTAAGTTTGAGAGCAAGGCAGGTGAAGACGCCCAGAACCATATTATGTCTTTCCGTCTATGGTGTTCCTCCAACTTCATAGTGGATGACTCTGTCTGCCTTCGTCTGTTACAACGCACCCTCACTAGCTCTACAACCAAGTGGTACATCGGGCAGCCTCATGGGACCCATGCCACCGTTACTTCCCTTTCCTTGACTTTCCTATAGTTCTTTCAGTTACCAGTCTGCTATGATGTGGGAGTTGAGATCTTAATGTCTTGTAGACAGAACATGGCTACCCACATCACCGACCACATTCATGAGTGGTGTCGATGCCGTAGCCTCTGCAAAATCAAGTTAGGCGATTGTATCTTCTTAGATGGGTTTTTGAAATCCCTCCTTCCTGTCATTGCCAAGGATGTGGCATCCGAGCGACCCCAGTCCGAAGAAGAGGCCATCCTCAAAGCCCAGCAATTTGACCTTATTTATGCCAAGTCTAGTTATCTATATTCCATCATACCTGACGCCTCTCGCGGTGATTCCTCCCGACACGATGTGCCAAGGGCATCCCATGCCGCAGATGGCATCATTGGCCGTATAGTCTCATGTAACCAACCCTTTTCCATAGCACATCCAAGCCATGGCCCCGACCTTTCGCGGGATACATCTCAGTCCAGAGAAACCAATTCGTATGCTCCCATGGCACATCACCATCATTCCCACGGACCCTCGTGTCCACCTCAGTGCTTTGGCCATACCACCCCCGCTTACGCCCCACCAGTCACACCTCAGCCATATTACCACCCACAGGCTACACCAGCTCCTGTGTCCTCTCAAGCCCAACTTGCTTATTACCCGCCACAGGCAGCCCCTATGGAAAACCCACAACCCATTCCACAGACGTATCAGCGACCCCCACAAGGTTCAGGACCTGGGCCGCCTCCACCTACTTATTATCCACCGTAGCCTGCTCCCACATCTGCACAACCCTAGAACCCACTTGCTGCCCAATGGAAAGTGTACGCCCAACAGAATCCGTAGTAGAACCAAAATAACCAGCGCTAACAGGGCCAGCAAAACCATGGCAAAGGTTGTAACCGTGGGAAGAACCCCCCTCCAGACCAAGGCAGTCAACTTCCCAATCCCCCAAACAAAAATAACATGGCACCTACCAACCAGAACCCTGATCGACTGCCCAAGCAGGCCAAAAATCCTAATTTGCAAACAAACCATCCTTGTTCTATTTTCCGGGTCTACGACCACTACACTCATGCTTGCCCACATTTGGAGTGAGCTCGGAAAATCTGGACTGATGATGCCCATCGCCAAGGGCACATGGCTCCTCAGGCGCCGCCCAACCCCCCACCACCTCAACATCAACCCTTGGTGTTACAAAACTCCTTACCAACACAAGGCATAGTGAACACTCAGCCGTTGGATCCTCCTCAAGGCAACGCGCCACCACAACAGCAAATCACTTATGCCACTCCTGATCAACCCGTGATAGACTCAAGTACCCACCACTTGTTAATGATGTCATCCAACGATGTCAACCTTCAAACCCATTGGAACCAATATGGCTCCACCCCAGAAGCCCCTCCCACCAACAAAAACACTAACGCTCATCCCACTGATCATACATTACGCCTACCTCTAGCTCCACTAGATGGCGCCTCCAAAGCACCTCGCTTCCCACTTCGTCGCATCAACAATAATCCCAATGCTTATGCTACGTCTAATTACAAAATTGTAGATGACTTAGCCGAGTCTCCCGCAGCCATGTCTGCGTTAGAAGTTTTAAAAAACTGTCCTTCACAGCATAAGACTTTGCTCTCCGCCATTGGTGCTATTGACCCAAATGATTCACGACTGATGGCCTTCGATTTGGACTAATCCAAACCATGCCTACTTTCCACTTTAGCGTTCCAAGTTTCTGTTTCCATTCGGAATCTTGTCATCCATCGGTGCATTATCGATGAAGGTGTCTCTACATGCATTATGTCCAAATTCGTTTGGTAGAAGTTGGGATCCCCTACTCTCTAGCAGTCCACCATTACGTTGCGAGCCTACGACGACCATTCGGCTCAACCCCAAGGTCTCTTAGCTAATGTCCCTATCCAGTTGGCTGGAAAAACCGTGCTCATTGACATAGAGGTCATCAATGCCCAACTTGATTATAACCTCTTACTTGGCCACAACTACATGTATGCCATGCAGGCGGTTGCCTCATCCATTTTTCATACCATGATGTTCCCCCATGATGGACACGTGGTCAAGGTAGATCAACTCACCTATTACGATCCCAATGCCCCCGCTGCACCCGAAAATGTTCTCCCCATGGTTGAACAACCTGTTTGTGGTGCATCTACCTCGTTGGTTTCTTCTGTGGAACCCAAACTTTACTCAGATACACCGATGACCTCAACATTCCAATCCATTCCACCCCCATCACCAGCGACCGAAGTATCTGACCTATGGACTGTTTCCCACAATACACAAACACCAAACAATCAACTGCCCTTGTTGCCCAAACCACCATTGGTACCTAGTCACATTGGTGTTACACCCATCCACACAATCCCCTTCCTATTCCCTCCCTCAAGAGTAGTAAGTGCCTTGGTTATGGGTACTCTCAGCCTCCTCGGGTTAACCTTAGGATTACCCGTGTGGTATATTTCACCTCTCATTCCCCCACTGACACCAAATGTCATCCTACAACCAGTGCAACCCATTGCCACTACTAGTCAACTACCTCCCGGTGTCACTACCCCCTTCGTCATCTACGAATCTACCCCCTCTTATCAAGCACACTAGGGGCAGAGGCCCACAACCATACACTACTGTAACCCCTCCCAAAATAGTTAAAAACCCCCCCATGTTTCGTGCTCCTCCCAAAGGCTCATTGTGTGATGAGTTAGGCCATCCGACTCATCAATGTCCACAATTACCTACATTACAGGAACACATGCAAATGCTTGACGATGACCCCAACATCCCGGTTGTCCAACTCGATCCATCCCCTAAGCCTCATGATAAATCACTACGTACCAACCACCCTTCTGCAATATGCGGTGTTTACAACCATTACTCACATGACTGTCCCGATCTCCCAGATTACAAAGAAGCTCTCTATGAGATGAATAATTTGGACATTGAGACGACGCCCCCCACAATTGAGGAGATCCAACCCCTAGTATCACCCTCCTCTGACGAGATTAATACCATCTATATGATCTCTTCTACTACCAATTCCTCATCAACCGACTTGACAACTCGAAGTTTCTGCAATGATGAGGATATTCTAGATGCTCTTACTTCCCCATATTACCCCTGGGAACACATGCACCATCGTTCCTACTTCCTCCCAAAAGATTCCTCCTCCACCATAGCCACCCAATTTGCGGTTGAGTCCAAAGATTTTCTTCCCACCAAAGTTGACTAGTTTAAGGATCCCATTCCTGTTCCTGATGCTTTTGAGGAAGGTAACATGGCCAACATCTCACCCGTCATCCACATTGATATCTCTGCCCTAGCTGGTGCTCCTGAAATCATTACGTTAGGATCCTCCTGCACTGAGTATGAGATCGGAGAGTACAAAATACTTTTCCAAGAGTTCTGCGATGTCTTTGCCTGGTCTTGACCCCGCTATCATAGAACACCACATTGACACTGCTGAGTTAGGGGGCATAATAGATTACCTCGACCTTGGGATAGGGGGCATGATCAATCATTTTGACCCTACCCCATCACATCTATAGCATAACGTCTGTGACCCCCTTGTTCGAACCAACACATATGTGATCCACAATCACAAGCCCCATGCACATAGCATGGGCGTAGGTCATTAACCCTGCTCCCTTTTTAACATGTGTGATCTCAACCATTTTTGAGGTCACATATCACTTGTAGATTTGATTTGATTTGATACACCTAGTATTCTTCCCCCGTGGGTAATCATTTCTCCCCACCACTGCATCCTTGGCTTGGTGGGATCACCTTTATTTGCAACCATTTTTTAACCTAGTTATTTCCTTTAACCATTCCAGAGTCCTTATGACCTCCATTTTTCACACCATTTGCACCGTCGGATTCATTTTTACGCACCCATGATGATGCTTGAGATCATCTCTCGCTCTCACCCCTAGATTTTTTGGGTATTTTTTCCAAAACACCCCATGTCACCTCGGTTTGCATGCCACTTCGGTCGTTCTTCGTTTTTGACACTTTTTATATCGCCGAATTCAATTTTCCGAGCCCGTGATGATGCTTGAGATCATTTCTCACTCTCACTAGGTACAATTTCAACATTGTGTCTTGACACCTTGCTGCCTCGGTTTGCGCACCACATCGACCGCCATCAGATTGTTCCACTTTTTTACATGAGCCGTTCACTCCTTTCATACTGCAATTATTTTGTTATTTTTCCACCATTCATTATCCCGCAAGGAGGCCCACCAGTGGTCCCCCATACCCTCGTTCTTGGTCATCATCAATGTTCCTTGATTGAGCACTTCCTCCTTGCCTGACCATTCCTTTTGTTCGGTATAATTTCATCCATTTTTCGGGCTGGACAAGTCCTTTACGAAAAAGGCACTTAGGTAGTTTCTGTTAAGCTCTTTTCTGACTCCTAAAACAATGAAAAGATCGCCGAGCAATATTCCTTCCTTTCATGCTCATTAAAGTACCTGAAAGGGCATCTATCTGGAATAAGTTTAACCCTTTTCCATACCTGGTAGACTAATTACGAAAAAGGAATACTCTAGTCACACTGGCCATAAGAGTTCTTCATTGCATCCTTTTATGCTTCTTCGGGCCTTGGAGACTAACACACGAAAAGGCAACCCCCTGGAGTCTTCTTATCGCTTTCAGACTCTCTAAAATTGAAAGTAACCACGAGCATGAACTGTCCTAGGCTCGTACAAATCCACATGACAGTACCATTCCATTATTTCAGAGTCTTCTTATCGCTTTTAGACTCCTTAAAATTGAAAGCAATCACAAGCATGAACTCTCCTAGTCTCGTATAAATCCACGCGATAGTACCATTTTGAACACACTTCTTCTATTTTCTTAACCCATGAAGAAGTCCCCCCATGCCTCTTGGCACTATGATCGATCATCTCGGCAGCATCGCCAATCAGGTCCCCTTTGTTCAGAGTATTCTATAGTCTCCTGCCATTTTACACCAACTTGAGTATCACTCACCCCATTCACTATCCTTGATCCATTATAGCTATGATCCCTTTTCCACCAGTCAATTTCATATGATGCTTGATCATCCCCACCATCATACTCTGAACAAAGGAAGTTTGAGTCGACCCACTCTACTTGCCCAGTTATTCCCTACCCCCACAGAATGTCAATCCTACCATCAGTACTCTCACACCTCGGTTCTCCACCTCGTGCTCCTATCAAGGAAACATCATTGCCTTGCTAGCTGCAGGTCTCCCTCTGTCGACGACAACCCATCTATTCCAGAGGATAGACCTAGAGGTACCTGCTCCTTGGACTCATCACCATCTGTGGTGAGTGCCTACAGACCATTTTGAGAGGAGTCATCAGTGCCTCTCCGAGTGGTTGTTTCTCACATGCTCGACTTCAACACTTTGATCGCATCATTGAGAATTGTGCAGGTTTTATATCCCTTCAGTTATTGGTCACGACCCTAGATTTCCCCCGACTCTAGCACATTGGTGAGTCACTTCGGAATGCCCAGTTAATTGTTCTCGTGGATGTCTAAGTTACGTTGCCGATTGTATTCGGAAGCCATCCAGTTATATGCTTCCTTGAGTACCCAGTTTAGTTCCAGTTGATTGCACCATAAAGGGTATGACTCCGCGTCACTATGATCCAGCAGTTCTTCAGTTCCTCTGGTACCACACTCAACAACACTATTGTTATTACAGTGTGTCAGTTCTTCAGCTCAGACATGGTCCTCCCAGCAGTATGTCCCATATTTGCATCCCTTCTGGACCCTTATGATGTACACAGTGGTTCTCCATGTATCCTTCAGGCCCCCATTTTTGGGCCTCATTGTTATTGTTTATATATATCTAGATACGAGCATGGGTATGCCCACCTCGTCCATATATTGAGATTCTTCCTCAGTTGAGGCCATGTATATTTCCGGTCACCATTTTTTGGACCCCCTTGTTATTGTTCTATATCTTGATATGATCATGGGAATGCCTGCCTCGTCCATATGTTCAAATTATTCCTCATTCATTATTGAGGTCATGTACTTTTAGTTTTTGTACTTTGTTCAGGACTGTTGTTCCGTGCTCTAGTTCATTTCTTCTCCTCTCCACACCCCAGGAAAATCATAAAAGACTTATGATGTCTGTCGGCCATACGATGAGCTCCTTCCCTCACACATCAGGGAGCAATCTGTTAACACCCAAAAAGTCCTCACTACCTCATCTACCCCATTACATGACTCATTTGTCTATATTTCCTACCATATTTGCCTCCAAAACCTTAAAAAACCATTAAAAAGCCTCCAAAAGGCCAAAAAACCCCTTTTTCCCCCAAAAAGTAATCCAAAATTTCTCCAAAATAACAAAAAACTTCTAAAAAGGGAATAAAAAATACAAAAAAGAGGAAAGAGAGGGAAAAAGGAAGCAAAAACCCTATACAACTGACCTAAACCATATGGTGCCCAAAACCATGGGCCAGCACTCCACCACTAAAAAACCTATAAATATGTGATGGAGGCCCCCCATTTCATATCCACAGTCAACCACACCCTTACTTTGCCAAAATCACTCATGAAACCCTAGCTCACCCTTGAGCTACTTTCACATTTGAGTGCCCCTTAGGCCCATTGCCAAAACCCTTTGGAGAAAGAGAAAGGAACAACACTAGAGCTTGGAAGCAACCCTCCTGGACTGCTGCAAAGGCTTCATCAACCTTCACATTGGAAGTATAATCAATACAAAAAATATTTTATTATCTTGTCTTTTTTGTTTATGCACCTACTTAGAGTAGTTACTGTTTTATTTATTATATTTTCTGAAATGCTACTAAGGAGTCCCTTATCCTTAGTAGGTGATCATTTGCACAAGCTAGGGTGAAAACCGTAGCTACACCTGAATTAACAAGTAGTTGTGTCTCAACTGAATGGGCAATACCATGTACAAGACCCTACCTTACTACGGATTTTCCTTAAGGTACGACTCTTGGAGAGAAATTTTGTTTCAATTACATATATTCATGTTCCGAGAAGTCATAATTATATATCTGATGCATATGCTAGCTATGTATTAGATTGGCATTTGTCACATTCATCATGAAGCACATAAATACAAACACATTCATAAATTTTTACATACACACATGTAGTAGAACCGAGAACCAAAGTTGTATATATATATATAAATATGTCCAAAAATGGTAGTGTCATACAGAACTGGAGCCCGTAGCCCTAAAAAATATACATATCGATACAAAAAATAATGAGACCCTATGATATCTATTCCCTCCGAGGAAGTCTATCTGTTGCCTCAACGGGATGTGTCCCATAGAAGTACTGTACTGCATTGACCACCCATTGTAGTAGCCACACCCACTCACCAGGAACACCCACTACCTAGCGCTGCATGGCCTCGGGTAGTCGGGCTAACTCTATCTATGGTACTCGTGCAACCATCCATGATATGTTGCGCCGCAACGTCTGAAGTGTGCGCCCTACTGCAACATCTGCTACCATCTCATCTCTACCCCAACAACCATGTCTCGGGAAGCCCTCGGGTGTCACTGGGCCTTTGTCTGCAAGCAAATAGTCACCCATTAGCACATGACACTACCACCAAAAATATTTTTTGCATTTCAACCATAATAAAAAAAATGCATAAAAATTTAATAAACACAAAACCAAAAGAGTACTCACCAATGTCTCTGAAAGCTACGCCTGGTGGGAGCGACATGTCATGGTCCTGTCTGAAGTCTATCCCCGCATAGGGATAGTCCTCTATAGTGATCACTTGCCAGCTCCACCAGTGGAAGAATTCCTCAGTATATGGTGACGCCAGACGGCGACCACCCTATCGTGTCGGGATCTCAGCTTACCGGGTCAGGGCTAGATCACTAAGACTATGAGGAGGGACATCTACCCTCGGGATAAGCCCCAAAACCCTCCCAAAGAGGAAGCTACATAGGATGCTACCATACCCATAGTTTTTGGAATTCCCCTCTTTGCATTCAGTCAATTGTGTCTTCATAGACACCAGTAGAGTAGTACACCAGTCGAATATAGTAGGTTGCATGCATTGTGATGCGTAGAACATCACCGGTTTGGATGCATGATGCAATGCTTTGGATCCCATGATCCGCACTAGGGTAGCCACAATGATCTTTGTACTTAGATCTACTATGGCATTGACAGGCACTTGGCTTCCCACTTCTCGTGTGTTGGCGGGCCAATACCACGCTATGTAGTCTTGCACAGTGATCCCACCACCTACGGTCTGAGTCCGAAGAGTAGCCACCTCCCCTCTACGGGACAAACCGGTAATGAAATAGATATACGCTACTTCTAGTGTTAGAGTTTGCCCGTTGAGGATGAAGTGTTGGGCATCTACATCTTACTAGTCTATGGGATGACGGAGTAATAGGTTTTGGGCCCTTAACCCCCCTATACTCCAGAACTTATATAAACCACATGCTTGCAATGCTTGTTGCGCTTGCAAATCATTGCGCACGGCCTCATCAACCTAGTCATGCTCTCTTTCCCTCCACTCTAGAACCATCCTGGAGTGAAAAACAAGTAAATTTTGGTCAGTTTCATGACTAAAAATTTCTTCACGACCGTACCTGGAGGCAAATTTGTATACAGTTGTGGGTACCCACGCATAGACTATTTTTTGACTGTGGATTTCATGCCCTATCCGCGACCCGCATAGTTATAGCCCGCGGGTAGCACCGAAGCCGTCTAGGGCTTGGCCAAACAAAAAATTATTAATATTTAATATGCTAAGACAGAAAATATCAACATTACATTCCATTTCACAATAATAGCATATACAGAATCACTAAAGAAACAACAAGCACAGCATAAATACAAGAGACACAGATTTATCCTGGGAATCCCTCATGGGGTAGAAAACCCAGCAAAGCTTCCTCAATATAGATGACCAACAATATACAAATATGAAAACCAAAGACATGATCTCCTCCTCCTCCATAGCAGACCTCTCTCTCACAAGTGCGCTACATTTCAAGTGAGGGAAGTGTGTGTATAATGAGGAACACACCTCCTCTATTTATACACATCTCCGACTTGTACTTTTTATTAACTAGGTCAGCCCCAACTTTACCACTAGGTTAAACACCCCACTACAACTGATTGGGCCGACCCCACTAGGATGGTGTAAAAACCCTTTGACCCACATAACACATATAAGGCCGACCCCACTAGAGAAGTCTAATAACCCAAGTTACCACATTCTGAAGGAGGAATAAACATCTCTGGATATACAATAAGATCTTCACGGAGGAATGAAACATCTCGGGAATAATAAAGTACAAATATAATATTCTTTGAAGTTACAATATATCAAGACTCCCCCTTAATGAGAAGGATATTATAACAGCATCTACATGAGCAAGGAGTCATAAACATCATACATGATACATCTATAATTCATTGGAAGCTTTCTCAACATCATTAGTAACTCAAGCAGTTACTGGAACATCAACATCTTCAGTACTGAGTCTTTATCTTCTGCAGCACTCGAATATCTACAACAACATCAACATATGGATCCTCATGAGCATTAGCATCGTCATCACGCGATCATCAGCATCATCATAACACGATCATCAGCATTGTCATCTAAACCATCACGATCAACAGCATCGTCATTTAGACCATCACAATCAGCAGCATCATCATCTAGACCATCACGATCAGTAGCATCGTCATCACATGATCATCAGCATCGTCATCACACGATCATCAACATCGTCATCTAGACCATCACGATCATCAGCATCGTCATCTAGATCATCAGTATTAGTATCCACACCAATACAAGTATAGACATCATCAATACAAGTATCCTCATCAATACAAGTATACATATCATCAATACAAGTATCCTCATCAATACAAGTATACATACAAGTATCCTCATCAATACATATCATCAATATCAATACAAGTATCCTCATCAATACAAGTATCCTCATTAGTCAAGCAGGATACTCTGCAATACACATGATCCTTCCTTTCGGAATTTGTTAGGAACCCATCTCTTTACTTTGTTAGTATATTGTTGTTGGATGCATATGCTTTGTAAGTCGTCCCATAGTATTTGTTGATCAATAGTTTGTGTTATTGTTGTTGGTGCATATGCTTTGTAAGTTGCCCGTAGTATTGTTGATCCATAGTTTGTAGTGGCCCATGGTTTTGATCCATAGTATTGGCGCCTAGACTTAGTATATAAGTGTGTGTTGAGACCTATGAAGGCACCGTGAAGTTATTTGTATTGAGCTTGCTCATAGGAGGTTTCCCCCTCGAAGTGGCCTGTGATCAATATAAAAGTGATTCTGAGTTCTGTCATTTCTGCTATTTCGCATATTCTTATTAATTAATTGTTGCAGGTGCATCACATCTGGTATTAGAGCACGTTCTTGGGCTCCCTGGGTGAAATTTCTGCCAAAAATTTTTTCGCATCTTTTGCAGGTTTGGATTTGGGAATAATCCCTATCCGCTTAACTATGGAAAGTACTTGGGCATAAGTCCTAAAACTCATTGTGAGGAGTACCACAGGAACCCCGAATTAGCTGGCCCATTGAGAGGACCGGCCAGCGAAAAGGGCAACGACCCCTACCTGATTGACTAGTTCCCACCCGTGAGGTAAACCAAGAGCTGTTGTTTGTGGAAAAGTGGTTATCACTTTTACCTGAGCCATGGAGTGAGGGGTACTGCCCCAATACTCAAGTTGTTAGACAGAATTGGTGGTCGAGTGAAACCCCTGAACTGTTAGGAAGCCGCACATACCTGGGGTCCATATCTATTTTCAACTGTATTGTTATCGATCACTGCTGCGCCGTTTCAGATCCAGCTGTTCAAATCCATTATGTAAGCCATTCCAGATCCAACCATTTTCAATCCATTCAGTGCCATTTTAGATCCTTCTATTTCTGCTCACTTCTGGGCCGTTGTAGATTTATCTGTTCTAGATCCCTTCCGAGTAGCCGCTCCAGTCCGAAAAAAAAATAAAAAAAAATTCATTTTTTTCTCCATATCTCCCTTGTTTTTGCTTTGTTTTCCCTTGAAATTTTTGGGGAACCCCTGTCATCCCATTCTTCATATTTCATTCCCGAGGACCCTATTCCCAATTCCCCTTCCCAAAGCCTAAAATCCCACATTTGTCTATTTTTAGGGTTTGCCATAACTTCCTCAGATTTCACCCAATCACCTTCAAATTTTACCACAGAGTTCCTTTCTGAATTCTTCTTCTTTGTTCCCCTCTGCCAAATTTTCCCATTCTTTCACCCCGCTTATAAAATCCTCATTTTTGCTTCCCTGTCTATTCGACAGTGTCCAAAACCTAGTAAAACCCCAAATACCCTTCATATTTTTTCCCAAGTCCAAATTTTCCTTTACTGAAGCAGTTTTTGTTTTTGTTTTCCTACCCAGTCAACCAAAAAAAAAAAAAAAAACTCCTGGTTATGGTTGTCACCTGTGCATGAGCAAAAACCATGGAAGACACACTTGCAGCCATCCAAGCCAAACTCCAGGATCTGGATGAAAAATTTCTCGACCTCCATCTTGAACATTAAACTATGAACAACAAACAACAGTCCGAGTCTTCATCAGACAATGGGTTCTCTTCTTCCAGCAATTTCCGTGGTCCGAAGCTTGATTTTCCCCACTTCAATGGTACCGATCCAACTGGATGGATCTATCGTGCAGAACAGTATTTCAGTCTGCATAATACTTTTGATGTCAACAAAGTTCCGCTGGCATCCTTTCATTTGGAACAGGTAGCTCTTCAATGGTACCATTGGTACATCAATGCTCATGAAGAGCCAAAATGGCGAGACTTTTGCCAGTTCCTTTTGCAACGATTTGGTCCTAGTGCTTTTGATGACTTCACGGGAGCCCTCACTAAATTTCGCCAAATTGGCACTATGAGAGAGTATCAAACCGAATTTGAGAAACTAGCCAACCACACCGAAGGATTGTCTGATGACTTTTACCGGAGTTGTTTTATCAGTGGTCTAAAGGATGCCATCTGCTCTAAGGTCAAAATGTTCTGTCCCAAAACAAAGATGGAATCCCTAGGGTTGGCTAAGTTGGCAGAAGACAAGATTGCAGCCCAACAACGCTCCAAGCCCATTTTTGTTCCCTTCCGAAATATGGGTTCTCAACGACTACCTATACCGCAAGCTCCTTGACCAACTCCTATCAAGCGTTTGTTTGAAACAAAGATGTAAGCATGTAGAGAAAAGGGTCTTTCCTATAAGTGTGATGAGAAATTCACTCGGGGACATAGATGTGTTCAGCAAAAGCTCTATCTCTTGGATGTGGATTCTCCGCCTGCCTCTGAAATTGGCGATGAAGGTCCAGAAACACTGCATGCTCCGGTCGACATTCAGGAACCGCCTATTGACCCTCTGTCTCAGGATGACCAGCCAAAGATACCTCTCCATGCTTTAGCTGGAATCACCACCCCCCAAACAATGTGCATCAAGGGTTACTTCAAGAAGCTTCCTCTTACAATACTCATTGATTTTGGTAGCACTCATAATTTCACTGACCCTCGGATCGCCAAACAATCTGATTGTTTTATTCATCCTTGCTCAAACTTTGAAGTCATGGTTGCCAATGGGGGCACCTTACCTTGCAAAGGGAATTGTCAAAATGTGCGTATCTCTATGGGAGATTATACCTTGCACTCTGACATGTTTTCCTTAACCTTAGGCGGATGTGATGTGGTTTTGGGCGCTCAATGGCTACGCACACTTGGCCCTATCTTATGGGATGTTGCTGAACTTTGGATGTAGTTTTCCCTCAATGGACAAAAACACACATTGACAGGATTACAACCAGTTTCTCTCAGCATCATCAGTTCACATCGCATGGAAAAAATCCTCAAGAAGAATTCACATGGTTTCATCACTCAGCTCCATTCCATTCAGATGCAACCATCAGCGGTCTCCACTACTCCTTTGGATCTACAACAAATTCTGGATCGATATACAGGTGTCTTTGTTGAACCAGTGGGATTGCCACCTTCCAGGCCAGAAGACCATCGTATTTAGCTCTTTCCTGGCAACGTTCCTCCCAACATCAGGCCCTATCGCTACCCATTTCACAAAAAAGTAGAGATTGAAATGCTCATTCGGGACTTATTGAAGCAAGGTATTATTCGCCCAAGCACTAGTTCATTTTCTTCTCTAGTTATTTTTGTCCACAAAAAAGATGGGTCATGGCGCCTCTGCATTGACTTCTGAGCACTTAATCACGTCACCATCAAGGATAAGTTTCAAATTCCTGTTGTTGATGAGCTTCATGGGGCTCACTTTTTCTCCAACTTGGATCTTCATTCTGGGTATCATCAAATTCGAGTTCATGAGGATGATATCCCTAAAATAGCTTTCCACACACATGATGGCCATTATGAGTTTTTGGTCATGCCCTTTGGCCTCACTAATGCTCCTTCCACATTCCAAGCCTTAATGAATAAAATATTTCGACCCTACTTGCAGAAATTCATTCTGGTATTCTTTGATGATATCCTCATCTACAGTAAAACATGAGATGCACATCTCCAACATCTAGATCTTGTCATGCAACTTTTCTCTAACCATCATCTCCATGCCAAGCAGTCTAAATGTGTTTTTGGACAGAAGGAAGTTGAGTATCTCGGGCACAGTATCTCAGCACAAGGGGTTCGCGTGGATCCTGCCAAAATCGATGCCATGAACAATTGGCCGCATCCTCAGACAATCAAGAGCCTTCGTGGTTTTTTGTAGTTGACTGGCTACTACCGCAAGTTTGTCAAGGATTATGGGAAGATTGCAGCTCCATTAACTAATCTATTGAAAAAGGATGCTTTTACATGGACACATGCTACTCAACGTGCATTTGACAAACTAAAACAAGCTATGTGTACTACACCTGTTCTACCTATGCCAAATTTTTCCAAGCCCTTCACTATTGAGAGTGATGCTTGCGGCAATGGACTTGGTGCTGTTCTCCTTCAAGATGAACACCCCATTGCGTTCACCAGCAAAGCCCTTTCAAGTAAGAATTTAGCTGCCTCTACCTATGAGAAGGAAATGATGGCTATTTTGCATGCAGTACAGAAGTGGCGCTCATACCTATTAGGGAATCATTTCTGCATCAAGACTGATCACCAGATTCTGAAATATTTCTTGGAACAATGTGTCTCCTCCCCGGCACAACAGAAATGGGTTAGCAAACTCATGGGTTATGATTATGAGATCACTTACAAGAAGGGTAAAGACAATATTGTTGCAGATGATCTTTCTCACACATTTGATGCCCAAGGTTCTCTTTCAGCTATTTCTATACCTGTTCCAAATTGGTTTCAATCTATTCACCAGGGTTACGTCAATGACTCTTCCTTATCTCAAATCATCCAATGCTTGACCAACAACCCTTCTACTGTACCACATTACTCTTGGGATGTTGCTTCTCTGAGATACAAGGGTCGTCTGGTGCTTCCCCAGAGCACAGATCTTCAACAGGCCATCTTCTATGAACTCCATGCTTCTCCATCGGCAGGGCACTCTGGGTTCCTCAAAACGTATGAACGGGCACGATGTAACTTATTTTGGCAGGGCATGAAAAGGACAATTCAATAGATGGTGGCCGAATGTGATACCTACCAACGCAATAAGGGTGAAACAACACTCCTTCCAGGATTGCTCGAACCCTTGCCCATACCTACATGGATTTGGACAGATATTTCTATGGATTTCATTGAAGGGCTCCCTAAATCTAGCGGGAAGACAGTGATTCTCGTTGTGGTTGATCGCCTCTCCAAATATAGTCATTTTTGTGCTCTCAGCCATCCCTATACAACCTCCTTAGTCGCTCAAATTTTCCTCGACCATATCTTTCGTCTTCATGGCACTCCTTCTTCCATTGTCTTGGATCGTGATGCGACTTTCACCAGTCATTTTTGGACAGAACTATTTTGCCACACTAGCACCAAACTGAAGATGAGTTCACGGTATCACCCACAAACAGATGGTTAGACTTGAATTATCAATAAATGCTCGGAAACTTATCTTCGTTGCTTCACCTCTGAACAACAACATCAGTTGGCAAAGTGGCTCCCTCTCGCTGAATGGTGGTACAATACCTCTTACCACACTGCCTCTAAAATGACCCCATATGAAGCAGTTTATGGTCAGGCACCTCCAGTTATTCTTCCATACACTCCCACCAGTTCACCAATTCAGGAAGTTGACATGGTCCTTCGAAACTGCAATTAGATTCTTTGCATTTTGTGGGACAATCTTCACATGGCAAGAAATCACATGAAGCAACAAGCTGATCAGCATCGTTCTGAGCACACTTTTCAAGTCGGCGATATGGTTTTTCTTCATCTCCAGCTGTACAAGAAATCCTCACTGAAACTCAATGGAAATCATAATTTCGCTCCAAAGTTCTATGGGCCATATCAGATTCTTTAGAAGATTGGGTCTGTTGCTTATAAATTGGAACTTCCTCCTTCTTCCCACATTCATCTAGTCTTTCATGTCTCTTGTCTGAAGAAAGTTCTTGGCACCAACATCAGTGGAAAAATGATTTTACCCGAACTGGATAATGAAGGATCCATCCTTTTGGAGCCGGAGGCCATCCTCAATCGGTGCACTCGTCAGCTTCGCTCTTGCTCTATCATAGAGGTCTTAATTCAGTGGCACGGCATGCAACCCGAGGATGCTACATGGGAACGACTCCTTCAGATGCAACAACAATTTCCACATCTAAAGCTTTGAGGACAAAGCTTTTTTTAAGGGGGAGGGGATGTTAGGAACCCATGTCTTTACTTTGTTCGTATATTGTTGTTGGATGCATATGCTTTGTAAGTCATCCTGTAGTATTTGTTGATCAATAGTTTGTGTTATTGTTGTTGGCGCATATGCTTTGTAAGTCGCTCGTAGTATTGTTGATCCATAGTTTGTAGTGGCCCATGGTTTTGACCCATAGTATTGGCGCCTAGACTTAGTATATAAGTGTGTGTTGAGACCTATGAAGGCACTGTGAAGTTATTTGTATTGAGCTTGCTCATAGGAGGTTGCCCCCTCGAAGTGGCCTGTGATCAATATAAAAGTGATTCTGAGTTCTGTCATTTCTGCTATTTCGCATATTCTTATTAATTAATTGTTACAGGTGCATCATAGAATTACGGGATTTATAGTCCAAGGATGATAATCCACACCATTCATTTAAGACTATGTCCAAAGATGATTTAATCCACACCATTTATTTAGGACTATGTCCAAGGATGATTTAATCCCCACCATTCATTTACGACTATGTCCAAGGATGACTTAATCCCCACCGTACATTTAGCACTATATCCAAGGATGACTTAATCCCCACCGTACATTTAGGACTATCTCCAAGGATGACTTAATCCCCACCGTACATTTAGGACTATCTACAAGGATGACTTAATCGCCACCTTACATTTAGGACTATATTCAAGGATGACTTAATCGCCACCGTACATTTAGGACTATGTCCAAGGATGACTTAATCCCCACCGTACATTTAGGACTATGTCCAAGGATGACTTAATCCCCACCGTACATTTAGGACTATCTCCAAGGATGACTTAATCCCCACTGTACATTTAGGAGTATGTCCAAGGATGACTTAATCCTCACCGTACATTTAGGACTATGTCTAAGGATGACTTAATCCCCACATGTCCATCAAGGACATCATTCTCGAAGACCATACGTCTATGGATCAATTCAAGGGACCAAAGTCTGGGGACGATACGATCCTCACTTGTCTAGTAAGGACTTCATTCTCAGATACATATGTCTACGGCTCACTTTAGGATTGAAGTCTTGGGATGAGCCAATCCCCACCTGTCCACGAAGGACTTCATTCTCAAAGACATATGTCTACAGATCAATTTAGAACATGTGTTCAAGGATGATGTAATCCCTCTTCTTTCTTGGAGACATATGTCTACGGATCCTTTTAGAACATGTGTTCAAGGATGATGCAATCCCCTCATCAACTTAGACCCTGTCTAAGGACCATCCACCAACCTCTCTATCAGCATCACCAATATAGGTATCCACATCATCGACCTCGTTGTCGATGCAGGCAATCTCATCATAAGTGACCACATCACTCCCCCTTTCGAGGAGGGTCCTTAAGTTTGTCTCGAAAAACTTTACTTGAGGTAGAGGTTTGGTTTAGTATATTAGTAACCTGTTCTCTTGAGGTAGAGGTTTGGTTAGTACATCGACAGCTTGTTACAAATTTGAACTTTATAGTTCCTTTCTTCACCATATCTTGTCAGATCTCTATGTGCTTTGACTTATAATGGAACATTGGATTCTCTGTCATCTTGATACAACTCTGTTTGTCACATAGGATCACAGTTGGGTCTATCTCTAAGTCAAACAATCCAGAAGCCCTACTACTTCACAACTACCAGACAAACCAGCCATATATTTCGCTTGTGTTGAGAGCGACACTAGACTGCTTCCAGCTAAACCACGAGATCATGGCTGATCCCAGACGGTAACATCCTCTCGATGTGTTCTTCCTGTCTTATACACTTTCTTCCCAATCAACATCTGTGTATCCATCTAAAGTCATGAACTCCAAGATAGCATAGATCAAAGTCTATCGTATCCTTTAGGTACCTCATCACATGCTTTGCAACTATCATGTGAACACATCTAGTTTCCACTAGATACTGACTCAAGGTGTTCACAACAAAGCATATATCTAACCTAGTATTTGTTAGATACATCAATGACCCAATAATTTGTCTGTACAGAGTTATATACACTAAATCTAATGAGTCATTCGCTAACAGCTTCAAGTTGGAATCCATGAGAGTGGCCATTCCAACATATCAAGTCCTTTTAATATTTCTCGGCATACTTTCCTTGGTTGAGAAAGATTCCTTCTGAGCCTTTCCATACTTCCAGACCTAGGAAGTAATGCATTAATATGAGATCTTTCATTTTCATTTCTGCAACCATTTATCTGTGCCTCTCTCATCAGATGGGTCTACTGATATGAGCCTCAACATCATTCGAACTCTGTAGTGAGTTCCTTCTTGCATCCATGTCATCTGTGTATAGAAACCATATTCAACCTTGTAGCAAAGGTTGAGATCCACATCACCCATGGTGATCACTATTGATCGTGGGTACCCGAACAGAGCTTTCTTCAATTGATTCATACTTCTTCTTCAATTACATCATTAATATAATCGTCTTATCTAGCCACTTGGAGCAAACATCTCGTCATGATTCTCTTCCTCTTTCTAAGATAATATTCTAGCCACGAGCCTTCTATATTATGTTTGATTTGTAAATCTTTTGTTGACCATCCATCACTTGTTTGGTGTTCATCATTCTTCATGATCTTTCCTACAAATCAAGATTAAGTACATGATTAGTAATGCTTCATAATCATCAAATCATGTTGACATGATAACCTATTATGCATACATATATCATTTACATAGTTATGCAACTATCTTAACCGATACTTTGGAACACACTTTTCCATATCCTGTATGCATACTGTGGCTATCTAGATGCCTTCCATCTCTACCAGAACATACTTTTGAGAGTGTGCACAGCTCTCAGCATGTCAGCAAAGAGGTTTCATTCTAGACAAGCAACAATGGAATGTTTGTCCAATTTACCAATCATATGCATATTAGTAGTATATTGTTCAATGCTATACTTAGCATGATATATTGTAGGAATACAAATATCTATACAACTATTACAAGTAATATCATTTACTATTTCAAATAACAACTCAAATACTTATCTTTTATGTTTGTGTGGTTGCCCCCGCTTGATCTTCTATATGTTTTTTGAACTTCTATTCATTCTGTACCACTGTGCATGCTCAAGTGTGCACTAGTGTCATCCTCATGATCTCATACACAAACATACATTCATTAGTATATTATAATCTTGAATATCTATAGCCATGATAATAAACATTAGTATTCAAGCTTTCAGGGAAGTCTTCTTTTACTCATGCATATTCTTGTTTGATCATGGGACTCTTCTGGTTAGTTAAATCATCAATCAAGATAAGAGACATAATGTGCATAAGCCCTTGATTAACTTTATGAATAAGCATAACCAATCATACCAAGTATACTTATATAAGGGATCCTAATACAAGGTAATATTCTAACATGACATAGGAAAACATACCTGGATTAGTATACCTGCTTAGTTATGTCTAACATACCTAATCAATGTCTTCTTTGTTCTCTTCAATGATTTAGAGATCTTGTACCGGAACCTGCATATCTCATAGGTTAAGCATAATAGAAAAAAGTCATACATACCTCGTAAGTAGAACTTCTGTGATCAAGGATTATGGATGAGTCTTTGTCTTCATGTTGTCATGGTCATGGAACTTGATTTGTCTTTCGTGATGTACCTGTATCTTGTTAGCAGACAACATCAACCTCATACAAAACCATAGTGCATTAGCACAATCATATAACCCTAATCAATGAATCTCTTCTATCATTCACATGTATTCATACTTTTATTAGGATGATAAGACAAATCTAACATTAATCAAGATTGTACTAATCTAAATAATATGAAGACAAACATATTATGAACTTAATCAGGAATCAGATTTCAAGACATACCTAAACCTCCTTAATTCATACTTGTCGAAACTTCTTGTAGTCTTCTTATGTAAGGCCTTAGCCTCAACTCCCCCTGAAACTTGATC
This sequence comes from Larix kaempferi, assembly GCA_027924585.1. Taxonomy (NCBI): domain Eukaryota; kingdom Viridiplantae; phylum Streptophyta; class Pinopsida; order Pinales; family Pinaceae; genus Larix; species Larix kaempferi. The sequence goes on along the minus strand of BSBM01000195.1, from coordinate 30,169,382 downwards.
TAGAGCTTGATTAGGGTTTGCTAGAGAAACCCTAAATATTCAATCTTTGACTTTCACACTTCTGAATGGATGGAAGGATGTTTCTTGCTGAGCCAATCAAACTAGCATACTTCAATTTTGAAATCTCCAAAATTTGACCCCTCAAAATTGCCTTCGAAACTTCTGGATCTTCTGGATAAGATCCTGAACTAGGGTTTGATGAAACCCACCCTTCTGCCCAATCAAAAGGTTCTATCCAAGGCTCTAAACTCTTATTTTTCTAAGGAGCTTTCAACCATGGTCACAGACTTAAAAAATTCCAACTTTTGCTGAAGCCCTAATTTTCCATCTTTCCGATCAAAATCCCGAACTAGGGTTTGATCAAGCCCATTCTTCTACACAACCAAAAAATTTGATCTTGGTATATAAATTTTGATTTTCCTAAGTAGCATTCAGCCGTGGACTCTGATTCCAAAATTTCTAACTTTCTCCGAAACCCTAAATTCCGGAAGCCATGAATGAAGGTGCTCCAAAAATAATTTTGTTTTCATAGAAATATGTACATGATTGTTTCTGCTGTAACTACGAAATTTTCCATCCACAGGTTCTAAAGAATTTTTTTGTGGTATCGTGATCTATCATATTTCCATCTCGATAGGTCTAACCTCAATTGGATTTTCTGAGAGAGATTTATGCCAAGTGTCGCAATGTGACCTGTTTATGGGATAAAACATGAGAGCAAACTTGTACGGCACACCACGTGTCACTGGTTCAACTTCGGCCTCTCCAAAAGTTTTCTGAGATAGTACAGTTTGTTTACTACCTGTCACATTTTATGAAATTTCATTTGGAGCTTCCTAGACCAAGTTATGACCTTTTTTCCAAGGTCACGTGATTATGATTGAGATCCGGAAGAGGCAGAAACCCTAAATTGTACTGATCATAACTCACAAAGTACAACAAATCTGAGGGTGTCCTTTGGATAAAAGCTACCTGGGGATGTTGCATATCACCTCTAAAGGTTTCAGATCCTGAACCTTCTCCAAAATGTATTTATAGCAAAAGTTCCACGATGACTGGTTTTTTTCTATACAAAACCCAAACCTTTAAATTGTCGCAAGTGAAGCAAGTGTCGTAAGTGCCATACATTGCCTTCCTTCAGGTTAGCTCTGATACCATGTTAAGATTTAATATGCCAAGACAGAAAATATCAGCATTGCATTCCATTTCACAATAATAGCATATACAGGATCACTGAAGAAACAACAAGCACAACATAAATACAAGAGACACAGATTTATCCTGGGAAACCCTCATGGGGTAGAAAACCCAGCAAAGCTTCCTCAGTATAAATGACCAGCAATATACAAAGATGCAAACCAAAGACATGATCTCCTCCTCCTCCATAGCAGACCTCTCTCTTACAAGTGCACTACATTTCAAGTGAGGGAAGTGTGTGTATAATGAGGAACACACCTCCTCTATTTATACACATCTCTGACTTGTACTTTATATTAACTAGGTCGGACCCAACTTTACCACTAGGTTAAACACCCCACTACAACTGACTGGGCCGACCCCACTAGGGTGGTCTAACAACCCTTTGACCCACATAACACATATAGGGCTGACGCCCACTAGGGAAGTCTAATAACCCAAGTTACCACATTCCAAAGGAGGAATAAACATCTTCGGATATACAATAAGATCTTCACGGAGGAATGAAACATCTCCGGAATAATAAAGTACAAATATAATATTCTTTCAAGTTACAATATCTCAACAAAATTCCACCGACCAAAACTGAAATAAAAACATTAAAATGAAAGGTATGAGAGTAACCACCAACCTGCTCCGGATGGTTCGCTGAACGGTCGCTTTTACCTCCCAGGATCGGTGATTGAAATTTCAAGTGAAAACTACCCAAATAACTCAAAATTGGTGAACTAATATTGCATCATGGAATAGTGTAATTTGGAAAATTTTATTACTATTTATAATTTTCTGGAGCCACTTCTCTATAGTTTTTTCCATTTTGAGCCATTATGAACTAATATTGCGTCATGGAGTAGTGTTTTTTTCAACAGATTTCCTCCGCGAGAGTTGTTCTGAACCATTTCACACCTACGGTAGGTACATTTCACACCTGGCATATAGGTTAGATGCCATTTTCGCATGCATTATGAATTTGACCTATTGACCATTTTCATAAACCCTAGGTGCGACCCCGCTTTGTAACTGACACGGAACCTTCACACTACTATAGAAGTGTCGTTATGTGGTGGTAGTGCTTTTCCGAACATGGGTACCCTAGTTAGAACCCCTTTCTGCATTCTGGTGCCCATGCCATTGTTTCTCCTTAGGATTGGGAGTCCTTTGTAGTTACACCATGACATTGTGATAAAGACTCATACTCTACTTTCTCTTATGCTGGCCATCTCCCTTAAGGACTCCCCCCCGTTATATCATGTTGTGATTGCATGGCATCATCCTGCTTGCTGCTTGAGCCTTGTGTCGGCTCCCGCTTACTCAATTCTTAGCCTGGTGCCTGAGCACTTTTCCCCTGTCGAGCCCTGCAGAGATTATATTTTCCCTTCACAATTTGATGACCTTTTGACCCTGAGGGAACACACCCCGAGTGTCCACATCCTGCACGCACTTCCTTGCATTGAACAAGGTATGTTCCACTGCTTGGGACTAGTCTTCTAGCTATTTGACACTCGTTCCCTTACTTGTTGTACTATAAGCAATTTTATTCTTTTTCAATCTTTTCCCAAATATGAAAAAGACCAAAAAATCAAATATTCCGAAAAGCCGGACGGTATTATGGTCACTATTTCTTGTTGGCAGCTGTTGTGTCACCTTTGAATAGAGCATTCATTCCACTCCATATATTATGAGTCAGGACTATAGTTGGGCCTTAGGAGCTGTGCTTCTTTCTCAGTTTTCTCTACCAATTGGTTAAGCTTCCAGTCATTATGGAGCCCTCTGTAATGCCTCCTGTATTGCATAGTTTATGTCAAGTCTACACTGCCTGAGTCTATCCTTCTGCTCATGCTCTTGTTGAAAGGAAGTCCTGAAACCAGTGTCGGCCACTCCTCAGATCTCTTGACTATTGCATGTCAGCCATCCTTATTGAGTCAATCCATTTCACCTAGATCTTCCAATTCTTTCAGTATTGCTAGTACCTCATGCTAGCTGATAGGGGATGCCTTAATGCCCTCCTTCCATCGAGTCTCGTTCCGTCGACTTCAACCCATTTATTCCGGGACATGAGGCTTAGAGTTCAGTTGAGTACCTTGAGGCTTGCAATCATTAGTGGCAGGTTCTCTTGCCATCAACAGTTTTGGGAATACATGAATGTCCCCTCATCGATGGATTCATCCTAGTGTTCGACTTCAACCCATTTATTCACACTCTGATGATTGTGCTCTGTGCCTTGATGCCCATTTTAATTATTGGTGCATCATCTCGCGTCTGTTAATGGTATACATCATTGACTGGTAATTAGACGATGTCTCATAAGGTTCGACCCCAACCCCTTTATTCACTTGATGGGACTTGCACCGTTGAAGACTGGTGTAGAAGACCCCAAGCGATTGTGGCATTCAGTATGCTACATATGACTTTGACATTACATCTGAGATATAACCTCTCAGATTTCAATAGTTTGTACCTCCAGTTTTGCACCAGTTGTCTTCTTTTCAGCAGGAGACCGTATCTTACTATAGAGGGATCATGGCTATGATCACTTATGACATGTATCTATTATATACTACCTATTCATGGCCATTGTATCAGATTGTTGTATTATACTGACATGTATTCAGAGATACTATTATATTATGACGAGTGAGCTGCTCTTTCCACTTGTGTCTCCATCACTCCACTTCTGAGTTTTATAATGTATTTCGGCCATCGTAGCATCAATCTTTGACCTCAAACATTAGGGGGCATCTATTACACCGTAATCTTCCACCCGATTAGCATCACCATTGTTTGGCCTGTAGGATCCATTTCAGTGACTCAGATCCACTTATATCCTTCAGAGATACTAATTTGCCCTATTTTTATTCCTAACCTCATGTTGCATCCTTATAGCAGGCGTACCCGCGAGTTGCATTTATGTAGCCCGCGGGTATCAAGTAAAATGGTAAAAACCACTATTTATTACTTTTTACTCCCAAAACGCGGTCATTAGGTGACCTTTGGCTCTCCATCTGCCCGAGTAACGCCTTGATGTGTCCTTTCACCTACCTTTGAGAGGACTATATATTGAGCACATATGGCTTATGGATGGGAGGAATAAGAGAATAGAAAGAGAACTCTAGTGGATTTTTGCTCTATCTTGAGTCTGCACTCATTGATCCGTGTAGTTGTGAACCATCTATGTTCACCTTCCAAACTCCTATCTAGTTTGAGTTTTCCATTCATGGAGGATTGAAGTGGTGGAGGCACAAGTGGATTGATCTAGATCTTGGTTAAGATTGGTTGCCGGCAAGAGGTCGTATCACATTGTACTTCTTCTTGTTTATTAATAGAAATACTCATAGTCTCGTCCATTCATGGTGTGAATGTTGTTTATTATACATTGGGTTACATTTGCTTGTGATATTATGGACCATTGTTATTGATAATGTTAATGTCATTTATATATTACATGTACTTGTTGGATATTGGTTGTCAAGACTAATTTGCATATTTCAAGTGCATGGATTGAAAGCTCCAATGGGGATCTACATCAAATGTTTGGATCTAGGTTGGTTACATTTCTCCGTTATCTTAACATTATCTTTTATAATAGCATTGTTTTGAGATTTGAGTTGATTTCTGGTAGTCATCTGTCTGTTTTTGTATTCCCAAGCCATAGTGAGTTTTCTCCAATACAAATGTGTTAGTTTGGAGGAGGTTATTATCCTTATGGTCATAGTCATGGTTACTACCAAAGTTATTCGGCACCTTAGGTGTCGAGTTCTATGAACATAGTCCCACCTTACAGTTCACAAGTTCAGTCTCTTTTGGGAGCTTACAATCAAGCTTCGCAACCGCAACTCCTGTTTCTTGCTAGATTGAATTTACCCGATCTTCGAAAGCTCACGAATGATATGGTGTGTCACGACTATACTTGGCCTCCAGTACCTACCAAGCTCCCTTCGTATGTTCCAAAGTTTGAAGGGAATAATGGTGATGATCCTGATGATCATGTAACTACTTTTCAATTATGGTGCTCCTCGAATTCTTTGAACCATGATTCTATTCATTTGAAGCTATTTAAATGCACCCTCACGGGGGCAACGTCGAAATGGTATAGCAAGTTTCCTGGGGGCATATACAGGAGTTTTAACGATTTGGCCTTGGTTTTCCTAGATCACTTTCAATTATCAGTCCGTTACAATACCGGTACTGAACTCTTATCTACCTTCCATCGAGACAAAGCCACACACATATCTGATCATATTCAAGAGTGCCGCTCACAGAAGAGGCTCATGAAATCCAACATTCCTCCATACTTTCTATTGGAATGGTTCCTTAAGTATTTATTCCCTTACATTTCAAAGGACGTCTCATTGTCAGGTATTATGACTGAGGAATAAGCCATTCTAAAATCCCAACAACTAGACCTAGTCTATGCTCAGTCTGGCATTTTATATGACAATATTCCTGATGCACCAAGATCATGTTAGGAGCCCAAGCCTATTCCTGGACCGCATGCTGATGGCATAGTTGGTTCCATGAGCACTCGTACAATAGGTTTGGTTACAAATCAAATGCACAATTTTTCTATTAACCAATCTACCCCCGGATAGGCTCACGCCTCATTTGTTTCCACCCAATCATCCAATGTTCACTCTATACAATCGACAAACCCATCAAGTAACCAACTAGCTGGTGGAAAGAAGAAGTGGATAAATAACTATAGGGGTGGAAATAATGGGAACACTAGAAATAATCCTAAGAAAGAGAATGCTAACCCTCCTCGGGATGGAGAAAATGATGATGGGGATTGCAAACCTAGATATAAAGTGAAATTTCCATGCAAACTTTGTTTGGAATATCACCTTACACATTTGTGTCGTCGTACCAAGGAAGCTTCGAAGCATCTTGCACCCAGCGTAGCTGTGTTGAAAGATCCCCTTCCACATCATCCAAATATGGCTTCGAGTGCTTTCCTCTCCCATAATGGCTCTAATAAAGCTTCGACGTCCTCTACCCATGCAGGTGGCCTTGGATGCATTGGCATGGTTCAATCTAAGGTTAATATCGCCACTCGCTCATGTGTGTAATACCCCAATTTTGGACTTTGAACCCCTATTATATTTCTGCTAAGTATTATTTCATTTTACTTAGGTGATTTTAGAAATTTGATAAATTGATTTCTAATGACCATGTGGACCAACACATTAATGAGATGGGAGTCACAGTTCCCTAAGTGTTGGAGGGAAAATGCCAAGTAAAATAATAATAAGAAATTATTATTGGAGAAAAATGGAAAACCTTAATTGAAATTATTTGAGAGACTAATTAAATAAAAGAATTCATAAAATAAGGAATTTCACACCTAAGAGAATAAAAAGTGAAACTCATTGAAAACACTTCATTCTACACATTCTCATGATCATGAACACACAAGAGAAATGGGAGTTGGGAAGAACAATAATCTGAGACAAATGAAGGCAAGTGAAGGAGGACAGGTTTGGGAGAACCAAACTGGTCGATATTAAGAGGAATCATACAGCCGGGTATTGGCTTGGACACTTAATTGTGTGCAGGTAGGAGAACTATCCCAAGCTTGCAGGAGTACTACATTTACTCTGAATAGGCTATGTTTAAATTGATTAAAATCCCCTAGAGCATCCTGGAGCTCAGGAGTACTGAGTTGGATGTTGGGTTCTCTACTGCCACTGAAATATCTTAAATAAATTGGGGAAACAAGTTAAGGGTAATTAAAACTCTACACTCTGACCTGGGGGACTCTGAACTCAGATCGGGGGTGACCTGAAAGCAAGGAAAACTTGTTGGTCAAAGGCTAGGAGGTTTGTGCTTGGTTCCACTGGTCATTAGATTTTAGATAAGTTTATCTACTAAACATATATGATTATTTTTATGGACAGTAATGGAATTTGTTCATGTTTATTCTTGGAAGTACTATTGAATGAGTTACTATTCAAATCTGATTATATGTATAACTTTACATTGATTTCTAAGTATAGATATGTCATAGATTCCTAGATATCTATAATATGAAGTAGTTTTATGATATAAGTTGAAATGCCTGAAATATTCAGAGTTCATGGTTGATGTAAGAATGAATATAATTTTGGTGCATTTAAGTAGACATAAATCTTGTTAATCCATGGTTTGTAAGCCTAGGAGAGGCGCTCTACGGTGAATACGATTTAAATGCTAACTTATGGTTTTATGTATGCATTTTATGTAGAGTACATTTATTTCTATCTACTGAGAGAACTAGGTTTATATCATTTTCATTGTCTAAAGTAGGCAGACATGTAAACCGAGAGGTTTACATGTCAAGCCTTAAATATTTATAAACCCTCAATTTCTATTTTATAGATCAACCCAGAATGGGGATATTTTTGAATAAGATATTTTCCTACATGTTTAAAGGAAGCTTTTATTTATGGATCTGCTTAAACATTCATGTTACAAATATGAATATCAAAGACTTGTTTTAGCATATGTGTTTTGTATTCATATTTACACCCTTAGTATGGGTCGTGTAAAGTCACGATATCCATTCAAGAGTTAAATCGTGGTCTTTGGAATGGAATCCACCTTAATGCAATATATATATATTACAGATTTTAAGTAGTATTTATATTTTAGGGTTTAAATTCAACGATTTCATTCAAACATGGTATGTTCCCACAATATACACACTCTGGGCATAAAACATTGAATAGTGTATCACACAACATTAAAATCGAATCCACCTACATGCATATAATACAACTACCATTAGTTATATGTATGTCGAGGGTTATATTTGCGTGGATCAGTTTTGGATAGCAGAGCCAATTCCTTTTAAACAGTGCTACATTATAAACTACTATGTGTATACATCTACATCTACTTTAACATATTGATACCTAAGGCTATGATCAGGAAGCAGCCTAGCAAACAAAATGTACATTATAATTAAACTTTGTTGGAGCATATGCTAATACGTTTTTACACAGTCAAGTTAAATGCAAAACATGACTGTTCAACTACCCTTCAAATTGATGCACACACACTTTACGATTTGGGAAAAGCAGAGTATTCATTGAATCGAATGCTGTAACATTTCATTTTAACGATTGAGAATTATTTAAATAATGTACAGAATGTATGGGCGAGAACGATACCAATAAGCCCCATTTAGGGAAGTTAAATGATTTTAAACATTTCGCATAATATAACGACGAAAGCACATAGTGTGAAATGGAAACCCTGAGTTTGTATCATTTCCATTAACAAAATACTAGATTCATAACATTATTTACAAGATTTCAAAATGAGACCGCACCATTCGACCAGTGAGCACTGGAGCACTGCTAGGGATACCGTAAAAAAGCTTATCAAAGCTTAAAAATAGATTTACATTCCACCTGCAAAGCTTACAAAATCCTGCCTAGGTTGTGAAGACCGCTTGGCATAGTAGTTGAGTGTGAAGCTCCTGTGTTTGGGCCGACGACCATAACTCTTTTAAGCAACGAAAACTAACAACCTAGTTTTGTAAAACCCTTTGTAGCACTTGAGTAACTTGGCCCTAAGCCAACGGGGTAAAATCCACCTTGAGGCTTCATTCGGTTGGCGAGTTACCTGGTAGTTTGGGGAAACACTTCCCCCATGCTCGGAGTCGGTTGTGGAGTCACCCCACGTGCTCCAACCTTCACCACCAACCAGCTCACCTACAGTAATAGCAATGCGAGGTTAAAAAACGTAAGAAGTGAAAACTATATCTACCTATTATATTCTTAGCATAGCTTAAAACGAGGGTGAATACATGACATATTACTTGTAAGAAGAGTGGAGTTTCCGCCACACCTAACCTGAGCAACATGGATGGAAATGACAATCATTAGTTAATACCGAAGAGTCTATTAATGTCTAAACATTGCAGTAAACAAGTTAAGAGTTATGCATTCTACTTGTCGATGCATGCGGTGGCGAATTCTAGCAATATCATTGTACTATTCGGGGCATTGGCATGGTGTCGAAGCCATCCCTTCTGGTTCTTGGTGTAAAACCTCGTTGCACAGGGAAGCATCCCTCTGCACAGAACCTCAATGCAACAACATTGAAAAATCTCGAAGATCAACCCTATTTCACTGTTGATTGCACTAGACAGGGAAGGTGATGGTTACCACTAAACCCAATAGCCCAAGAGATAAATGCATATGCCGTAGATTGTTGGGTGCGAAGATCATAGTGTATGGATCAATGACGATGCTAGTATCACATTTTCCAATGAACCCAAGTGGAGTGAGATCAACGAGTGATATCAATGTGAATTTAATGGATCCTGCGTCAAGTATGAAACACAACTCATGGAGTTGGTAGCATGTCGTTCTGAACATGTTTGGAGGCAAGAGTCTCATTTAATGTCTACTAGCCATTGTCCACATACACCAAATCCATAACATAAATGTTGAGCCTTCCACTTAATCCAGGGTATTTGCTGCTTACCTGCCAAGTGGCAAGCCAAACGGGGCCAAAACGTTTGAAGTGGGTTGGTTTAGCCTGCATGGCCTAGCCACATCATCACCTAGGACACCCTTTGAAACAACAGTGCCAAAACTCTATCCATTGACTGCTCTTACGTATGATGTCCACGTTTTGTAATGTCCCCAAAAAATAGTAAAATTTAAATTTTTTTCCTCTACTTGCTAGACTGCTTAACATAGACTATATATTTATAAATTAACTTCAGCACTGTGAAAAGTATTGGTACTTAATTTCAATAGTTGAGAGTTTATGAAATTCCTATCAAGGTAGTTTTTGTCTCAGTCATGCTTTCTTTGTGGAAGTAATTGGGGTAAGCATGTTTGTGGAAATTTAACCTATGAAAGTAATACTAGAAGTCCCTGTTTCTCTTGTATGGTCTAATTGCATGTTACAAATGTAAATTGTCTAAATGTCATCCTCAGGCAAGATGGACCTGATGATAGAAGTTGAAATACCTTGTAAACTTGAGGTTGATATATGCACCCCTGACAGAGTCGCTGAGAGGTAAGGTGTGAATGTTTGAAACCTGTTGACTTACTTAGCGATTTCGCTAATACATAACTATTTTTCATACTCTTGCAGGTGTACCTTGGTGACCATCTTTTGAACAACTCCATGATGTAATTTTCTTAAAGTTCAAACACCCCTTATGCATAACATGAACGGACTATGATCTTACCTTGGTGATATTAGCCAAGTGTTAGAATTATGTGACTATACTATAGTGCTGACCCAAATATTTGAGTTCTAATGTAGTTGGTGGAAGTTTTAAAGGCATACATGATAGTCACGTGGCCAGTCGCCAGCTGGGAAATAAGGGTTTTAATGAGGGTTTGCAAATGTTGGTCATTTTGCGTGTTTTCCCTTTTGTTCGAGAGGAGCTTTGGCTGGGTGTATAATGTCTGAGCATGGCCTGAGCTATGCTCATGGCCAGGGTATCTTTGGTGGTCTTATGAGGTAATTTAAATGAAAATGGCTTACCAGATGACTCCTTCAATATGAAAACGTTGTCGTTTCTCAGTTTTTAACTTCCATGTTTAAATAAATGTGTAGGTTCTAACTTATATTGGATTCCTCTATTGACAGGTATGGTGGATGGTGCAAATCTCTGTGTTGGGCGAAATGGGGACCAATACTTTTGGGCATTGGATTGGTAAGTTTAGGGTTCTTTCAACCCTTCACGCCTACCTGTCTCGGTTGTGGGAGAAAGATCTGTTAAAAATTGTATTGGGAAGGCTTCGTGATGTAGTTAGCTCACTTAGGTTTTCGAGTCTCAAATGTGGTCGGCTTTGGCTGGACTGGGTGTTGGAATATTGTTGTAATTAATATTTTGATGAGATAAACTTCTGAGGTTTTCCATACTTACAATAGGGTTTGACAATTGAGTCCTTTGTAGTTTTAATGGTGCTCGTATTGTGTAAATATGCGCTTTGAAAAGAATATTGCCCCCTTAATTTGTCTATGGAGTTCGTTTTGTTGTTTGTATTAAAAAATGGACCTCTGCATTTTCTTTTCTATGAGACCCAAATGGATGCATGAGGAAATATGGTCACTATGTTTTCAATTTGGTGCTCTGTCAGTTTGAATCTTTGGGGAAATATCGTTGTCCATTCGGTGGGATCTATGCTGTTAAGTAAAACTCATTTTAGCTCCGTCCTAGATTTTTCTCTATGAAATTGTGTTGGGTAGTGGTTTGACTCCTTGTTCTGCGTCTAATGTTTACGTTCTTGGGCATGTATTCATATTGAAACTATTTGTTTATCGTTTTGGAGTTAGATGGATTCGATTGTTGGGTGGAAGAAATAATACTTACCAGGGTTTGTTTCCACAAAATGTTGGGGCTACATCACCTATGTTTTGGTTACTATTCATTTTTGTTTTCTGGAACTACTGAAAGGAATACCCAGAATTGTTTGAATGCCTGATTTTGGGAATGCTACAGCAATGTCCATCGTTGTTTTTAATAGTGCAATAAGAAAATATAAGGATTCTGTTTGCGTAGAAGTCTGACTGCGTTTGTTTTGTTTAACGTTTTGATTTCTTGGAAAGATAACCCTAACTATAAGATCGGTCTATTGTAAGCAACGATTTCATCTTCCTACCCAGGGTTAGTAGTTAGAAAGGGAAAAATTGTGTAGATTTTGGTTTGGATTTACTGTGTAAATATAATTCTAAGTTCTCCTCAAGGTTTTAAGAGCCTTTGAGAGTTTCAATACATAGTCCAATACCTTTGCTAGACCCGGCCTTTATTTAAGGGATAATAAAAGAAATAAAGGCAGAAGTAGGCCCTGTACTATGAATTGGTAAAACGATTCTAACTAGAAAATGCAATTATTTTAAAGTAGTAATAACCCTAGCTTAGAAAACAATATGGAAACAAAAGTAGATATGCACAGCGATAAAAGTCATTCGAAAAGAAATGATAGGGTTCCTAAATTTTATGATGGTGTGATTTCTAGCATAGGCTAGCTAGGCTATACCTTCTGGACCCTCCGCTGGTTTCTGGGCCAAACCTCCGAGTTGATAATATTTGGGTTAAGAATTAAAAACAGTGTTGAAACATCAATTCTATTCTAAAAGCCTAACATCTACTATAACTAGAAATGGGAAAATTAATACTAGATACCTGGTTGCTTTGGAACTTGATCCTCTCCTATAGAATCCTGCACACTCAAACAATAATTAATGCAGAAACATTTGAGCTTAGCTAACCTATTATACTGATTTCTTAGTTGAATAACTTTGGGGCTACCATGTTCCTCCCAACCATGACCCTTAGACCGTTCCTAGTTCGAACTGGATCCCCCCAAGTTGGTTCCAACATGCAATAAGAGATAGAGGCCCTATGTTCACTACTCGTTCAGATCTAGAAAATTATATGGGGTTGCTTCAGTTCTTGGAGCATAGAATTCTCTCTAATTACCATAAGAGAATGATAATGAAAAAAAGATGCCCTTAAACTTGGGATCTGCCCTCTTTAAGCAGGGGAGTCTTGAATTATGGTTGTTTGAATAATTATTTAGTTTCTTTAAGTTAAATAATTAATATTCTTTAAAAGAGATATTTATCAAATATATAGTCCTTGTTGAACTAGGGCTTTTCACTTGTTTTAACTAGAAGTGATTTTAAATAAAATTTCTCATAATAATAATACTACTTACACTTCCTACCTTAACATTATTAATAATATTAATTATGTTGCAGCCAATTATGCATAACTATATGCAATAAATATTTTTAAAAATAAATAATTAACATCATTATTATTAAAGATTTTAATAATAATATGTAACTTTGAGACTTTTATGCATATTATTCATAAAAGGCCACTCTTAGTAAATCCAATATACCTTAAGTCAAGGAAATTATCTTTTATTTAATTAAGTATCTTCACATGATACTCCTTTTAACATTAAGGACAAGGTCCAATTCTTTGGATGGTCTTTTGTTGAGCTTGGATAGGCACCTCTAGTCTCTCTCTTGCATGTTGGATTCCCTCATTTAACATGGTAGTTCCCGCAGTAGTTGATGATAGATAGAAGGAGATTCATTTAACCAATTTCAATAAACATGATGAAAAATAGAAGTGTTATTCAGAGTCTCATCGACTCAACACTTAAAAGCTAGTAACCCTGAGTGCTCTTCAAATCTTTTAACTCAACACTCTCACGTGGGCATTACGCTAGTGCAATTCTAGAGCCTCCTACTCAACACCTCAAGGCTAGTTTCCTGCATCGACCTAAGATCAAGGAGCTTTGTTTTGCTTTTACTTTTAGGAAAACATGCTCGCCGACTTGGTAGTCTTTGTCTTTTATTTTCTTGTCCGCATAACTCTTTTGGCGGTCCTATGCTTCTTTCAAGTTTAGTTGTACCTTGGAGACTAGCTGTTCCAAGTCTTTTAGTAGGTCGGGTCCTAACATAAGTCTGTCTATTGGACTGTCCCAAGTCACTGGTGTCTGACATTTCCTACCATAGAGTACCTCGAAAGGGATCATTTTGGCTGAGGTTTGATAACCGTTGTTGTATGCAAACTCTGCGAGGTGCAAATAATCTTCCCACTTAGTGGGATTGTTCATGACGTACATTCTCAGCTTGTCCTCAAGAATTTGGTTTACTCGTTCCGTTTTTTCGGCAGTTTGGGGATGGTACGCGATACTGAATTGTAACTGTGTCTCCAAACCAGAGAACAATGCTCTCCAGAAGTTGCTAGTGAACTTCATGTCTCGATCAGAAATGATTGCCTTGGGTATCCCATGCAATCGAAAGATCTCCTTCAAGAAGATGTCCGTGATGTGGACATCTTTGTAGGTAGACTTTACCGCTATGAAATGGGGTGGTTTAGACAACTTGTCTACCACTACAAAGATGGAATCATTCTGCCACTTACTCTTGGGTAAGCCCGTAATGATGTCCATACTTATTACCTCCCACTTCCATTCTGGAATGGGTAGAGGTTGTAGTAAGCCGGAGCGGTGTTGGTGTTCTGCTTTGACTAGTTGGCACTCCTGACATTTTGCGATGACCATAGTGATGTCAGCTTTCATCTTAGGCCAAAAGTAGTGCTTATTTACTGTCAATATCATCTTTTGATATTCAGGATGCCCTGAATAGGGTTTCTGGTGAAATTCAGTGAGGATGTTTGATCTAATGTCTCCGCTCTCCGGGACGTAAAGTCTCTCTTTTGACCACAGTAGTCCCAACTCGTCTATCTTATATTCCTTTTGTAGTTGGAATAATCTGTCTTCATGGATTTTTGCAAGGATTTCGGTATAGTATCGGTCACTCTTACTTGCCGTTTGAATCCTGTTGTGCAAGTTTGAGTCGGTTTGACTCACCATGAGTTCATAAATCATATGTGCTCATTGACTCAAGGCATTTGCAATCTTGTTTTCCTTCCCTTTTATGTGTTTTAGTTCGAAATGGTACTTACTAAGGAAGGCTAACCACCTAGCATGCGTAGCATTTAGGTTAGGTTTATCGAAGAGATACTTCAAACTCATGTTGTCTGTCATCAGTAGGAATTTCTTTCCCTTAAGGTAGTGTCGCCACATCTTTAGAGAGTGGACGATGGCGGCTAGTTCGAGGTCATGTGTAGGGTAGTTCTGCTCATGTTCTTTTAATTTTCTTGATTCATAGCATATGGAAAAATTGTCTTGCATAAGGACTCCCCCAAGTCCTTCCTTGCTTGCGTCCGCGCAGACAACGAAATCCCCATTGGGGTTCGCAATTCGTAAAATCGGTGCACTAATCAATAGTTGCTTCAGCTTCTGAAAGCTTTCTTCACACTTAGTTGTCCAAATGAACTTGTTTGCCTTATTCTGTAAGGCAGTCACGGGGCATGCAATCTGTGAGAAGTTCTCAATGAACTTTCGATAGTAGCCGGCTAAACCTAAAAAACGATCTTATATCGAATACGCACGTAGGTGTGGGCCATTCTTTGATAGCTTTGACCTTTTCCGGGTCGACTGCTATTCCATTTTCCAAAATGATATGTCCTGAGTATTGAATCTGGGGCTTGTAGAAATCGCACTTACTAAACTTGGCGTACAATTGGTGTTTCGGTAATATTCGTAAAACAATTCGGAGGTGTTCCTCATGTTCTACTTCATTCTTGGAGTAGATCAAAATGTCGTCAATAAAGACTAGAACGAACTTATCGAGGTATTTACTAAAGATGTTGTTCATCATACACATAAAATTGGTCGGTGCATTCGTC
Organism: Larix kaempferi; assembly: GCA_027924585.1. Classification (NCBI taxonomy): domain Eukaryota; kingdom Viridiplantae; phylum Streptophyta; class Pinopsida; order Pinales; family Pinaceae; genus Larix; species Larix kaempferi. The sequence continues at coordinate 30,153,958 of BSBM01000195.1, read as the reverse complement.
AACCCAAAGGGCATCAATACGAACTCATAGTGGCTGTAACAGGTCTGAAATGTGGTTTTGTTGATATCCTCATCACGGATTCTCACCTGATGGTATCCAGATTGTAATTCGATCTTTGAGAAGATCTTCGCTCCTCCGACTTGTTAGAAAAACAGGATCGCAGAGCAATAACAATAAACAGAAATGCAAATGTAATCACACACACATTACAAGAGAGACATGGATATATCGTGGTTCACCCCAACTTGGGCTATGTCCACACTGAATTTGCTAGTCCTTATTACTATTACCGTCTATAAAGGTGAAGGGATACAACCTGTAGCACAGCCGGTGCACTTCCTCTTCATTTTCTCACAGTCTCTCTCCTGATCTTAGAGATCTTTACAATGCATAAAACCTAATACATCTTGCCCTAGCCATATTACAATGTCTTTCTCTTATAGGGGAAATACAATGGTAAAATACCACGGGATACCCAAAACCATGGGCCCGCAAAATGCAGAATGGGTGTACAGTCGTCCGGGGTGCACGGCTAAGACAATATCATCTATCAGATTGGAAGATATGGCTCCACAACCAACATAACTTGGTCAAACAAGTCGTCGATTCTAGGGAGTGGGTAAGGGTTCTTAATGGTCATTTTATTGGGTTGGAGGTAGTCAATGCACATCCGCATCATTTTGTCTTTATTTTTGAAAAAGAGTATTGGTGCTCCCCAAGGGGACACACTCAGTTGAATGTACCCTTTGTCTATTACCTCTTGTAACTGAAGCTTGAGCTCCACCAGTTTTGGTGTGCTCATGTGGTAACAAGCTTTGGAAGCTGGTACTGAGCTAGGTGTTAATTCAATGGAAAATTCTAAGTCTCGTTTGGGTGGTAATCCCTGTATTTCCTCGGGAAATACATCTTCGAACTCTACGAGGACTGGGAAGTCTTCGATCTTCTATTCCCTATCAGTTTCTATGTTTTGGATATTGACGGAAAAGAGCTTACATCCCTTTCTAATACATTTCTTTGCTTGTAAGGTGGATATTTGTCTCACAAACACTTTCTTAGGGATACCCTGAATCGTCTTCTGATTCCCTTGGTCATCCCTGCAGAGTAAGGACTTGTTTAAGCAGTCAAGTAGGACATGGTGTTCTTCTAAACAATCCATGCCAATAAGTACATCCTACGATCCTAGGGGTAGAATGTTTGATTCCAACCTAGTTGGGAAATCGTTTAAGTCTATCTCACAAGTTTGAACTAACTCGGAGACCTTTCATTTGGTACCGGTGGCTAGTTGTACCAGCCATGGTTCTCGTTGTGCTCTCGGTTTAAATTACAAGTGTCCACTCTCTTAAGGGAGATATAACTTCGGCAAGTGTCGTGATCTATTAAAACTAAAATGGTTGTGTTTGAGATCTTACCGTCAATTTCAACCATGGTGGCCTAGTAATCTTCCTGTCGACTGTCAAGAGTGGCATAAATCCTAGGTGTTCTTTCCATGTCTCCTACAGTAGGTTATGATTGGACGTTGTGTAAAACTCTGTCTATTTTGCTGGGGAAGTCTCTGTAATAGTGAGGCCCTTGGCATTTCCAACAAGAAACGGTTGGTGGGATAGCTTTTGTCCCTTTGTTGAAAGTTGGCATGTTGACAGGTGGTGGGGGTCCATTTGGCTGTGCTTAAGGTCGGTTGAATCCTTTATTGGGTGGAAAAATGTTTTCATTTTTTCGGTAAGCTGGAGGTCTAAAACCTGGTCTGCGGTTGTCCGAGAAGGTTCTGAACCTATCTCTGTTTCTGTTTATGTTATCATTCCTTAGTTGTTCATGCTCATAACACAGTTTTGCTTTATGTAAAGTCACATCTAGGGTCTTGGTCATGTCAAACTCTATATTTTCTCTAAATTTTCGTGGTAGAACTCCTAAGAATTGATGTATCTTGACCTTTTCGTCTCTGATGTATGGAAAATAATGCAGCAGGTCTAAGAATCTGTTTATGAATGCCTCCATGGTTAGGGAGCCCATTTTCAACTTGTGAAACTCTTTAATTTTCTTGTCAAAGAATCTTTCAGACATATATTTGTCTTGGAATATTCTACTCAAAGTATCCCGTGTTATGTCTCTCAATTCTTATCCTTTGGTGTGTTTCAAGTCCCGCCACCATCTGGCTTTTTTACTGTTCAGGTTGTATATGGCTAATCGGGCTTGCATTTCACTGGAGAAGTTATGAACTTTGAAGTATGTATTCATTCCTAGTAGCCACTCCTCAGCCTTCTCCCCAGAGTTAATCTCTCCATCATAAGTTGGGGCTTTTATCTTTCTGAATTCTCCTTGTAAATTGTCGTCACTTTTCCTCCTTTTCTTGCAAGGAGGTGGTGAACCTTCATCGTTGGAAGGGCTCTTACAGTTCTCTTCCATTGATTCAGGCATGTGTTCTCCCTACTCTTCTCCCTTAGGGGCTGGCAGTTTTCTTTGTGTGACATTTTTCCTTTTTAAAAGTGTTGACTGAGAGGGTGAGCTATCCATGAGGCTTTGCCCCTGTCAAGCTTTGAAGTAAAGCTTCATTTATAGCTTGCTTCTCTCTTCTTTCCTGTATGTTGTCATCTCAGAAGCTTTGGAACTCTGCCTGTAGATTTTGCATAGATTTTATTAAATCCGAGTTTAGTTCCACCACAATTTCTTGCTCTCGTGATGGAGAGTTCATATTTCCAAGTATGCTACTGCCCCCTTTTGCATTCATTTTCAGACAGTGACTATACCTGCAGTGTTATATAAGTGTCAAGAACAGAAAATTTGTTAGTTTATTTTTCACATAAAAATAACAAATTCATAAATGTGTGTTTCTGGTTACTGGATATCTACAACGGATGTTCTAGTTGTAATGAGTCCAATAGGTCACTTAGTTTTGTAGCTAGGATCTGATACCACTTGTAATGTCCCCCAAAAATAGTAAAATTTAAAAAAATTCCTCTACTTGCTAGATTGCCTAACATAGACTATATATTTATAAATTAACTTCAGCATTGTGAAAAGTATCGGTACTTAATTTCAACAGTTAAGAGTATACGAAATTCCTAGCAAGGTAGTTTTTTTTTCAGTCATGCTTTATTTGTGGAACTAATTGTGGTAAGCATGTTTGTGGAAATTTAACCTATGAGAGTAATACTAGAACTCCCTCTTTCTCTTGTATTGTCTAATTGCATGTTACAAATGTAAATTGTCTACATGTCATCCTCAAGCAAGATGGACCTGATGAGAGAAGTTGAAATACCCTGGAAACTTGGGGTTGATATATGAACCCCTGATAGAGTCGCCAAGAGGTAAGGTGTGAATGTTTCAAAACTGTTGACTTACTTAGCGATTTCGCTAATACATAACTGTTCATCATACTATTGTAGGTGTACCTCGGTGACCATCTTTTGAACAAATCCATCATGTAATTTTCTTAAAGTTCAAACACCCTTTATGCATAACATCAATGGACTAACATCTTACCTTGGTGATAATTAATCAACTGTTGGAATTATGCGACTATACTATAGTGCTTAGCCAAATATTTGAGTTCTAATGTAGTTGGTGGAAGTATTAAAGGTGCACATGACAATAACGTGGCCTATGGCCAGCTAGGAAATAAGGGTTTTAATGAGGGTTTACAAATGTTGGTCATTTTGTGTGTTTTACCTTGTGCTCGAGAGGAGCTTAAGCTAGGTGTATGATGTCTGCGCCTGGCCTGAGCTATGCTCATGGCCACGGTATCATTGGTGGTCTTATGAGGTAATGTAAAAGAAAACATCTTATCGGATGACTCCTTCAATATGCAAACGTTGTGGTTTCTCAGTTTTTAACTTCCATGTTTAAATAAATGTGTAGGTTCTAACTTATATTGGCTTCCTCTATTGATAGGTATGGTGGATGTTGCGAATTGCTGCGTTGGGCCAAATGGGGACCAATACGAATTGCATTTGGACATTGGACTGGTAAGTCTAGGGTTCTTTCAACTCTTCATGCCTACCGCTCTTGGTTGTGGGAGAAAGATCTATTAAAAATTGTATTGGGGAGGCTTCGCGATGCCTTTGGCTCACTTAGGTTTTGGAGTCTCAAATGTGGTCGCCTTTGGATGGACCGGGTGCTGGAATATTGTTGTAATTAATATTTTGATGAGCTAAAATTCTGAGGTTTTCCATACTTATAGTAGGGTTTGACAATGGACTCCTGTCTAGTTTTAATGGTGCTAGTACTGTGTAAATATGGGTTTTGAAAAGAATATTGCCTTCTGCATTTGTCTATGGAGTTCGTTTTGCTGTTTGTATTAAGAAATGGACCTTTGCGTTTTGTTTTCTATGAGACCCAAATGGATGCGTGAAGAAATATGGTCACTATGTTTTCAATTTGGTGCTCTGTCAGTTTGAATCTTTGGGGAAAGATCGTTGTCCATTCAGTGGGATCTATGATGTTAAGTAAAACTCATTGTACCTTCGTCCTAGAGTTTTCTCTATCAAATTATGTTAGGTAGTTTTTTGACTCCTTGTTCTACATCTAATGTTTATTGTCTTGAGCATGTACTCATACTGCAACTGTATGTTTATCATTTCGTAGTCAGATGGATTCGATTGTTGGTTGGAAGAAATAATACTTACAAGGGTTTGATTCCACGAAATTTTGGGGCTACATCACCTACGTTTTGGTTAATATTCGTTTTTGTTTTCTGGAACTATCGAAAGGAATACCCAGAATTGTTTGAATGCCCGATTTTGGGAAAGCTAAAGGAATGTCCATCGTTGTTTTTAATAATGCAAAAAGAAACTATAAGGGTTGTGTTTGCGTAGAAGTCTGACTGTGTTTTTTTTGTTTAACTTTTTGATTTCTTGGAAAGATAACCCTAACTCTAAGATCACCCTATTTTAAGCAACGATTTCGTCTTCCTGCCTAGGGTTAGTAGTTAGAAAGGGAAAAATCATGTAGATTTTGGTTTGGAGTTACTGTGTAAATATAATTCTAAGTAAGTTCTCTTCAAGGTCTTAAGATCCTTTGAGAGTTTCGATACATAGTCCAATACCTTTGCTAGACCCAGTCTTTATTTAAGGGATAATAAAAGAAATAAAGGAAAAAGTAGACCCTGTACTTTGAATTGGTAAAACGATTCTAAACAGAAAATGCAATTATTTTAAAGGAGTAATAACCGTATATTATAAAACAATATGGAAACAAAAGGAGATATGCACAGTGATAAAATTCATTCAAAAATAAATGATAGGGTTCCTAAATTTTCTCATGGTGTGATGTCTAGCACAGGCTAGCTAGGCTAGACCTACTAGACTCTCCACTGGTTTCTGAGCCAAACCTCTGAGTTGATAATATTTGGGTTAAGAATTAAAAACTGTGTTGAAACATCAATTCTAGTATAAAAGTCTAGCATATACTATAACTGGAAATGGGAAAATTAATACTACATACCTGGTTTCTTTGGAACTTGATCCTCTCTTGTAGAAGCCTGCACACTCAAACAATAATTAATGTAGAAACTTTTGAGCTTATCTGGCCTGTTATACTGATTTCTTAGCTGAACAACTTCGGAGCTACCATGTTCCTCCCAACCATGACCCTTAGACCGTTCCTCGTTCTAACTGGATTACCCTGAGCTGGTTCCAACATGCAAAAAGAGATAGAGGCCCTATGTTCACTACTGGTTCAGATCTGGAAAATTATATGGGGCTGCTTCAGTTCTTGGAGCAGAGAATTCTCTGTAATTACCATAAGAGAATGATAATGAAAAAAATATGCCCTTAAACTTGGGATCTTCCCTCTTTAAGTAGGGGAGTATTGATTATGGCCGTTTGAATAATTATTTAGTTTCTTTAAGTTAAATCATTAATATTCTTTAAAATATATATTTATCAAATATCTAGTCCTTGTTGAACTAGGACTTTTCATTTGTTTTAACTAGAAGTGATTTTAAATAAACTTTCTCATAATAATAATACTACTTACACTTCCTACTTTAGCATTATTAATAATATTTAATTTTGTTGCAGTCAATTATGACTATATGCAATAAATAATTAACATCATTATTATTAAAGCTTTTAATAATAATATGTAACTTTGAGACTTTTATGCATGTTATTCATAAAAGGCTACTCTTAGTAAATCCATACCTTAAGTCAAGGAAATTATCTTTTATTTAATTATGTATCTTCACATGATACTTCTTTTAACATTAAGGACAAGGTCCAATTCTTTGGACGGTCTTTTGGTAAGCTTGGATAGGCACCTCTAGTCTCTCTCTTGCATGTTGGATTCCCTCGTTAACATGGTAGTTCCCGTAGTACTTGATGATAGATAGAAGGAGATTCATTTAACTAATTTGAATAAATGTGATGAAAAATAGAAGTGTTATTCAGAGTCTCCTCGAATCAACACTTAACAGCTAGTAACCTCAAGTGCTCTTCAGAGCTTTTAACTCAACACTAGTGCTAGAATGTGGTTGTGAGGCACATCTAGAATATTTAAGTGGCCTCACATCCGGTATTCATTTATTAAGTTTGGAGTGCTCCGGGGATTATGCCCAACACTCAATGTACCTCAGGGCTTACTCCCAGTATGTAAACATTCTTCTAGGTACATTGGGGCTTATGCCCAGTATGTATGTTATATGTATGTTTCTAAGTCCATGCTCAACACACCCATAAGTCAATCATGTAAAATCATAGCTCTCCACAGTACGTAACAAAATATCATCTCAGTATATTAGGGCTTGTACCCACATCATATGCTAAAGAACATAACCACAACATTAGGGCCTTGTCACCCAGTATACACCCAATAAAGGAGTCTGTCAGGGTTCATGCCCAGTATGTCAATATATAAAATAATAATTTACGGGCGCTAGGGCTTATGCCCAATACTCAAAATAAAACATATGTGCTGGGGTTGTGGCCCAATATAACAACAGAAATAGTTAGTCCAAAATTCGGTATATTACAATGGTAGTCACATGGGTTCATAGACCCTATCATTCCCTTTGAAACCAAAATCCTTACCTTGGTTAGCGGTCATTATTGCTTGGCATAATGTCATTGTATGACATTTTACAACCTTTATGTATTAGTCGGGATAATAGCATAGTGGTGCAATATTTTAAACGTATTGCTACGTTGGCATGTCAAGCCTTAGTCCATAGTATGGGACGTAATATATATATATATATATTATTAATTTTAAAGAGTTAAGTTTTAAATTTCAAGGTTATTAATATAGGTATTATTGCTAATTAATATGTTGGCATTTAAGCCATGGTCCAAACCATTAGAGATAGGATATGTATTTATATATCCATATATGTGTGTGTGTGTGTGTGTGTGTGTGTATATATATATATATATTAGTTATAAAGTCAAGTCATCATAATATTTGATTAATATAGTGGAGAAATGTTACATGGGGCTCATAACAATGCTTTTTATATGTGTTCTAATTGTTGATGGAATTAATACTTTTATAGGCATATATATTAGGTTAATACTAATGATGAAAATATTACATGATATTCTCCATTGTTGTATAATTGATTATATTTGCATAGTCATGGGTACTTTAAGAATTCCCATAACCTATTTTGCTTTAGCCTAGGTCATTGCAACTTAATGCTAGGGCTTTAGTTAACATAAGCACATAGGTTATATTTATGAAACATATAACTATGTTAAGTTATAACAATATTCACATTTACATTATAATTAGTTTGTATTCCATGTAATAACATATTAATAGATTTCAATATAGTTATTAATGGAACTGTTTCCTACTATTTTATATTGTTGCAAGTAGATAGTATATCATGCATGTGTAGTGGTTAACATATGAAGTTGTCCCTACATGTTAACAAGTTTCTGTAAAGTATGCCTGCTTAAGTACACGTGTTCTTCATGTGTCGATCTGGGTGGTAAAAACGACAAAAGTGATAATACAATATAATGCACACATGGACATAAATTTATCTATGTATGTTGTAGTGACAGCTAGAGTTGGTGTTTCTGCATTGTTTAGTAATTAGAGTCTTTATTCAAAAAAAAATCGCACATAAGAGATGTGACAACATGACTACGAAGCACCACAACCTAATATGGGGAATGATCCCCCTCCTTCTGATTCTCCATTGCATATCGAGAAGCCTAGTTCTATGTCACGAATACCAAAAGGTGTTCTTAAGCGCTCGGTGCACAATCCCAATGCCTGACCCGCCCATAACATCTTCATTGTGGAATATTTGGGCCAAACTCCATGTGCCTTGTCAGCTCTTGAGGTTCTGCAGGCATGTCCTTCTCAAAGGAAAGGCCTTTTATGTGCTTCCACCTCATTAATGTCGTTGGCTTGTTGGAAAGCTCTTGGCTCTTCTCCGTTGTCGAAGTCTGTGACCATGCTTACTGTGTTCGATGGTCGATCGTTTAGGCCTCATGGTATTCTTCCTTAACTTGAGGTCCACTTGGGTGGGAAATTTGTGCCTATTCAAGTCGAGGTGGTTGATGCGCCCATCGAGTACAACCTTTTAATGGGTCGGAATTGGATCTATGCGATGAGAGCAATCATGTCCTCCATTTTCAGAGTTATTTTCTTTACTCATGAAGGAAACATTGTGACAGTTGATCAGCTAGATTTGGCTAGTTCCAATATCCTAGCATCTCCAGGAACTATTGTTCCTCAAATTAAAAATTCTCAACCGACAACTGGGAATATTGGTGGAGGATTGTATTCCTCTTTGATAGGATCTTTCGACTTTGTTGTACCAATCTCCCTCATTGGAATGATTTCTGATAGTGCACCTTTCTCATTGAATAACATATTGTTTCGGACATCATACTTTAGTGATCTGTGGAATTTACCATCCATGAGTTCCCCGTATGGAGATGTTTCGCACATTGGAATGGCTATGCCCTTATCTGCAGCGGAGATTTCTTAACATGGTATTCAACAACCCACTGCGGAGCAAGGTCTCTCTTATTCCCGGACAGAAGAAGAAGATCTCGTTATGCTACCCACATGGGTAGTTGACTCATCTTGCTCACATGATTTCCTTGATGGTACTTTTCCTTCAAATGAAGCTATCATTAAGGGCATGAGTGGTAGCGATAAGCCTTGGGAAGTTTTTCATCATCGCTCTTATTTTCTTCCTAACCTTGATCTTATCGAGCAAGAGGAGTTTCGGTTGACTCCTATAGAGAAAGTAGTTCTCCCCACAAGATCCGCATATACACCTAGTTATTCAAAGAATTTTGGGATGTTTTCGCTTGGTCATATGAGGAGATGCCAGCAATATACCCTAGCATTGTTGAGCATGAGATTAAGACTTATCCAAATGTTAAGCATGTTCGACAATGTCTTCGTGCTGTGAATCCTAGAAAGGAAGCCACGATCAAGGAAGAGGTGGAGAAACTACTCAAAGCTAATTTCATATACCCAGTTCCCCTTACGGAATGGGTATCAAATACCATTCCTATGGATAAGAAGCAAGGAATCATCCGTGTGTGTACCGATTTTAGAGATCTAAATCAAGCATTTCCTAAAGATAACTTTCCCACTCCATCCATACATCAAATCTTGGATTCATGTGTCGGAATCGAGATGTTTTCGTTTATGGATGGTTTCTCAGGATACAATCAGATCCAGATTAAACCTGAGGATCAACATAAGACCATTTTTATATGTCCTTGGGCTAGCTTTGCATACAAAAAGATTCCCTTCAGCCTTAAAAATGCGAGAGCTACTTTTGAGCAGGATATGACATACACTTTTCATGACCTTAAGCGCATAGTGGAGGCTTATTTGGACGACCTTATTGGTCACTCTCGCAAGAGAGTAGATCACCCTAGTAACCTCAGCATCATTTTCGAAAGATGTCGGTGTTACAAGATTCGTTTGAACCCTAACAAGTGCATCTTTGTCGTGAAAACACATCGTCTTCTAGGGTTTGTGGTTTCAAAATATGGTATTAGAGTCGATCCTCTAAAGGTTTAGGAAATATTTTGGTTTCCTCCCCCGCTTAACTTGATTCAGCTTTAGAGACTCCAATGGAGAGCCACTTTCTTCTGATGCTTTATCATGAATTATGCCAATCTTACTAAGGGTTTCGCACGACTTTTGAAGAAGGACACTCCATTTATCTGGGATGAGAGAGCTCAACATTCTTTTGACACTTTAAAGAAATCCTTGGTATCGTCCCCTCTTCTTAGTCCACCCAACTTTGCTAGATATTTTTTGCTTTATGTGGCCACGTCTCAAGAGACGATTGGTATGGTCTTAGTTTAGGTGGATGATGTGCTCCAAGAGCATGTTTTTTATTAACTTAGTCAAAATTCAGTAAATGTTGAGTTGAGATACTCTCGCGTTGAGAAGTTGGCCCTTGCGACTGTTCATGCAATCCAACAATTACGGCATTATATTTTGCTTAGGAAAACCACCTTTATAGCACACGTCAATCCATTTTAGTTCGTTCTCTCATGACGCTTAATTGGGGGGGAATACAATAAGTGGATTGTAATCCTTCATAAGTTTGATATTTATTTTGCTTCGAAGAATTTGTTGAAGTCCTTGGTTTTCACTGAGCTTATGTCATATTTCCTGAGACTTGATGAGGATGTAGTCCATGAAGACTCTTTTGTGGATGAACATTTATTTCTTATCTTGTCAATAGACCCTTGGTATGGAGACATTATTATATATCTCCAAACTCTGAAGTTCCCTTCACCTTATTCGCGAGATGAACGATGACGTGTGATACATCATGCTAAAGAATATGTCATCATCAATGATACTTTGTATCACCGGGGAAAAGACTCCATCCTACGTCGTTGTTTAACTCATGAAGAAGTGAAGCTAGTTGTCAATGACTTCAACGGTGGGGCATGTGGTGGTCACTTTTTTGGGCTTGCAACAACCCAATGTATCTTGTGAGTAGGTTACTTCTAGCCCACAATCTTCAAATATTGTATGAATGCCGTGAAGATACATCACCCCTACCAGGTGTTCTCTTGAAATGTACACTCGCATCCTGTGCCCCTCCATCTGGTCGTCACCATCGGTCCCTTCACCAAATGGGGGTTTGATTTAATGGATTGCAAACCAAATTTGGTTGGGGAGCATCACCATATTATCGTGGTCGTTGATTACTTTTCCAACTAGGTTGAGGCCATGTCGACCGTAAAATCCGATGGTGCTACAACAGCCCACTTCGTATTCAATCAAATTATAGCTCGATTCAGTATCCCAAAGGAGATTGTCACTTACCATGGTTGTCACTTCCAAAACAAGATGATGGTGTATTTATCACTTAAGATTGGGCTTCGAAAAGATCATTCATCTTCATACTATCCCGAAGAGAATGGTTAGGTCGAGGTAGTAAATAAGTCCCTAGAGACCATTCTCTAACGAACCATCCGACAAAGCAAGCGAAATTGGCATATTATGTTATATCTTGCTTTGTGGGCGTATTGAACCGTAGTAATGAGTGCCACCGGTTTCTCACTGTTTCAGTTAGTACATGGTGTGGATTCTATCTTGCCGATTGAATGCGAAATCCCTTTGTTGAAACTAGCTATATAGCTCATGCCTGACACTTTAGATGTTGAGAACTTTGATCCACTTTGAGCAGCTTGACAAGCAGCGTCAAGATGCCGCTATGGCTATAGATGCCAACAAATGAATTGTTAAGGTTCAGTATGATAGGTCTGTTTGTCCCTGACAATATGTTGAAGGTGACTTGGTCCTCCTTTATGACCAATCTAAGGAACCCATGGGGGTAGGAAAGTTTAGCCCCATGTGGCACAATCCTTAGATTGTGAGGCGTGTCTTTGAGAAAGGAGCCTATGAGTTAGAGGACTATGAGGGGAATGCCTTGAAGGAGCCTAGAAATGGGCTATACCTCAAGTGGTATTATGCTTGAGCTTCTAGCTCGAGCTGATACTTTTGTATACTATTGTATAGTTGTTTCTGTACATAGTTTAGTTTTATTTTGATATTTTGGGTCTGTTGATTCGCTTTTGTTTGCTTGAAAGATGTCAGCGGAATATCCAGTGTTCTTGGGATTCACAGATGGAGCTAGTCATCATATGTAGAGACTAGCTTCTGGTGCATGGGTTATTTACTTGCTTGACCATCAGATTGTGTCTTCTGGAGGTGCTTCTCTTGATACTACATCCAATAATGTGGCTGAGTAAAGTGTTGTTGTTGAGCTACTTCATGATCCCATTTCACATGGTATCGAGTCTTTAGAAGTCCTCATGGATTTGCAATTGGTTGTGTCTTAATTGAATGGCCAATACCATGTGCGGGATCCTACATTTCTAAGGAGGTTCTTAAGGGTAAGACTCTTGGAGCGTCAATTTGTTTTTATTACATACATTCATGTTCCAAGACATTTTAATCATGTACGTGATGCATATGCGAATTATTTCCTAGATTGGCATTTGTGACATCAATAAAAGAAGCATACAAATAACATTCATTCATACATTTGTACATACACAATAGTAGAACTGAATAATCATAGTTTTTCATTAATAATATGTCCAAAAGTGGTTTTATAATACAAAACTCGAGCTCGTATCTCTCAAATATACATAGCTGATACAAAAATAAGACTCCATGGCATCTAAGCCCTACAAGGAGGCCTCGCTGCCTCAACAAGATGTGTCTGAATATAATAGTGCACAGCGTTGGCTATGCACCGGAGTAGTCACACCCAGGTACCAGGTACCCCTACAATATGTCTCTGCATCCCCTCTGGGAGATGCTCTACCTCTATGATTGGTACCCTGGTAGTCATGTGGGTCAAGTTGACCCGTGCCATCTCTAATGTGCGCTCTACTGTTGCGCCTACCACCTTTCCACCCCTTCTTCTATGATGATGTCGCAGGAAGCCCTGTGGTCTTCATCCACCAGAATCTGCGAGCAAACAGTCATACATCAATATATGATACCACACCAAAAACATTCTTGCATTGACTTATAATCAAAAATACAAAAAAATTATATATTCCAAAATGAGTAACTTACCAATATCTTCGAACGTGGCCCCTGGAGGGAGCGGCATGTATCAGTATCCTAGGTAGTCTATCCCCTCATATGGGTAGTCATCGAAGGTGATGAATTGTCATCCCCACCAATGGAAAAAATCATCAGTGTATGGGGAGTCCTGCCAGCCACTCCCCTGCTATGTCCACATATCATCGCATCGGGTCTGGGCTGGATCTCGGAGACTATGCGGAGAGACTTGAACCCTCGGACTCAAGCCTGGCACTCTTTCAAAGAAAAGGATGCATAGTATGCTGCCAAAACCAAAGTTTCTGGCCCACCCTAGCTTGCACTCTATTAGGTGGCTCTTCCTAGTGCCCAGCAATGTTGTGCACCAGTCATACACAGTCAGTCTCATGCTCTCGGCTGCATAGAATATCAACGGTTGAGAATCCTGGTGTAGAGAAACTAATCCTAAAATCCCCCCAAATGTGAGAATTATAATCTTCATACTTAGGCTCGGTATGGCTTCTATAGGAATCTGACTGCCCACCTTCTATGTGCCAAGAATGCAATACCTGTCTATGTAATCACTAATATGCTATTGCTTAACAATACACACGACACAAACCACAATGCTTAAACGAACAGGTGTAAAATAGGATGACAGAAGTGGCCTTATATTACTTCTCTGAATTCGGTTGCAATGTGGAATAACTGTAAACAAATAACTAACTACAGTCGACCTCAGCCATTACAAATTAGAAGTAACTGTGGTGTGTTCTCCCTATATGTTGACCTCACCCTCTCCTAGTTCAACTCTGAACGCTGAGCTATGGCTCGATCTCAACTCTCTTCTTCAGCCGGTGTGACTCTTCACAACTTCCCTCGGCTCTGTTCTCTGATACTGCTGATCAAAGACCCCCATCCTCTCTTCTGTGTTCCTGTCCTATGTCTTCTACCCTGTTGTTGTTGTTCCTGAGACTGCTGTAATCCTCAAAAAACACGCATCCTCCTGTCCGTCAATCCTTCCAAATCATACGAACCTACAACTGTCAGCTCCTAGCCGTGTTGCATAGCCTTTGTCCATGACATCACCTATCATGTCTTTCACCAACTCACAATAACTATCTTAACTTCCTCAGCAACCCTGAACAGCTACTAGGTACAGTCCCTTGACTTTCAGCCCTTCCGACCCTGCTATCATAGTCAGTCACAACTCAACCTTCATGTCGGCTTGTTTCTCATCTTCTACGGTTCGCGAGTCCTCCCCTTCCTCCGTGCTTGGCTCCACCAAACCTGTCATGTCATAGTTCGACGACTCGTCGAATACCCGATGTCTTACTCCTTTCAGTAGTTTTCTATCGACTAATTCCTATCGATTCTCGACCAATCGCAACATCCACTGTGCTACTCCGCTCTGCCGCACTCTGACTGCTCCTACTCGACTTGTTGACTTCAATAGGTCAACCTGCTTTCCGCACCAGTGGTCATCGGCAACCCCATTGGTCGGCTCCCCTCCTGTCGATCAACTTCGACTGATCTACCTAGGCCCCGATGCTCTTGCATCAGACTCCCTAGGTGAAAAAGAATTCGACAGCTCTGTGAGTCTCCTAAAATATTCTTTGGAAATCCATGTCGCCTCCTGCAACTCGTCATCTTTCCATCGCACCAAGTATTATTTATTCCGTGCGCTATGCGTTCATCCAACCTCGTGCTCTTCGATTACTTCTGCGATCTCTTCCTTGTGTTGATCTGCAATTTGGTCTGTCCAGTCGATGCTTATCACCTCCTCGCTTCCACTACTTGACCCCTCTTCAAATTTGTACAGATCTGAAACATTGAACGTTGCTGAAATGTTCAAGTCTTCTGACAATTCCAACACATAAGCGTTGTCCGAAATCTTCTTTAGAATTCTGCATGGTCTTATCTTTTTCAGCTTCAGCTTGTTGTATGTTCCTATTGAAAATCTCTCCTTCCGTAAATATGCATAGAATAAATCCCCTTCTTAGAACGATTGTAGCCTCTTTTTCCTATCGTCCCTCAACTTATATGTCACATTCCTCTTCTCTATGTGCTTTCATACATTTTCATGAACTTCAAGCATCTGCTCTGCGAACGATTCTGCATTTGTGTTGTTCCTAGTTTCTGTTGGCAATTCGACCAAATCCACCACTCCGTGTGGGATTCTCCCCTGAACAATATGGAATGGGCTCAATCCCGTCGACCGATTCACAGAATTGTTATATGCAAACTATGCCCGTGCCAACACATTCTCCCACTTCTTGGGTCTGTCGGCTGCTAGACATCTCAGAAGGTTTCCCAAACTTTTGTTGACCACCTCGGTCTGTCCATGTGTCGTCGGATGGTATACCGAGCTAAACTGTAACTTTGTGTCTAGTTTCTTCCATAGGGTTCTCCAGAAATGCCCCATAAACTTGGTATCCCGATCCGACGTGATACTCTTTGGAAACACATGCAATCTTACTATCTCCTTGAAGAATAGTACAACAATCCCTGTGGCGTCACTCATCTTCTTACATGGTATGAAATGCGCCATCTTCGAAAATCTGTCAATTACAACAAATATCGAATCGCTTCCTTGCTGACTCTTCGGTAATCCTAACACAAAATCCATGCTAAGATGATCCCAAGGATTATCTGGTACCAACAATGGTGTATACAACCCCATGTTCTGACTCCTTCTCTTTTCCAACTGGCAAACTTGATATTGTCGAACCCATCTTCCGACATCCGTCGACATCCCTGGCTAGAAATACTTCTCGTCAACCAGTGCTTTGGTCTTGTCGATGCCAAAGTGTCCTGCTAAACCACCATTATGAAACTCTTGGATTAGGTTCTCTCTTATTGATCCTATGGGAATACACAACTAACTTCCCCTGTACATATAGCATTCTTGCATCAAGTAACTCAAATATGGAGTTCTGTCGATACTCCAAGTTTCACGACAGCCTTCCATGCTTTCGCAAAATCCTCATTGGTCTCATACTCCATCTTTATAGACTCTATCCCTATTTCCTGAACTGTCGTCGTGCTCAATAGCGCAACTCTCCTGCTCAATGCATCAAAAAATTCATTCAACTTGCCCGACCTATGTCGCAACATGAGTGTATATCTCTGAAGTACCTCCACCCACTTCATGTGTCTCTAATCCAATTTTGACTGAGTGTTCAAATACCCCAGTGATTGGTGATCTATGTACAACACAAATTCCTTAGGAAACAAATAATGCCTCCACTTAATTAGCGCTTGAACGATAGCATAAAACTCCTGGTCATACACCGAATACTTCTGCTTCGCTTTATTGAGGTTTTCACTAAAGAATGCAATTGGTTCGCCCTCCTGGCTCAACACTACTTCAATTGCCATTCCACTCGCATCACAATCGACCTGGATAACTTTGTCAAAGTTTGGGAGTGCTAGGACTGGGATCTCAGTGAACTTTTCCTTCAACTCATCGAAAGCTTTCTGGGCTTCGTCTGTCCACTTGAACTCACCCTTTCTCATGCATTCTGTCAGTGGTGCACAAATTCGATTGAAGCCCCAAATGAACTTCCCCTGGAAATTAGCAAGTCCATGGAAACTTTTTACTCTAGTCATACTTGTTGGTTCCGGCCACTCCACTATTGCCTTCACCTTCTCCGGGTCCATTACCAACCCTTTACCTGAGATCACAAATCCCAAGTACACCAATTCCGTCTTCATGAAGAAACATTTTTGCAGGTTTACCATCAGCTTTTCTTCTTGCAATTTATGCAATACTTGTCAAATGTGTTCCAAGTGTTCTGCCTTGGTTCGACTGAAAATCAAAATGTCATCTAAATAGACTACAACAAACTTTCCTAGAAATGGTTTCAACACTTCATTCATCAATCTCATGAATGTGTTGGGTGCATTAGTTAACCCAAATGGCATGACTAACACTCGTACAACCCTTCTTTGGTTTTGAATGTTGTCTTCCATTCATCTCCTTCTCTAACCCTAATCTAGTGATATCCACTCTTCAGGTCTATTTTTGTGAAGTATGTTGCTCCACTCACACAATCCATCATGTCATCCATCCTCGGTAATGGAAACCGATAATTGATCGTGATCCTGTTGATGGCTCTAGAGTCGGTACACATTCTCCATTCCCCACCCTTCTTTGATGCCAATATTGCTGGTACTGCACACAGGTTCAAACTTTCTCTGATTAATCCCCTGTCCAACAACTCTTGGACCTGTCAGTTTAGTTCCTATCCCTCTGTCGGACTCATCCTATATGGTGCTTTGTTTGTAGACTCGACCTTGGAATCAAGTCGATCTGATAAGATATGCTCCTTGTCGGCGGCAATCCCATCGCTTTCTCATTAGCCATTATGTCCCTGATTCTTCAAGCAATTCCTCGATCTCGACTAGAATATTCTCCTCACTGGTTGTTCCTTTGACATATGGTCCTTTCGGAATGATCACAAAACATCCCGACTGCCTCTCCTCTTCTGCAAGGAATTCCTTCGTGGTGCTCATCAAAACTCGCTTTTCCGAAAGATTGTTGTCGCCATCCCTAATGTCGGCTGGCTCTTCTTGCCTCGGACTAAGAGTCCTCTTCACACCATTCTTCCACACTGTGAATGTGTTGGTTCAACCATCATAGATCATTTTCTGATCATATTGCCATGGTCTTCCTAACAATAGATGGCATGCATCCATGGGAACTACATCGCATAGTACGATGTCCTCTAATCCTTCAACTCTGAAGTTGATCAGGCACTGTCTAGTCACCCTGACATGGTGTCCTTTCTACAACTATGAGATCTTGTAGGGGTGTGGGTGTTCTCGACACTTCAACCCAATATTGTTGATGACTTACATCAACACAAGATTCTCCGTGCTCCCACCATCAACTATGGTTTTGCAACACTATTCCCTGATCTCCACCTTTGTCCAAAATATAGCCTTCCATTGTGCTGGTTCCATCGGGTCACATTGATCTTCCTGGATGAAGGTCCTCTGGACCGTCAGATTTCGGTTCTTCTTCCTTTCACCTCCACTACTGTTGGATGTTGATTCTTCTCTCTCATCGACTTGCTCATCCTTTCGACATATGGGTTTCGACTCCTCTGCAGCATGTAGTTTTTTTGGGCACACATATGCCTTCTGTCCCGTTCCTCGACACTTGTAACAGATTATGGCTGGTCTGTTAGCTCCTTTCTTATGGGATGGATCACTTTGACTATACACACCTCGACTGCGGTTCTCACGACCATCGCGTCGGTTTTCTTGCGCTTTCCCTATCGATGTCCCTTCTGTGCGTTGACTAGCTTTGACACCTTCCCTTTTGTACCAGCTACTTTGGATTTTCGTGGAGATGGTTTTCATACCCCGACCATTAATCATTCCCCTGGTCGCTGTGGATTTTCTTGACAGCTTCTCTTTTGCCTTCAGAGCTAATTGGTAGGCTTCGCCGACTGCTCTGAATCTCGACATGTTGAATTCATCCTAAATAGCATATTTCAAGTCGTTCATGTATCTATCGACAGCGTCTTCTCCTTCATCAGTTTGTCCTGTCCGGATCGACAATCGGTAGAACTCCTTCATGTACTCTTTCACGGTCATTTCTTTTTGTCGAAAGTTCTGTAACTTCCTGAACAAGGAAATCACATTGTCATTTGGAAAGAAATTTCCTTTCAACTTGGCAACCATTTTGTCCCAAGACATGATTTTCTCCTTGCCTTTCTTGAGTCTGCCAGCCTGTACATTGTCCCACCACAACAAGGCATGACCCTTCAACCTTATACATGCAGTCTTAACCCATTTAGTATCCTCGATCTACTCTATGTTGAAGTATTTCTCCATCTCTCTGAATGAGTCGATCAAATATTCTGGGTCCAGGATTCCCGAGTACGTACGCACGTCTATCCTCGCCTGAATTCTCATATCCGTAAGGATTTTGATAAGTTTTTCCTCTGGTTCCTCTGCGGCTTCTTCCCGCAATGCCACTTGTTTGACTTCCTCGTCGCTGTGGTCTAATGCTTTTTGAATACAACCATGCCTTTGGCTTTCTTTGATCGCCATGACTTCATTAGTCAAAGTTTGCATCGTTCTGACGCATTCGTCGAACATCTCACGATCCATTGTGATGGCTGCTGCGCCACACGTCCTTCGTCCTCGGACATTAACACCTCTATGAGCCATTTCCAACCTCTATTGAAACTCTCACATGTCCAATCGCAACCGGACTTAAACAAGTTGTGCACAACTCTACCCAACCACAGATGTAGCTGCTCAACTCACTTGCAGGTGCAATATTGCGAACTCGATGGATTCTGCCGCTCCGATACCAACTGACACAATTCATGGTTGGTACAGTCGTCTTCTCAACTAGACTTTCTTTCGTCTCTTTGTTCCTGCTCTGATTTGCTATGATCCGTGCTCTAATACCAACTAACGCAAGTCATCTTACTAGAATACTTTCTTTCTTAACAATACACACAACACAAACCACAATGCTTACACAAACAGGTGTAAAATAGGATGCCAGATGTGGCTTTATATTACTTCTCTGAATTCGGTTACAATGTGGAATCAATGTAAACAAATAACTAGCTACAGTCGGCCTCATCCATTATAACTTAGAAGTAACTGTGGTGTGTTGTTCCTATGTGTCGACCTCACCCTCTCCTGGTTCAACCATGAATGCTGAGCTATGGCTCGATCTCAACTCTCTTCTTCAGTCGATGTGACTCTTCACAACCTCCCTTGTCTCTGTTCTATGATACTGCTGATCAAAGACCCCCCTCCTCTCTTCTGTGTTTCTCTCCTACGTCTTCTACCCTATTGCTGTTGTTCCCTAGACTGCTGCAATCCATGAAAAACACGCATCCTCCTGTCCGCCGATCCTTCCAAATCCTGCAAACCTGGAATTGTCAGCTCCTAGCCGTGGTGCACAGCCTCTATCCATGACATCACCTGTCATGTCTCTCACCAACTCGCAATAACTGTATTAATTTCCTCAGCAACCCTGAACGGCTATTCATTTCTTACTATAGACACTTTATGTGTATGATCAATTGAAATATTTTAATCCCTTCATCAAGCGAAGGTAAGCACTTCTATAAAGAAATATCGATTGAATCTTTACTATCTTATATGTTTGCGAAAAAATAAAAATATATAACTGTTATGGGTACATTACAAAGTGGTATCAAAGTCAAGCTTACAATGCCAGATCTTATAGACTCAGCTATTCCACTAAGATTTTTAATATGCAACTATTGAACTTTTGAATTTCACGCAGTAAGAAGAGGACACCTTTGAAACGAAACAAGTAATTCAAAAATCAAGAAACACTCAAAAAAATTAATGAGGTGCCTGGTGAACTTGGGGTGGGAGATGGATGTCCACCTGAATAAAATGTATCGATCAAGTTGAACTCAAATGAGAAAACAAGGACTCCTTCACGGATGCTAAAATCAATTAAAATTTTGTCGAAAAAGTTGCAGAGTTTCAAAGATGACAACATAAAGCTTTGGAGGATGAGTGTGAGATAAATGCTATCTTATAGCACAACATTACTGAAATAAAAAACAAAATATAGCCTAAACATACTTTCAACAATAGAGGCAAGAAGGAATCATAAGAAAAATGCTCCAAAATAAAGGAACCCAATTCAAATCCTCCATTCCAGGTAGGAAACAAATCGACTAGTAGTAAAGAGACTTCTTCAAATAGCTCACATAGAGAAAGTACTATGAGATCACCTCCTAAAAAAAGCATAATAGAAATTTCCAATGAACTATAGGGGTTCAAGAAGATCAAACCAACTACTTTTAATTTTATGGTGAAGATAGGTGGAAAAGCTGAAGCATGGTTGTTGGGAATGAAGAAGTACTTTCAGATTTACAACAATGAGGAGAAAATAAAAGTTCGATTAGTTGTGTTTAATCTCATTGCTAAGGCATCTACTTTGTGGAAATATATGAAGCATCTAAGAAGATTAAGGAAAAGGACATCAACTTGAAGGAATTCAAATAATATTTTTGGAAAAAGTACCTGTTAGAAATATTCTACCACAAGAAGATGAAAGAATTCCATGAACTCTCGATGGGATAGATGAGTATGGACAATACGATTAACAAATTTATGGAATTGTTACATTATATTCTCTACATTAGCAAAGAAAGGATTCAGATTCAAATCTTCTTGAGTTGTTTACCTCAACATTTCGAGGACATACTGGAGTTCGATTTCCCAAAGGACATGGAAAAGACTGTTCACAAGGAAAGACTCTTTCTTGAGCAAATCCAACATAGATTCAAGAACTTGCATAGGCTATGAGATAAAATGAAGTAGAGAGTTTAACAACGGGAGAATGGCTATAATACCTCTACATGCAAAAATCAGAGTAAGCCTTTCCAAAAGACCAATGCATATGGAAGAAGTAAATTTCACTATAATTTTCCTTCTCGAAATAGAAATCAACGTTTTGGAACTATGGGAAAGAAACTATAAGGGGATGGTATAAGACCTCTTTGATGTCATGGGTGCATTGAGAACCACCAGCAAGTGGACTACCCTTAGAAAGGAAAAACTTATAGAATTGTTCACAATATTTAGGAAGCTACTACAACTAATTATGTGGTAAGAGTTCCAAGGATTTGTACAGGCTTGGACAATATACATGCTAAGCATCAGTCATTGATTGTTGTAGTTAAAGGTAATATTTTTTAGCAAATATATTCCAATCCTCACTAATCCAAGCTTGTAGTTAAAAGTAAATTTCTTTAGTAAATCTATTTCAATCCTCATTGATCCAATCTCTTTTAAAAGACATATTTTCCCTAGAATCTCTAAACAATGTATGTTGCACTAAAGTAAATATAAGTAGAAACGATTGGTTTAGTTGGATGCAAGAACCAAAAAGAAGGTATCTAAGTTTATTAAAGATTGTTCCATTGAATTGGATGCAATGCCAATAACAATAGACTTGAGCATTCTACCTTTGGGATCCTATGATCTACTCATATGAATGGTCTTGTTCGAGAGGAATAAAGTTATCTTCTTTTTTTACACATAGACTTTCACTTGTGAAGACAATAAAGGGAATGTTAGAACCATAAAGAACATACCTAGCAGAATATCAATAAGGAAGATCTCGTTCCAAGTAAAATGTATCCCTAGAAAATGATGCAAGTTGTATGCAATGCAAGTACTAGATTTTTGGAGGGAAACTGAATTGAAGTTGTAATATTTCCATGTTTTATTGGAATTAAAGGACATGTTCGAAAAGAAATAATTGGATTTCCTCCAAAGAGGGATTTGGACTTTCCCATTGCCTTGGGGCTTTACCAAAGGTGTAAATTCCTTTTTACCATAGTAGTAAGATTGGATAAAGTTTTTTTGTTAAATAAACTCTTTTTTGTTAAATAAACCTTTTTATTAAATGTATTGTAGTTTTATATTTTAGTATATCAATATGAATTTGCAATATTTTTAACCTCTTTCCAATTTCCATACAGCAACTGTCAATACTACCTTATTTTACTACAATGTTTTTAGACATGTTGAAAAAATGTATAACTATATATATGAGTTCTAATTTGAACACACATATTATTTTTATAATATTTATTATTTTTAATAAATAACACTTCAGATGAATACAAAAAAAAGTTACAGATCTCCCCGACCTTGACTATAGAATGTGTGTCTTCTACGCAATACCGTAGATGTTGATGATATTTTCTTGGTCTCTTTTGGCAATTATGTGGCTGTGGTTTGTGTTGGGTATATTTCTTGACCAGCTCTTGTTGAGTACCATTCTGACGGTAGCGAAAACACTGTGCTACATAGGAACATGCTACATAGTTTGTTTCACCTGGGATGGCGTTGGCTTACTCAACACACAGGTTGCAGTGTTACAGTGTAAAGGAGCTAGCTTACGACTCTATACTGTACTTTAAGATAATAATAATAATAATATTCTTTTGCTTGTATCTAAACACTAAATTAGAAGTATTAAAAGATTACTTACTATACAATAATATTATGTAAAAATGTCATAAGTCTACTTTTAAATAATCGTTAAGTACCATGCTAACAATCTCAAATATCATACAGTCTGACCATTCCAATAAGCAAGAACAACTATTTTAAAATCATATCATATCATATCATGTTTTCTGTAAATAAAAGATTTAAGAAAGGTTGGGTTTATCAAACTCATGCCGACATAACGGGCAGTTGAATTTAAGAACAAACCATTCTAGGATGCATTTTCCGTGAAAAAGATGCTTACAAGGAAGTTGTTTTGCTGTAAATCCAATCGGAATTTTATTCTGACAAACCACACATAAAATTCCTTTCTCTTCATCACTTGTGTCTAATAGTTGCTGATCAATAATAACCGCCGGTGAAGAATAAATAGCTGATAAAGAAGCAGCTACTGGATTATCCTCATGGCGAGAAAGAAACTGCTTTCTCAATTGACAATGAAAAGAGAACTCTTCCATTCTGAATTGTATAGAAGATGTATTACCCTGATCAAACAGTTTAACCAACCGTTGACATTCTATGAAACTTCCACTCCATATAAGTTGTTGGCTCACCACATTGCCATCCTCCCGGCTCCAATCCATTATAGTTCGGGACAAAACAACATTATTGTTTTCCACCATTGCAGTCCTAAGATTGTCATGATAATTTACAACACATTCAATGTTTTCACCTCGTCGGATGTCATCCAAATGACTTACATTTACAGTATCGAAGATATCCTCAAGTTTCCAGTCATCTTCATTTGATCCTAGTGGAAGTCTGAAGGTAACACCCGAGATCAAGTGCTGCCGGACAGACTCATTGCCCGTGTCTGAAAATTGGTCACCACTGGCTTCCCATAACTGCCTGCTGTCAGCGAGCAAATGTTTATTGACCTTGCTAAATATTTCTGTCGCCAGAGCTTGAATTGCATCGCTATTCATATCAATGTTGCTCTCACTTCTTGGTATCTCCATTTTCAGAGCATTTGAAAGGTAAGGAAAAGAGAAATAGACATGGACATATATAAAATCTTTATTTGAAACGTTGTATTTTTCATCGATCGACACGTTATGGTGGTGATGGCTTTCGCCATTTAGGTTTTAGAGTTTTGTTCTGTTTATAATGGGGCCGTTGTTAATGTTCTCTGAAAGCTTAAATATTATATTAACACAATCATTTAACTTGGGGTGGATGGTGGACCAACAAGTTAATTGTTATTTGTTTTATATGTTTAGTTATCATTATATGTTGTTTATGTTTCAACTACTTGGTATTTTAGTTAGTTAAATGGGTTGTGTATTATTAACTGTTATTCATGCATGAGCTAATTATTTCCTATATTTCTTTATAATTGTTTATTTGGAATTTTGAACTACATCCATAAACTCAATCTAGAGAGTCCACTTGTCCCATCCTCATCCAATCTAGGAAAATCATTGATGATAGTCAGCCCCAAATTCTAAGATATAAACACCCATGAGTGTAGGAATTACTAACACAATCGCATTTAAAAAAATGGTTGTACAATTGGAAAATATCTATCACTTTCAAATGTTTGGCCATGATTGATATATGACAATTACACTATATCAACCACTATTAAAAAAGTGGTTGTGCTAGTTATGTACAATTTTAGTATATTAATTTTGATTACCTATGTTTCACCATGGTTAACTATTTTTAAACCGTAGATTAATTACAATATTTTTATTAATGTTATCAATCTTTTTTATAATAATGTTGTTATTAATGCTATAGAATATAAATAATGTATTATTAATAATACATTGATAATAATGTTATCAATATTATTAATATTGATAATAATGTTATTATTAATACTATTTTTTACAATAATGATATCAATAAAGTTTTTATTAAGATTAACTTAATATGACTATTAATATTAATATTTTCTATATTAATATTCAATATTATAATATTTTTGTTTTAATATAAGTAAAAAAATTCTCTATTATAAATAATAACTATAAAAATATTGATATATACAAACTTTATATATAAATTATTCTTATAATTTTATTTATATATTAAACTTCATTTGAAAATTTAAGTGTCCAATTAAATTTAAAAAGTAAAATTCTAAACAAGTATTTAATAATGCTCTAATTATTATAAGAACAATTTACAATGTTTTTAAAAAAAATATACTTCATTTTTCCAATAGATCCATTTTCTTATATGAAGAAATAGCTCGAGCGAGTCGATTCACCATGAATTCCTTCATTATTTTGAAACAAATTGGAAGATATTTTTGAAATTTAAAAATGTAATGGATTACCATAAAGGGGAAAGAACATCAAATTCAACATAAATTTAAAAATTTTTAAGCAAAGAACAAGCAAGTATTGTGTTGGATCTAAGTTGTATATTAATAAGTGAAAATTCTCGACAAATATTATCTAAACATAGACTACGTGAATACTCATGTCCCAAGTGTGAACTTTAATTTTACTTATCATTTTTTAAGTGTATTTTTATTTTTATATCTCATTGATATCTATATTCGTGCCCTAGCCCCTCCACTTGGCATGGACTCTATTGTGACACGCAGTAGGGACCCTCTGAAGAGAAAGGAGCTACCACATTCCTCCTTCCCCATCCCTTCCACCTTGGGCCTGATCCTTCCCAAGCATACACAAAATGAACCGACGGGCTTTGTTCCTATTCCTAGGAAGACTGTGCCCTTGCCGGTCAAGCTCCCTGCTCATGCCACTTGGCCTCTAGTAAAGACTACTCTCCCACCCGTTAAAGCCACTCTGCCACCTGTTAAAGCCACTCTGCCACATGTTGTCCCATTCTGGAGGAGACACCTTTAGATGCAGAAGCCCCCACTGCAACTGGTTAAGGAGGTTTTCTAGAAGTCTCATTCATGCTTTTTGTGTGTTTTTTATTTGCATATGACTGCCAGATTTCTTCGTGCCTCCATGGCTATGACTACTCTTCACATTTACCCTAGTTTCCCTAAAATGAGTAGGGTCTTTTTGTATATTTTGAATCTGAACCTCTACGACTCTACTAATTTCAATGGCTGACACCTCAGGAGAAGACTACCACAGAATGTAACCACTACTCTATCTTAATTTTTACTTGATTAATAGAATTTCGCATATTTCCAAAAAAAAACTATCTATATCCCAAATGCATATATATATATATATATATATATATATATATATATATATTCACACTAATAACTAAATAGCAATACTATTATTAATTCAGGAAATCATGAATGCCATGTCCCACATGTCGTCCAAGATAGTCCAATAAAAACTCAATAGAGGTTGCATTAAAAAAGCGATAAAATGATGATGAAAAAATGTGTTGTATAGGTCATAATTTATTCATCCTATCTATGTTACCTATGACGAGGATCTATAACAGATGATTCATGGTGCATTGCACTCGGAGGAAGATCAACATATATCTATGCTAGATGTTTTCTATTGGAATAAAAGCAAAAGAGGTAGTTAAGAGATCGAAATTGGCATTTGACAATTTGGAGATATGAGTCCTCGAAATTATTATTAAGTTGGAAAAGGAAATCAGAATGCAATATCCTTAATTTTGAATTAACGGCTTGCGATGCTATATTGGGCCTACAGCCCCACCACTTATAGTTTGTTTTGAGTAATGGGCATAAGCTCTAGTACACATGATTTATTCTTTTATAGACTGATATATTGGGTATGGACCGTGACTGATTTCATTATTGATTATATACTGGGAAAGAAAGCCCTAATGGTTTGATTTATGTTTATCATATGATTTGGGTACAAACCCTAATATACTCGGATGACGTTTTTGTTACATATTTTGCAAAGTTATGATTTATATGATTCAATTCTATAGTGTGTTGAGCATGGACTCAGGAACACACGAATGACTTACATACTGGGCATAAGCCTCGATGTACCTAGAGTATTTTATTAAGTACTAGGCGTAAGCCCCAATGTACATTGAGTGTTGGGCATAATCGCTGCCACACTCCAAGCTTGATAAATGAATATCGGATCTGAGGCCACTTGAATATTCTAGATGTGATTCACGACCACATTCTAGTACTAGTGTCGAGCAGGAGGCTCTGGAATTGTACTAGCGTAACGCGCATGTGAGAGTGTTGAGTTAAAAGCTCTGAAGAGCACTTGGGGTTACATGATCTTAAAAGTGTTGAGTCGAGAAGACTCTCAATAACACTTCTATTCATCACATTTATTTAAATTGGTTAAATGAATAATTTTCTATCTATTATCAAGTAATGTGGGAACTACAATGTTAAACGAGGGAATCCAACATGCAAGAGAGAGACCTAGAGGTGCCTAACCAAGCCAGCTATCGAATCTTACCAAAAGACCCGTCCAAAGAGTTGGACCTTGTCCTTAAGTATTAAAAAAAATTATTATAAGATATACATAGATTTAAATTAAAGGAAAGCACCATAACATAATTATTGAATAATTAAAATATCCTTATGTGATTGACATGCATAAAGGCTATATATCTCAAAATTAATATTATTATTAAAAGTATTAATAGTAATATTATTATTCTTTTATATATGGCATAAAGGCTATGCATAGAATGGCTTCCCATTATCATACTATTAAGATGTATTATTAATAAGTATTTTTAATATTAAGTATAATATATAGTTCTACTATTATTATTATTTATGAAATAACTTAAAGTGACTTTTAGTGAAAACAAATAAAAGTCCTAGTTTAACAAGCACCGGATATTTAGTAAAATATCTTCTAAAGATATTAATTTAATTAAAAACTAAATAATTATTCAAACAAATATATTCCAAAACTCCCTTATATAAAAGAGGGTGGATTCCAAGAGAGGGGATTATCATCATTTTTTTCATTATCATTCTCTTATGGTAATAAAAGAGATTTTAGCTGCAAGAACTGAAGGCGTCCCACATTGATTTTCCAGATCTAATTCAGCAGTTCAACGTAGCACCTCTACTTCTCTTATTGCATGTTGGAACCAAATCGGGGGGATCAAGTTAGAACCAGGAATGGTCTAAGGGTCATGGTTGCGAGGAACATGGTAGTCCCAAAGTTATCCATTTAAAAGATCATTCTATAGGTCAGCCAAGCCCATAGGTTTTCTGCATTAATTATTGTTTGAGTGTGCAGGTTTTGTAGAGGAGGATCAAGCTTCAAGTAATCAGGTACGATCTACCAACTTCCCATTTCGAATCCAAATAGATCTAGGAACTTAAAGTAGTAATTATTATGCAGCACTATTTTACTAATCTCTATCAATTTATTTCTTTTCATAAATCAAGGGACAATTGGCATGGGATCTCTAGGTTAAATTTTAATTCTGAAACCTCGTATTGTGTGTTCGTTTTAAATTATTATCTACCTAGGGTTTATTCTTTTCTTTCTTTTATTTCTTGGAACCAAGCCAGACTAGAGTTAGCAAGAAAACGTAGAACCAGGTATCAAAACCCTTGGAAAAGTTTTAAATAACAAGCAATCACAGACCCAAAGATTGTATATGTTAAACAACCACCACATTGACCTTCTTCCCAAGTCAAAACAAAAACATATTACCGAGTGTCGAATCACATCATCTTTTTCAACGTCTCCCTTCCAGGGGCCGTTACCATCATTCTTTAAACACGATAGCTAGGATAGATATCTTTTCATTTCAAAGACAAGCAAACAACAAATACAAGTTCTCTATTCGTAGGATTCAACATTGAATACATCTCATCAAATTATTAATTAACTATGTATATGATAGACTTCCAGAAAACGAAAATGAAAAGCAAACTAAAAACGCAGGCTAGGGTAACCACCAATACGAACAATGGTTTCACTGAGACTATTTAAACCCGATGCCTGAAATTACTTAAACATCATCAATCCAAAACCCTGGCGAGCATTACTTTTCAAGAAGAATCAAAACCACATCGAAAACAACATCAATACATTAATATCATTTACAAAAGAATAGTTACATTAGACCAACTTAAAAATGCAGGTCGTGTTATCGAATCTCCTCAAGCAACATAAATGCCCATGCATTACACAACTAAACACCAAGCACGATAGAGCTATGCTCTTGGGTTTCCGTATAAACATCACCATCGAGTTTCTTCATATAGTAGCAACACTAAGGAAACGTAGAGCCGTTTGGCATTATTTAAGCACACAAAATTTCTAAGACAGACTTTTAAAGCAGCACAAGGGTCTCAAGAGCCTAACTTAGAGTCCATTGGAAACACAAAACCCAAAGGTTGGTATACATCCAGTTACTCTCGGGTTAAATAGAACACGCTAGCTACCATCCAGTAATATGAAACGTTCCCAGAAGAAAGCATACAACAAACTCACAGAGGCACCAATATTGCAACAGAGAACAATAGATTTTTGTTATGCTAATGTTGGTGAGAAAAAGAAACAAGTTCCCAATAGTCCTCTCAAAACCCCATTTATATAGAACTTAAATAATGTTTCCACATATAAGTTTAAAATATTTCACAGAGTCAACAGACCACAATTGTATCAAAACGAAAACCCACAGAGGTTATCCCCGTCAAAAAAATAGATAGATACATCATGTACATATCGGTGCAACCAAAAGGTGATCCCAAGGAAACTCCAAAATATTACAGTGAGCCAAAGGCATCACGAAGTTCCATGTACAAACAATTAAGTACTCTTCCCCATAGCTGTGATAGGAAAGAGCAAAATTGGGTTTCGAAACCTGGACTTACCATTGGATGCTAGAACCAAGAGTTTCCCACCTGTACCAACCAACGTCGAGCACCCACAACTCATACCTTCCATGAATGCATCAAGATGCCACAGATTAAACCTAAGTTGAAAACAAATATGTACAAGATACTTAAAAGGAAATCTCAAGGGGTCACATTTTACCATTACCTCATTGGAGTCGTAGATTCCCTCCATTTCCTTACACAACAAGTGCTCTGACCATGAGAAAAGCTCAGGTCAAGAGCACCAATGAGATGAACATAGAAAAGAATCCTCACAACCAAACCCACTACGAAAGGAATGGTAACGCATTGGTGAAGACCGAGGCATTAACCCCTTATCCAGCTGGCCACCAAAGCCACGTGACCACTACTTATAACATTTAATACTACAACCACGCATGTTAACATTTCAATGTATTAAACCAACGCTATAGTTGGAATTCGCATTTGGTAATATGATCTTTAAGTTTGCCACTATATTCATTCCAATGTTTTAAACCTTGTGAAATCCTGCGCACGTAAACTTTAAAATGCTTGGACCATAATATTGATTTGGGTAGCTTAGGTAGACACCAACACCATATCTGAAAAAAAAGTTACAATTCAACACATTAGCAAATTTCTAAGTAATCTGGGAAGTCCAATTGTTCACCCTTACCTCTCGGTAGCTCTGCCAGTGGTATGCAGATCAACATCCATGTTCCCAAGGTATTTCAACTTCCCTCAACAAGTCCATCATGTTTGAAGTTACCATTTAAACAATTTACAAACTCAACATGCATATGAAGCTTAAAAGTAGTAGAAGGACCTTAATTGTTACTCTAGCATTTTTAAACATGCCATAATAATACATATACATCAACTACCTTACTACACTGCTTCCGCGGAAAAACAAAAGTAGTAAAACCATCTTGCTTAGAATTCTTAAACTCTTATTGTTTCCAAACAAAGTACCGATGCAACTTCCCAATACTAAAGTTAATTTATAATGCATCATATGTTTTTAGGAATTTTAGAAGTAAGAGAAAAAAATTTAAATTTGACTGTTTTTAGGGACATTACACAAAAGAGGTAGCCTAGGCCATTTTAAATTCCTAGGAAAAAAAGGTCCATCTATAGAACTTTAGACTGCACAATTAAGAAAAACGAAAAGCATGATGGTGCATGCTTGTTAACTCAAACTAGCAATTGTTAAAATATACAAGACATGAGCAAATAGAAGATAGAACACAAATGGGCATATTCATTGCCTTCTGATTATTAACTTCAAGTTTATATAGGATTACATCAAATCAATACTACTATCTAATACTATGGGACAACCAAGTGTCCTAGTCAACTAACAAACATAACTAATTAACCAACTCATAACCGTTGAGATTACAAATATTAACACGCCCCCTTAATCTCAAATGGGATGGCATTCTCAGCACTCTCAATGCCTAAGTGATTCCTCTGAAACTCAAATGCATATGTTCCTAAAGGTTTGGTAAACATATCACCCAATTTCTCCTTAGAGCCACAAAAAATCAAAGTAATCTCTCCATTATTGACTAACTCAAGTATAAAGTGATAGCGAATGTCAATGTGTTTACTCTTTCTATGAAACACATTATGTTTCGACAATTGTATGGAAGAAATATTTTCACAATAATGGATGTTGGTTCTTTTTCTGTGTGTCCCATATCATTCAAAAGTCTTCTTATCCAAACTGTGTGGCATGCTACGGTAGTTGCTTCTAAATATTTTTCTTCTACAAAAGACATCCTAACAATGGGTTGTTTCTGAGAGGCCCAAGAAATCAGACTAGTACCGAAATGGAAAGCATAGCCAGATGTGCTTTTTCTATCATCAATATTGCCTGTAAAATCAATGTAAGAGTACTGTCTAGTGAATGAGTGTACCAAATTCCATAATCAATTGTTCCTGCAACATATCTAAGAATTATTTTACAAAATTTCCAGTGAGAGTCTTTGGGAGAGTCCATTAATATAGAGATTAAAATTACAACATACAACAAAAGAGGTCTAGTTGCATTTAAATATGTTAAATTTCCTACCAAGCTTTTGTAAATTGTAGAATTTACTTCTAGTCCTTCATCATTCTTGCTTAACTTGGTTCCTCTAGCAATGGGGGTTTCTGCTGGTTTGCATTTATCCATTTTGAATCTCTGTATAATATATGTAGCATACTTATGCTGATAGATGAAGATGCCATTTTCACTTTGGTCAACTTCCAAACCAAGGAAATACTTCATAAGACCAAGATCAGTCATTTCAAACTCCTTTTTCATGATTGTCTTAAATTCTTCTAGCATCATATTTCTAGTATAAATCATTTCATCAACATAAATACATAAAAGTAGAATGTTACCTTCTTGATATGTTTTGACATACAGACTGGGATCATTGTTGCTCCTATTGAACCCATTATTGATGAGGTAAGAATCAATTCTGCTGTACCAAGCTCATGGAGCTTGTTTTAGACCATACACCACATTTTTCATCTTACATACCTTGTGTTCTTGAACTTTGACTTCATGACCAGGTGGTTGGTATACATAGACTTCTTCTTCAAGTATGCCTTTGTGAAAGGCAGATTTCACTTCCAGTTCATAAGCATGCAACTGGTTTTGAGCTGTTATTGCAAGTAAAGCTCTAATTGTGTCCATCCTTGCTACTAGAGCAAAGGTTTCATCCTAGTCTACACCATATTGTTGAGAAAATATTTTGCAGCCAACCTTGCTTTGTGCTTCTCTATCTCTAATTTTTTAGTCAATTTGGTCTTATCTAGACCCATTTTAATCCAATACTATTTTTGTCTGATGGGAGATCAACAAGATCCCAAGTCTGATTCCTTTCAATAGAATCAATTTCTTCATTCATTGCTTGTACCCACTACACATCTTTTATTGCTTCATCATGTAACATCCCGAAAATTACCAAAATAAAAAAATTTAAATTAGCAGTAATTATCAAGTCATTAATGCGGAAATATAAATTAAATAAATTTCTTCACTAACATAATTCAAAACTATGACATGTCATACTCTCTAATCAAACATGATACGGTACATTTGCTATTCAGATTTAAACGGATGCTAAACTTCTTGACAACAGATATTTTTATGATTATGCAAGGAATACAATTCACAGATTTGGTCAAGTTCTAAGTATAACTATATGCTGCTATAAGTTTGTACTATTATGATGATATTGATGTTGAGCTCATAGTTTTCTTGTGTGATGATGAAGAGGTCCTATGAGGTACCACAAAGTTTACTTAGCTATGATTATCTAAGTCATTTGAACTGTGTTTCCCTCTGTAGACAGCAGGTAAGAAATTCTACGACATTAATGTTAAAGTGTCTTTCAATTCAATTCCAAGTTAGAAATAAATGCTAAGTACGTCCTTGTGAAACAAGGTACTTGAGGTATTGATATTTCCGATACTAATTCTAGTTTACATGCTGACCTTCAAGTTCTTCTGTAATATAAAATTACATCATCAAAACACTTAAATAATGCTATGTTGATTATCGCTACCTAGTTGAATATGAAAAGTATGATTAGTGCTTGTGCTATGAACTTAGTAAAAGAAGTGAATATAGTCACCAATTAAACTATACCTATGGTATTACATTCGTCGTTAGACTTTGCGAAACATTGCTAACATAGATAATATATGGTGCGTATGGTGATTATGCTTATGAACTCAGCATTTGAAAGTGTATCACCCTTTTATCCATTGCTATAGATTCTCATTCATTTTATGAATTGGAAAATGCATGCTAAAATGTGTAGTATATAATATGCATGGTATTTAAATTGCACTTATGCATAGCTAAAGTCTTAACACTATATGGTCTCCAATTATCGAAAGATTAACACTATGTGAACATTTATATGGCTAAGCTTATTGCTTTAGGTCTGAATATGAGCTATAATATTGACATATTGATAATTATTAAGTGCTAATGCATTTCCCACCATCTAATAGCACAGGTTTTAAATGATGCGCTGCAACCATAGCTATAACGGCTAGTATGAAATACGAGCCAAAACCTAACATAGAAATATTTGATGCATATTGGTAAACTATAGAGTTGAACCTAACAAACAAATGATGTGATGTGACATGGTATAAAGATTGGTTTTTGACATGAACCATTGGCATTGACAAGTCTTGGAATTTAATGTTGATTAGCTTGATAATGATGTGGAGGCTTGGTGTAAGATCTTCACGTGCTTGTGATTTTATTGAGTGCCAACCTAAGGCTGAGCTGTGCCATGCATGAGCTCTTGGTTCACTTACATGGTAATAGGTAGATGCAGCAATTAAATGGTAATAATGCATCACTCGTTCAAAAAAAACGTGTCAGGGTTGGCCACTAGCCACCGTTGATCACTTGTAAGATCTAGGGTGGTGGATGAAACCCTAAACATGCGTAGGGAACTCGTGACGTTTGGATTTATCGCCTTCATTGTTACGCTTAGTGGGAGGTGAGCAGGGCCAACCGAAAGCTGAAAGGTAGGGTTGATGATCTCTATGAGTAGGGGACTCCTTCCTCAGTCTTCAACATGGGACCCAAGTGTTGATATACAGGTTTCAGTCTTATGCATTATTGCATAAGAGCGATGATACAATTCTGTACCGATATAAGTGTTCTTCTCTTAGTTGCTGAGAGTGTTTGAAATTGGGATTCGGGTTTTCCATCTGAAATCATCTTTAGGGTTTTGAAATTGTGGTTACTGATGTTTCTACCAGGCTTCGCCGTTCTTTTGCTGGTGTGGTGTGCCACTGATCCAAGCTCCGGTTAGAAAGGTAAAGTTTTTGATAATAATTATTACTGTGTTGCTTGTTTGCTTTCTTGTTTCTTCTTGTTTTAACCCCTTCGAATGGAATTTTGTAGGTACCTACTTCAAGGATGGTTCTCGTGCAAGCATGGAAAATGAAGAATGCTTCTACTTCTCCTGGTAAGCCACGGTGGTTCTCAAAAAACCTTGTAGGTGCCCCCTTTTGCAAGGTGTGATGGGGACTATCGTATGCTGAGAGTTGGAACTTGTCGACTTGTTTTGGTTGTGGCCAAGTGTTAAGTTTTTTTTTGAGTCCTATGTTGATGATTTCGATATAGTGGATAATATTCACTAGTTTAAATGCCCATTCGGCTCTTTTGATGTTTGGTTGCACCGTTTGTTAAGAACTTCAGGATGGTAGTTTACTTTCTATTTGATAAGGGTATAACCCTGTGTTTTTTTTGTTGCTCCATGGTCTTGCTTAATTACTTGGTTGGAAAACGTTTAAGCCTTGCGTAGTGTGGAACCCTAACATGTCCGATATGTAACTCTGATATCCATTTTGAATGGAAAGGACTAGGAACTCAGGGTTCACTTGTACTTATGAATAATGGTTGATAACGTGTTTTGAACAATGGTTGAGGTGGTGCCGAACCACGATGGTTGTCTGTGATTTTGAAACGAGGGTTAAGAATGTGCAAATAAATGTTACGGTAATAATCAATGATTGTTGTAGATAATAGTTTCCTGTAGCTTCTTCATCGTTGTTGATGTTTAAGTTTTGGGAAAGCTTTGGGATAAGTTCAACTATTAGAAGTTTTTGTAATGAAAAGGCCATGATATCTATTTTAATTCGCAATGAATCCTACCTATAGTTTTTTTTATTGTTATCTGTCTTGCAAGGTGCCTCTGTACCCAGAACTTAACCTCTGTAACAAGGTTTTGATGATTCGAAAGTTTGCGATGATGCGATGCGTTCTTACTAGGGTTATGAGCTGTCAATAAATATTAATACTGAATCGTGTTTTCTGCTAAGTGGTAAATGTTGTCTTGAAGAAATTTTGACATGCTACTTAGGGTTTGGAAAAGAAATGTCTAAGGTTGCCATGAAAGGTTTTGATGAGAGGTTTATGAATTGTGCCTTAGAAGGATATTGCAGAAACTAGGGTATGTGGTAACATAGGGTAGTCTGGTACTACTGTGCATAGATTTTGTAGATGCTATAATTCTAGACTATCCTTTACTTGAAACTTTAAGGAAATAAATGTTGAATTGCACGATACTTCTTATCTGAGAAAGATGTAATTGAAATGGGAACATATAAATCTTGTGCATAAATTAATTCTTGCAGCTATTATTATTCTTCAAAATACAATTGCTAAAGAAAAACATGGAATGTATAAGATTGATGTGCATTTGCTTACTGGCTGGAAAAAAAATAGAGTTAAAAGAAATATATAGGACTGTGTAGAAGCATGATGTGTTTTTTTTCTTTTCTTTCCTGTATTAATTAAATGAATTCTATGCTGCGGTTGATGCTATACCAGAATGTTTACTGTGTTTTAAATGTAGGACAAAATTCTGACAAGAACATTACTATAAGAGTCTAAGATAATCCTCTTAGCCTTTTTCTTACTAAATTTGGTCGATTTAATGCTACCTCTCTGTACAAGAGTATGATGCAGACTCAAGCATGGGGGAAAAAGGAGAGGAGTCATTTTAGCAGTCAAATAGTTAAATTAGATTAGACACTAAAAATGGTTATTTCTACTGATCATTAGTAATTTTTCTAAACCACTTGCTGCAGAGATACATACTCCTGAAAATTACAAACAAAATAAAGAAACTGTAGAACCTGATAATTGTAGGAGAAACAAATCACCCAAGGAGCCTATTCCTCCGAACTTGCTCCTAAAACAACCAAGATGCCTGCCTTAGGACCCCCGAGCCTGTTCACTGAACCACCATCAGGAAGAAAATTTAGAAGCTTAGGTCTTCAATCTTGTAGCAGCAAGTAGTTTATATAGTATTACAAACTCAGCAGTCAAAGAGACCTGCACCAACACCTCTAGTTTTCCTTGTCATGAATAATTTGCAGACTTACAATTGCACTCTCACATAGCCTCCCTAATTCAAATCTCTCATTCATCACCTGATGCACATGAGGAATATTTCTGCAGAAAATATTGTAAGGGCTTCCTGCTCAATTCGAATTTCCTTATAATGGCTGCCTTGGCCTTTTGTGATTAACTGGTCATTAAATGAGCTTCCTGCTCACTCTTCCACCTGGATAATAATGGAATCATTTTAGGGGTAGTTGTCCCATAACCAATAACTAGTGGTGGAGTGCAAATGCTGCCATCTGTCCCATTCCTTCTAGCAGCTTCCATTCCTCCTTGTGGGTCAGTGAACACTCTTGTAACAACTTTCTTGAGTGTTTGTCTCCTATTTTAATTTATTAAATAATAATAATGAGTCATTACAGTCATCTTTGACTAGATTTGGTCATAATTACAAAACTTTGTAATTATAAATTAACATAAAGTATTTTGCAAAATAAAATAAATATCCTCAAAATTTGGGTAGGTGACATACACCCGCCCTTAAGTCTAAACATCATCCTCAATGTTGTTTATTCACTCTTTGAGTGTTCCCAAAACAGAGTTGGGTATTCTACCTGCATACTACTTTCCAACTCCCAGGTTTCCTCCGTTGGGCTAAGGTGCTTTCATTGCACCTTTACCTGCCCAATGGTGCAATTCCAGAGTAAAGTTTCCTTCCTTCTGAAGATACAGTCAGGTTCCACTGGAAAATCTCCGTCTTGTTCCACCTGAACATCATTCCAATTTACAACATGAGTAACATCGTGTACATATTTATTTAATAATGAAATGTGAAAAACATTATGTATTTTGAAGTTTGAGGGCAAGGCCAATTGATATGCCAGGGGTCCAACCCTTGACAAAATTTCAAAAGGACCACAATACCTGGGTGCCAGCTTGGCACAACTTCCCAATTTCAAGGAACTCTTTTTCGGCCTTACCTTAAGAAAAACACGCTCACCAACCTAGAAATCTTTATGAGTTCTTCTAAGTTTTGCTTGACTTTTCCGCCTATCTTGGGTAGCTTTTAGATTTCCCTGTACCTATTTCACAATTAGTTGTAACTCCTGCAACAATTCAGGTCCTAAAATAACCCTGTTAACTAGATCACTCTACGAAACTGGTGTGTTACATTTCATACCATAAAGAATTTCGAACGGGCTAAGCCTGGCTGATTCCTGGTAGCGATTGTTATATACAAATTCTGCTAAATGCAGATAGCCTTCCCATTTACCAGGCTGATTCTTAACATACATTCTTAGCATGTATTCCAAAATCTAATTCACCCTTTCTGTTTGTCCGTCTGTTTAGGGATGAAATGCGGTGCTGAAATTTAAGGTTGTATTCAACCCTTTAAACAATGACCTCCAAAAATTTCCTGTAAACTTTGAATCAAGGTCCAAAATTATTACCCTTGGTATCCCATGCAGTTGAAAAATATGCTTCATGAAAATTTCTACGATGTCTGGAGCCTTATGAGTAGTCTTTACAGGAATGAAATGTGCTGCCTTGCTAAGTTTATCCACAACCACCATGATGGAGTCATTCTTTATTTGATTCTTGGGTAACCCAGTGATAAAATCTATACTTATGATTTCCCATTTCCAGCTAGGTATAGGTAATGGCTGTAATAATCCAGCAGGATGTTGATGTTCCACCTTTACTTTTTGACATTCAAAACACTTAGCTATATATTCTGCTACTTCATCCTTCATTCTGGGCCAATAGTATTCCTTTCGTAACATAGTGATGGTTTTCTGATAACCTCGTTGGCAAGGGTAGTGGATTTTCTGCATCTCATCCAAAATAATAATTTTCTCTATTAGTATGTTGGGTACACACAATCTATTTTTGTACATCAACAATCCGTTTTCCTTCAAAATGTAACCTGTCATAGTATTTTCATAATTGTTCCCTGTTGTCCTTTCATGTAGTTTTCTATATTCCTCATCATTTCTAATCCCTTCAAAAATCTATTTTTCCAAATCTGTTGTATATGTGCTGATGGCTACAATGAAATTTATCCGTGCATTACGACTTAACGCATTAGCAACCTTGTTCTCTTTCCCTCTAATGTGCTGAATTTCAAAGTCGTATTCACTTAGAAAAGCTAGCCATCTAGCCTGTCTAGCATTCAAATTTGTCTGATCTAGTAAATATTTCAGCCCCATGTTATCTGTCATTAAGGTAAATTTTCTGCCAATAAGGTGGTGACGCCACATTTTCAAAACGTGAATTAATGCTAATAATTCTAGATCATAAGTAGAATAATTCTTCTCATGTATTTTTAGCTTTCTAGATTCATAGGCTACAGCATGTTCCTCCTGTGTTAGGACTCCTCCAAGTCCATCATTACATGCATCTGTACATACTACAAAATCCTTAATAGGATCTGCAATCCTCAAGATAGGAATTGTAGTCAGTAATTCTTTCAACTTTTTAAAATTATCCACACACTTTTGATCCCATACAAACTTCTTTCCTTTCTTCTGCAAGGACATTATGGGGTTTGAAATCTTTTAAAACCCTTCAATGAATTTTCTTTAATATCCAATAATACCCATAAATGATCATTCATTAGACACGTCTTTAGGGATTGGCCATTCATTAATGTATTTTGTCTTAGCGGGGTCAACTGAAATTCCTTCCTTGGAGATTATGTGTCCTAAGTATTGAATCTTGTCTTTGTGAAAATCACACTTACTGAACATAGCATATAACTGATGATCTCTCAGAACTTGTAGAATGATACGTAGATGTTCATCATGCTCTTCCTTGCTCTTAGAATATACTAAATTGTCATCAATAAACACACCAATGAATTTATCCAAGTATTTGTGCAGAATATTATTCATTAGGCACATAAACGCTACCGGGGCATTAGTAAACCCAATCGGCATGACCACAAATTCACAATGTCCATATTGAGTTCTAAAGGCTGTTTTGAAAATGTCTTCATCCTTCATGTGAAACTGATGATAACCTGATCGTAAATCAATCTTTGAGAATATCGTTGCTCCGCACAGCTGATCAAATAGATCGCCAATACAGGGCAACGGGTATCTATTCTTGATCGTCATTTTATTCAGTTGACGATAATCTATGCAAAGTCTTAAGGTGCCAGCTTTTTTCTTAACAAAAATGATCGGTGCTCCCCAAGGAGACACATTGGGTCTTATATATAGTTTTTATCAATCAGTTCTTTCAACTGAGATTTTAACTCATTCAACTCTAGTATATTCATCTTGTATGGAGCTTTTGAATTTGGCACTGCACTAGGTATTAATTCAATAGTAAAATCTAGATCTCTTTTTGGAGGTCATCCTAGAATCTCTTTAGGAAAAACATCTTGGAATTCACTTAGGACAGGTATGTCTTCTATTTTAAATTTTCCTGTTGTAGTACATAACTCCTCATTCACTACATTTACTGCAAACATTTGGCACCCTTTTCTAACTGCTTTCTTTACCTGCATAGCTGAAATCTGTCTAAGGGATATCTTTCTAGGAACACCCTTCACTTCTGTTGTCCTTCCTTCATCATTCAAACAAGTGAAAATTTTCTCATAACAATTTAGGATGACATGATGGGCTTCTAACTAGTCCATTCCAATTAAGATGTCATATGATCCTAAAGGTAGAATATTTAACTCGATATGTGTTGTTAGCTCATTCATAGATAAAACACAACTTTCCACAAATTCAGAAACTTTTTTTTTCGTTCCTGTTGCTAGTCTAACTAACTAGGATTTATTGAATTTTTCTGTTTTCAACTTACAACTTTCTACAATATTTGGTGATATATAACTCAGACTAGCACGTAGAGGAATCAAAATAGAAATTGAATGGTTTTGTAGCATACCTTCAACCTCTACCATTGAGACTTGGTGTTCTGCTTGCTGATTGTCTAATGTTGCATTAATTCTGTGTACTTATCTTGCCAAATCTCCTACAGTAGCTCCATACTATATGGAGTGAATATGGTTAGCTAACCGCTTCCTAAGGGGAAAATCTGAGGCATAATGAGGACCTTAACACTCAAAACATTTTATAGGTGGCTTCTGTTCATTAGTTCTGGCAACATTGGGAACATTTATTGGGGCTGTAAATTTCTACCGTTGATTATTTCTGGAACTATTCCCTGGAAAATTTCGATTTTGAATTTTTTTCTTTTGGAAACCAGAATTTCCATTAAACCTGAAATTTCTCTTTTTCTGCTCAAAGTTACTGGGTTTATGATTTTTTTAGCTAGATAATCCTTCTCTTTTCCTGTTATGGTCAAAGAAAAAAGTTGCTTTCCTCATGGCTTCTTCTAACGTTTTTGGGTTATCGTACTCTATTTTGTCCTTGATGTTGAAGGGTAGGAAACTTAGGTATCTTTGAACCTTCAGTTTTTCTTACGCCAGGTATGGCACATACCTTAGCAAATTTAGAAACTTGATGTTTAGTTCTTTCATGTTCATCGTTCCCAGCTTTAGATCATAGAATTCTTTGGATTTTTCTTCATAATACTGCTCAGATAAGAATTTATTTTTGAAGTATCTCTTAAAAGTACTCCAAATCACCTCTCTGTCCTTTGATCCTTTTACTCTTTTGAGGTCCTGCGACCAAATATGTGTCTTCCCGGTTAGGTTATAGATTGCCATTTTTTCCTTTAAGGATTCAGAGTAATCATAGATATGAAAATACTTTTTCATGCCGGATAGCCATGCCTCAGCTGTCTCTCCTTTATCTGTTTCGACATTGAAAGTTGGGGGTTTGATTTTCTTGAACTCCGCAGATATCTACTTGTACTGTTTATGGCTTTTCCTTTTTGGCTCGTAAACTCCTTCACTGCTATCACTAGAATAGTCACGTTTCTTTTTACGTGGGTGTTTGGCAGTTCCTGACGATGTTGACTACTGTTTTCATCATCAGTTTTTACTTGTTTACTCTTGCCCTCATAAAGTAAGTCTTCAGTTTTGGAAGTATGTTCAACTTCTCTATCCTATTCATATGTTGGGTATTGATCGAATAGTACTTCCTTTAATTCCTCTCGTGTTCTCAAAATTCTCTCATTGTCCTGCTTTATTGATCTTATCTACGCTTTCAATTCTTGCAAGGCACGTAATAGTTCTGATGAATTGTCAGTTAGATTGCCATGGACATCTCTTTCAAATTGTTGTCCTGTACTCTGGCTGTTTGGTGGAAATCTTTTCTCCATATGTTCAACTGATCCCTCCATACCTGTAACTTAAAAGCAATTTTTTGTATATGACAATAATTTAACTTGAGTTAGTAAGAATTTTTTGGAGCGTGAAGAAACGTATATAGAAGCAGGAAATGTAGAAAAATGTATAATAATAGTGTATAAGATGATAAATGAATACAATGGGTTGGGCTTAAATAATCCTATCTTGCACCTTTTCACCAAAGGGCATGACTATTAATATTATTTGTATTTAATATTATTTTATTGTTACATTGCCTTCCCCTTAAGGGAAGCTTTGTCCTCAAAGCTTATTTGACGAAAATGATTACTTGAAACTATGACATCGTCTCTTATGAGGACACCTGTATGGTTTGCTACTGGTGGGTTTTGTCCCTGGTTCTATTTCAAATATGTGTTTGATTTTTCTGTTTGGTGGGAGCTCCATAGGTAGCTCTTGAAACACCTTGCGATGTTTTTGAATCGGCTTTTGTATCTTTGGTTGTTTGTCCCTACCTCCTTTACTTCTTACAAGCTTCATTTCTTGACATTGAAGTATGTATGTTGGTGCGTCATTCAGAAGTAGATTTTCTATCTGATGTGATGTAACCAGTTGTGTCGGAGGTGGTTGGAACCTGTATAATTTGTGTGTTTTCCCAAATGCATGGAATTCAATAAAATGTTCTTGGTGATTTACAGAGTATGTACCCAAGGTTTGTAACCATTGTATTCCTAATACTACCTCAACTTCTGCCAACGACACCACAAAGAAATCTGATTCTAAGTTATACTCTTGTATTTGTAACTTGAATTGGTGACATTTCCCTATGTTATCAATCTTCTTACCATCTGCTACCATAACCTTTATGTTAGGAACTGGAAAAACAAATAGGTTAAATACCTTGGAAAGGATGACATTGATGAAGTTATGGGTGCTACCAGAGTTGATGAGAACTGTGATGCTATTCTTTTTTATATTTCCTCTAAGCTTCAATGTTTACGGTTGGGAGATTCCGGTAATATCGGCTAATGAGATTTGTGGGGTGTCGTCCTCAATTTCTGTGTGGTAGTCTTGTTGACTCTTCACATCGTTCTCAATTGGTTCCTTGACTTCCAACTCTGCTTTGTAGAAATAAAATTTCATTTGTAAGCATCTATGGTTAGGATCCCATTTGTGTCCACAAAACTTATATTTCCCTTCTTTTATTCTCTGGACCTCTAAACCGGGATTCGCTCCTTCACTAAGTTGAGGCGGTGTATATCTTAGATTTCCTCTATATGCTGATTGGAGGGGGTTCTTTTTGGAATCGTCTTGGTCGAAATTTGTATGAACGGATTTGCTTTCAATAATCCTAGCTTTACGTCATGCTTCCTCCATGGTAGCGATGTTATGTCACTCTAGTTCATCACGGATGTGTTGTTTTAAGCCATGTATGTAGGTCTATATTCGTTGGTCATCAGTTAACTCTGGAACTCGATTCGACAATGCTTCCCACTCACAAGTGTACTCATCGACACTTTTTTTCTATTGTAGCCTTGTGATTTTGGAAAAGAAGTCTTTTTCTTCAACGCCTTGGAATCTTTTGATGAAGTCATTCTTGAAACTAACCCACTTGTGAGAACAGATTCTTGTAGTTTTCTTCCACCATAAGTACCAGTTGTAAGCGTTGCCTTCTACATGCATGGAGGCATATTTAATTTTCTCCTCTTCATAATGGATATTGTGGACGTCTAAGTATTCCTTGGCTTTGTTAATCCATGCTATGCACTGTCGTTCGTCTCTGTCGTATTTGGGTAG
This sequence comes from Larix kaempferi, assembly GCA_027924585.1. Taxonomy (NCBI): domain Eukaryota; kingdom Viridiplantae; phylum Streptophyta; class Pinopsida; order Pinales; family Pinaceae; genus Larix; species Larix kaempferi. The sequence continues at coordinate 30,110,284 of BSBM01000195.1, read as the reverse complement.
CTCAACTTTTACCCATATTTGGCATCCTTGTGTATATGAGTATGATGACGACAAGTTGAAAGGATCCAGCTTCTCTGGTGCTCTGGGAGAGTTTGGTTGCGGATATTTTGGTAATGGTAATCTATCCAAGATGGTGTTTAAAACTACCTAATTTTTCTTTTGGTCATCTTGTAGAGTGAGAACGGTGTTCTCTATTTGTGACATGATTTCTGTCCAAGTTGCTGCCAAATTGTCACTGGTTTGTTTGACCTTTTCTTGGAGTTCCTTATAGTTCTTGTTAATCCTCTCATTGATTGAATCGAATCGGGCGTTTAATTCACTCATTGATCTGGTGATTGGTGGAATCTTCTCAGCGCTGAACGTGGATTTATTTTTATTTGTTGTACGAAGCCAGCCCGCTATAATTTTTGTTTATTTATTTAATTAACTAATTATAATAATAATTATTAGTATTATAATATAGTTTTTTTTTTTACTAATAATAATATTAATAAACAATAATATTAATAAATATTATTAATATTAAGGTATTAATATTAAAAAAAATTCTTAGACAGTCGTCCATGGGAAGGAGGAAGGTGGGTGAATGGTGGGAGAACGATGGGTGGTAGAATGATGGGTAGAAGCAGGAGGATGAGTGGGTGTTGGAGCAGAAGGGATGGCGAGGATTGTGAGGGGAGGGAGGTGGCAGCTAGTGGTGGAGGGCAGCGTGAGCGCGGGGAAGGTAAAAAGGAGGTGCGTGCAGCAGAGGTGGGTGTGGTCGATTGCAAATAGAGGAGGCGAGAGGGTGGGCATGGACGGTTGCAAGTAGAGGAGGGTGAAGCGGGAGCAGGGAAGAAGAGAAGGTAATGGAGGGAGCATGGAACGGGATCAGGAAGGAGGGAGGAGGGCACAGGAGGATGGAGGGTTGGGGTATCGTGCATGCAGTTATGAGGGAAGGAGGATGGTGGAGGGTGGAGGCGAGAGTAGGCGGTGGATGGAGGAGAAAGCAGGTGGATGGGAGGGACGTAGTTGGGGAGGAGTGTGGTGGTGTTTAAGGAACAACGAGCAAAGATGGATAGTGGTGTGTGGTTGTGAGTGGGTGTGGGGGAATGGAAGAATGCATGGAGGGGATGGACAATGGGGATAGAGAAGCAGCATAGGGGAAAGGGTGATGGGGAGTATGAGCAACAAATTGGAGGTGTGAAACACCGATGAGAGTGGTGGAAGCTGGGTGGATGCAGCGGAGGTGGTGGTGGTGTAGGGCCTATGGCTCTGATACGAATGGAGTGTGAATAAACGTATATAGAAGCAAGAAATGTAGAAAAATGTATAATAATAGTGTAGAAGATGATAAATGAATACAATGGGTTGGGATTAAATAAGTATGTCTTGCACCTTTTCACCAAAGGGCATGACTATTAATATTAATTATATTTAATATTATTTTATTATTATTTTATTGTTACATTTTCGTAGTTAGAAAATTTATGTTGCATGTTTTCTTGGACCTTTTTAGGCATAGAGTTGGAACACGAGCTCTGATACCACAAGTAACATCCCGAAAATTACCAAAATAAAAAAAATTAAATTAGCAATAATTATCAAGTCATTAATGTGGAAATATAAATTAAATAGATTTCTTCACTAAGATAATTCAAAACTATGACACGTCATACTCCCCAATTAAACATGATACGGTACATTTTCTATTCAGATTTAAACAGATGCTAAACTTCTTGACAACAGTTCTTTTTATGATTATGCAAGGAATACAATTTACAGATTTGGTCAAGTTCTAAGTATAATTATATGTTGTTATAAGTTTTTACTATTATGATGATATTGATGTTGAGCTGACAGTTTGCTTGTGTGATGATGAAGGGGTCCGACGAGGTACCCTGGAGTTTACTTAGCTATGATTAGCTAAGTCATTTGAACCGTGTTTCATTGTGCAGACAGCAGGTAAGAAATTCTATGACATTAATGTTAAAGTGTCTTTCAATTCAATGCCAAGGTAGAAATAACTGCTAAGTACGTCCTTGTGAAATAAGGTACTAGAGGTATGGATATTTTCGGTACTAATTCTAGTTTACGTGCTGACCTTCAAGTCCTTTTGTAATATAAAATTACGTCATCAAAATACTGCAATAACGCTATGTTGATTATCGCTACCTAGTTGAATATGAAAAGTATGATTAGTGCTTGTGCTATGAACTTTGTAAAAGAACTGAATATTGTCACCAATTAAACTATACCTATAGTATTACATTAGTCGTTAGACTTTTCAAAACATGTCTAACATAGATAATATATGGTGCGTATGGTGATTACGATTATGAACTCAACATTTGAAAGTGTATCACCCTTTTATCCATGCCTATAGATTCTCATTCATTTTATGAATTTGAAAATGCATGCTAAAATGTGCAGTATATAATATGCATGGTATTTAAATTGCACTTATGCATAGCTAAAGTCTTAACACTCTATGGTCTCTAATTATCCAAAGATTAACACTATGTGAACATTTATATGGCTAAGCTTATTACTTTACGTCTGAAAAAGAGCTATAATAGTGACATATTGATAATTATGAAGTGCTACTGCATTTCCCACCATATAATAGCACAGGCTTTAAATGATACAGTGCAACCATAGCTATAACGACTAGTATGAAATATGAGCCAAAACCTAACATAGAAATATTTGATGCATATTGGTAAACTATAGATTTGAACCTAACAAACAAATGATGCGACGTGATAGGGTATAAAGCTTGGTTTTTGACACAAACCACTGGCACTGACAAGTCTTGGCATTTAATGTTGATTAGCCTGATAATGAAGTGAAGGCTTTGTTGTAAGATATTCACGTGCTTGTGATTTTATTGAGTGCCAATCTAGGGTTGAGTTGTGCCATGCACGAGCTCTCGGTCCACTTACAAGTCAATAGGTAGATGCATCAATTAAATGGTAATAATGCATCACTGGTTCGAAAAACAACGTGCCAAGTTTGGCTACTACCCACCGTTGATCACTTGTAAGATCTAGGGTGGTGGATGAAACCCTAAACATGCGTAGTTAAGTCATGACCTTTGGCTTTCTTGCCTTCATTTTTACGCTTAGTGGGAGGTGAGCAGGGCCGACCGAAAGTTGAAAGGTAGGGTTGATGGTTTATATGAGTAGGGGACTCCTTCCTCAGTCTTGAACGCGGGACCTGAGTGTTGAATTACAAGTTTCATGCTTATGCATTAGTGCATAAGAGCCACGATACAGTTCTATAAGGATATAAGTGTTCTTCTGTCAGTTACTGAGAGTGTTTGAAATTGGGATTCAGATTCTCCATTTGAAATCATCTTCAGGGTTTTGAAATTGTGGTTACTCATGTTGCTACCAGGCTTCGTCATTCCTTTGCTGGTGTGGTGTGCCACTGATCTGAGCTCCTGTTAGAAAGGTAATGTTTTCAAAAATGATTATTACTGTGTTGCTTGCTTGCTTTCTTGTTTCTTCTTGTTTTAACCCCTTCGAATAGAATTTTGCAGGTACCCACTTCAAGGATGGTTCCTATGCAAGCATGGAAAATGAAGAATGCTTCTACTTCTCCTGGTAAGCCCCAGTGGTTGTCGAAAAACCTCGTAGGTGACCCCTTTTGCAAGGTGTGATGGGGACTATCATATGTTGAGAGTTGGAACTTGTCGACTTGTTTTGGTTGTGGCCAACTGTTGGGTTTTTTCTTAAGTCCTATGTTGATGAATTCGATACAGTGGATAATCTTCGCTGGTTTAAATGGCCATTCGTCTCTTTTGATGTCTGGTTCCACTGTTTGTTAAGAACTTCGGGATCGTAGTTTACTTTCTATTTGATAGGGGTATAACCCTGTGTGTGTTTTTTTTTTTGTTCCATGGTATTGCTTAATGATTTGGTTTGAAAAGGATTAAGCCTTTCGTACTCTGGAACCCTAATAGGTCCGATATGTAACTCTAATATCCATTTTGAATGGAAAGGACTAGGAACTTAGGGTTTTGTTGCACTTATGAATAATGGTTGATAACTTGTTTTGAACAGTGGTTGAGGTGATGTCGAACCATGATGGTTGTCTGTGAATTTGAAACGAGGGTTAAGAATGTGCAAATAAATGTTATGGTAATAATCAATGGTTGTTGTAGATAATAGTTTCCTGTATCTTCGTCATCGTTGTTTTTGTTTAAGTTTTGGGAAAGCTTTGGGATAAGTTCGACTACAAGAAGTTTTTGTAATGAAAAGGCCATGGTGTCCATTTTAATTCACAATCAATCCTACCTGTAGTTTTTTTGGTTATTATCTGTCTTGGAAGGTGCCTCCGTACCTAGAACTTAACTTGTGTAACAAGGTTTTGATGATTCGAAAGTTTGCAATGATGAGATGTGTTCTTACTAGGGTTATGAGCTGTCGATAAATATTAATACTAAATTTTGTTTTCTCCTAAGTGGTAAATGGTGTCTTGAAGAAATTTCGACATGCTAGTTAGGGTTTGGAAAAGAAATGTCTAAAGTTGCCATTTAAGGTTTTGGTGAGAGGTTTATGAACTGTGCATTAGAAGGATATTGTAGAAACTGGGCTCTGTGGTAACATAGGGTGGTTTGGTATTACTATGCATAGATTTTGTAGATGCTATATTTCTAGACTATCCTTTACTTGAAAAATTTAAGGAAATAAATGTTGAATTGCACGATACTTCTTATCTGAGAAAGATGTAATTGAAATGGGAACATATAAATCTTGTGCATAAATTAATTATTGCAGGTGCTATTATTCATGAAAATACAATTGCTAAAGAAAAACATGGAATGTATAAGATTGATGTGCATTTTCTTACTGGATGAAAAAAAATAGAGTTAAAAGAAATATATAGGACTACGCAGAAGCATGCTGTGTTTTTTTTTCTTTCTTCCCTATATTAATTAAATGAATTCTATGTTGAGGTTGATGCTATACTTGAATGTTTACTGTGTTTTAAATGTAATACAGTATTCTGACAAGAACATTACTATAAGAATCTAAAATAATCCTCTTACCATTTTGCTTACTAAATTTGGCCGATTTAATGCTACCTCTCTCTACTAGAGTATGATGCAGACTCAAGCACGGGGGAAAATGCAGAGGAGTCATTTTATCATTCAAATAATTAGATTAGATCGAAAACTAAAAATGGTTATTTGTACTGATCATTAGTAAATTTTCTAAACCCATTGCTGCAGAGATGCATACTCCTAAAAATTACAAACAAAATAAAGAAACTGTAGAATCTGATAATTGTAGGAGAAACAAATCACCCAAGGAGCCTGTTCCTCCCAACCTGATCTTGAAATAGCCAAGATGTTTTCCTTAGGACCCCTGATCCTGTTCACTGAACCACTAGAAGGAAGAAACTTTAGAAGCTTAGGTCTTTAATCTTGAAGCAACAAGTAGTTTATCCAGTCTTATAGACTCAACAGTCAAAGAGACCTACACCGTCACCTCTGGTTTTCCTTCTCAAGAATAATTTATAGACATACAATTGCACTGTCACATAGCCTCCCTAATTCGAATCTCTCAGTCATCACCTGATCCACGTGAGGAATATTTCTACAGAAAATATTGTAAGAGCTTCCTGCTCAATTCGAATTGCGTTATATAGGCTGCCTAGGCCTTTTGTGATTAACTGCTCATTAAATGAGCTGCATGCTCACTCCTCCACCTGGAGAATAATTCCATAATTTTAGGGGTAGTTGTCCCATAACCAACAACTAGTGGTAGAGTGTAAATGCTGCCATTTGTCCCATGCCTTCTAGCAACTTCCATTCCTCTTTGTGGGTCAGTGAACACTCTTGTAACATATTTGTTGAGTGTTTGTCTCCTATTTTAATTTATTAAATAATAGTAATGAGTCATTATAGTCATCTTTGACCAGATTTGGTCATAATAAAAACTTTGTAATTATAAATTAACATAAAGTATTTTGCAAAATAAAATAAATATCCTCAAAATTTTGGTAGGCGACACATCAAATGATGTTGGCTGATAGGAAAAAAGAGCATATTGTAGTTTCTCATCAATAACAGAAGTCTGTTCATATAAATCCCTTAAGCTTCTAGTTTTCTTGTTCCACGGTGGACTGTCTGCTGGTGTTACTTGTTGTTGTTGTTGTTGTACCTCTATTATAGGAATTCTCAGTGGTTATGAATTGTCATTTTGTTGAATATTTGTTGTGTCATTCCAGCATTTGTCTTCAAGGAATTTAACACCTTTTGCCACCACAACCTTTTTGGTTACATGTTTATACAAATTGTAAGATTTGTGATGTTCATTTTAACGAGTGAAGATACATGTTTCACTCTTCTTCTCTAGTTTTCTCCTTAATTCATCAAGTATGTGTGCAAAAGCCACAAATCCAAATATTCAGAGATGTGAAATATGAGTATTTGTACCATTCCATGCTTCTTGAGGTATCTTATCTTTAACAATTACTATTGGAGATATGTTCAGTAAGTAAACTGAACATGCAACAAATTCATCCCAATAATTGGCTAACAACTTATTGTATGACAACATGATTCGGGCCATGTTCGTGATGGTGTGGTTCTTCCGTTCAACAACCCCATTCTATTGTGGAGTGTATCAAGTAGTGAAATGGTGTTGCATGCCATGCTTCTTACAGAACTTTCCAAAATTGTGTGATTCATACTCACCTCCACCATCTGATCTGAGTACTCTAATGGGTTTACCTGACTGATTTTTAGTCAATGCCTTGAACTCTTTGAATTTGGATAAGGCATCAGATTTATGTCTGAGAAAGTAGATCTAGAATTTCCTGCTATAATTATCAACAAAGGTCATAAAATACAGACTAACTCCTATGGACTGGTTTTGCATGGGTCTGCACAAGTCTGTGTGAACTAACTCAAGGGTTTTTTTGGATTTAGATGTAGAAGTGGGGAAATTGTTTCTTTGGTGTTTACTTAAGATACAGTCTTCCCAAGAAATAGATTGTTCATTCATAACTGGTAACCCCTTGAACATGGACTATTTTTGTAGATGAATGAGACTCTGAAAGAATAGATGACCATACCTACAATGCCACAACTAGGTTTCATCTAGACTGGAAAACGTATGTGCATATCTCTTTGACAGGTTAGCACTTCTGAGATTGAGTGGAAATATTCTATTCTTGGTCATTTCTACTTTGGCTAAGAGTATTATAGTATGGGATTTATCATAGACAACACAATAAGAATCAATAAAACTGACATCATACTTATTCAGAATCACCTGACCCACACTGATTAGATTGAATTTCATATTTGGAACATATAATACATCATTTATGGACTTCTTTTCATTATGTTTTGTAAGAACAGGTACACTACCTTTTCCTTGAGGAGGAACAAGCTAATGATCACCAAGCTTGATTTTGGAATTAATAGATGGATCTAGACCAGAAAATAATGGTTTGTTACCTGCCATATGATTGTTGCATCCACTGTCTAGCAACCATATATCTGAGCGATATTGTTCTTCACTTGCTTGGCATGAGAGAAACATAACTTCTAATATTTCTTCCAAATTGGAGACATGATATCTGCCAATGTTTTGATATGCTTCCTTCTTTATGGAGTCTCATTCATAGTATCCATACTTCTTGCAATAGTTGCACTAGATGTTGGGCATATTTATCCATTTCTTGCGTCTCCCCCTCTGGTTTTGAGAGTTGTGAGAGTGATGACAGTAATTTGAATGTTCATGAGGATTTCTATCCTCTATAGAATGAGAACATATTCCTCTTCT